>WEIT01035600.1:15083-44169 GCA_013389985.1 Dryoscopus gambensis
ACCGCGCTCCGGGGGCAGGACGGGCCCGGGAGCCGCCGCCACCGGGGGCCCCCAAGCACCCTCCGAGGAGCTGCTCCACGGGACCGGCGCGCCGCTCTGGGGAGAGGGGTGCCTACCCCCGGAAAGGCGCTGCCTGGGCGGCACCACACGGCACCTTCCAGGCTGACACGGCCCTGCAGCGACCCGGCTCACGGGTTGGGGGCCAGGCCAGGAGTGTGCAGTCCCCAGGCACCCCTCTGGAGGTGATAGCCACAGGCCGCAAGCCACCCGCAAAGGACAGGGGCTACCTCTGAGAAGATTTCGTTCTGGGGATTCTGCCCTTGCCCGTCACAGCGCCCTGAGCGTGTAGCACCTCGCAGCATCCCAGTGGCAGCAGGGCGCTGGGGACAAGCACACCGTGCACTGCAGAGGGAAGCGCACATAAGCCCACCTGCTCACTTCAAGAAAACAAACTGTCCCACTGTGTCCCAGAGCTGCTGGCACAGACTCCAACGCACTTAAAGTATGTCAGTTTCCTTTGAAGCACAGAACACACTAGGGACATAAGATAGGTAGCTGGAGGTGATGCAGCTCTGACCCACTTTCTGAAGCGTGCAAGGCAGTGTGCTGCTCCCACAAAATCCCGGCCCACACCTCACTCCTGTGTAGCATTCTTGGAGGATGGTAATTTGCACCATTTGCTAACGATCCTGAGTTGCTTTGCTCAATTAAAATCTTGTAGGACATGGGACTGCACTACAGGTAGGTGGGAAAGCACTGAGATGATAGAAAGGGAAAAACAAAAGGTCATTAGAGAAATCCAAAATATTCACAGAACTGCATGGATCTGAGCTGGCAGGATTAGGAAGGATGGGGAAAGAAAAGCCCTGGCACAATGAATCATTCAATGAAGTTATCAGCATGCAATGGCAGTTAAAAGCAAACAGTTCCTATTTTAAAAAATAAAGAAAACATCATTAAATTTTTTATGAACTTTATACTGAACATTAATATTCACTTATTCTGGTCAATTTTTATTCTCTGTCCTTAAAACCAATAAAGCTATAGGCTTGCTTTCATTGTAAATTCCTGGCACTTAACATGGGCACAAGAACTGCTGGGACTGGGTTAGCCAGATCCACATGACCAATGGTGCAGGCTTGAGCAAAGTCAACGTACAAGTTCTTGCCTCTGGGTTTATTGTACACTTGCAGATTATTGCATTTACCTCACATTCACAGCAAAGTCTGTGCTTCTAGAATGCACTGGACTCACTGTAACATGAGCTCAGGAGCTCCTGGGCATATTGGACCCACCACGTACGAGATGTACACAGTAAATCATGAGCATCTGGAACAAATCAATCTGCCATTCATGCCCAGATTAGTGATACATGTGTAGTGTTTATCTGCTGGCTGTGTTGGTAACTTACATCTTCCTTCCCTACTTGGAAGGCATTAAAGGTGACTGCAATTCCAGAACCTAGCAGTCAAGCTAAAAAAAAAAAAAAGGGATTTTTGCCTTTCTTTTTTTTTTTTGTTCAGCTGTTTCTTGGTTAATTCTCCTGTTCTGAATTTGCTGTCATCCACTTTTGCAACCATCAATCTGCTTACCCCTCCACAGCAGGAGCACTGCTACTTCTGGATCCCAAACTGAACACTGCCCAGTGAGAAATGCCTGTGATGCCCAGTGGGGAAAACGTGCAGGGCAGATTAGCTGGACAATGAAGCAGCACGTTTCTGAAGACAATCTCAGAGCTGCAGAGCAGTGAAAAGAATCCAATCACTCATGAGAAAATGCCGATTATTATCTGGCAACAGCTCCCTGTGCCACATCTGCCTTTAATCAGTAGTGAAACAACTTGGCATGGTGTGGGTAGTAGGAGAGGGCTCCATTTCTGGCAGCTGCTTAGCAAGAGAGAGTTTCTGTGTAGATCAGTGATTTTAAGATCAGCGTGAGAAACTGCAGACTACATTACAACACCCAACTCAGGTTAACACTGCAGGCTGTTTTCTGCACAATGTGGTTAAGAGGAAAAATATTACAGAAGTCTGGGAAGAAGTGCTATAATCAGAAAAGTTCTTTTTATTGACATCTAGTGAGGGGCACCCGCAGAAAGTCAAGCAGCTCTTCTTATTCTTTTCTTACCGCATACCATAGCCACAATGTTGCTTTACATTTATTTTCATTACACCTCAAGCAAGTGGGGTCTGAATATTGTTAGGTACAGGGGTAGCACATTCTTTAAATATTGCAGAGTGTTTCATGAATATTCTGAGATGATAAGTTAAATATTTTGCACGAGTTTATAGGCCCTGATTTTTATGGCTTTGTTCACGTATTTCTTCAAAATTTACGGCTAAGGTGGTTTCCTTATATTTTGTGCAACTTCACATTGACTCCATTAAATATCTTAGAAGAATGTTAAAGAATGTTTCATGAAATAATAATATGAAATACCATATTTTAGGTCTGGATACTTCATTTTAATATTTGAGATACATGATTTTTCAAAGAACTTTTGTTTTGAAAGTCTCTTCTGTATTATATCAGTTGCATTTAGAAAAATCTGTGTTTATTTTCCAGAGAAGTGTGAATACTGACACTTTATTGCCTGTAACAGTGTAAAAGAGAAAACACTTAACCTGATACAATAAAAAGGAAGCTGAAAATAAACAGTGGATCGCTATAAGGTCACGAAAAAAATTCAAGATCATATGCATTCTCAAAAATTCCAAGAGAAAAAAAAATTATTTTGCATTCTACATCCATTCCTGGCTTTCTGTCTGGTCATTGTCATATCTTGAAGAAAACACAATGCATACCCACAGCTGAGTCTGAAAGTTCAAAGGTGGGCTCACAAATGCTGGTTTTGAGGATAGAAGTTTGGGCATTGGTCTAAAAGGTGAAGCAGCTGAATAGATATGAATTGTTGTGAACAGCAGTTCACATCAATTAAAGGATTCAAGAATTCACATCAATCCAAGAATTACTTCAGACTTTTGACATATAGGCCTGTTCCACTATGCTTGTACATAAAGTAATCTCATAAATTACATGAAGTAATCTCTCTCAAAGCTTTTCCTTTTTGAGAATCTTTTGTCCATCTAAAGATTACCTAACCAGCTCCCAGATTTCCCAGCACCAATCAGCCTTGTTTGCCCCTACCTGGGTCAAGCTGAACCAATTTTCCACAGTCCAGAGGACAATCTGACCAAACCTCCTGGCTTTTCTACTTTCAGAAAGTCTCTAAGCAGCTCATCTTTCCTTATTTTCCCTTATCTGAGAGAGTAAGTGCCTTACCTTTCTGTTTCAGGTGCAAATGCAGCATAAACAGGATCAGGAAGGTCTCTTTCTTTATTTAGATCTTTTTTTTTCCTGGAAAGATGTTTTGCCTTCAGATTTGAAGTGCCATCCAGACAAGGCTGGTTTCCATTAGTAAAATACTGAAGAGGTGTAAAGTCAGTTTTCACTGTGGGCCTTAATGCAGTGGTTTCACCTAAGTGCTGGGCAGGGATGGCTGGATGCTGGGTGAGTGAGCTGATGCAGTAGATAGGGGGAAATGGCCCACAATTTCTATGTTTAAACCAAGTACCAAGCCAGCATGGTCTTCCAAGGACTTGGGAGGCAAGGGTATTGTAAGGACTGTATAGATTAAAGTTTGTAAGAGGTGAAACTGCCTATAAATGATTGCACTGACCTATATGTACTTGAATTTAAGTTTTTGTCTCCTGAAAACAAGCATAAAGTGAACTGTAACTCTAATGTATTTCTACAATGCATGCGCAGAATTTCAGGGGCTAACATACACTCATCTATTTTCCTAATTTGGTACTTTCTCTATGTGCTTTCATGTGCATAAAACTAAGGCTATGAAACATTTCCTGTCAGGGAAGTTACCACCAGCTAAAATGCTGTGCTTTGTGCCAGATGAGATGTCTTTGATGAAGTACTGAGAGCATGGCATATACAGTGCCTGCACGCACTGCACTCCATAAAATTCTGTAAAGTCTGTGACCTCAAACAAAGCAAGAGACAGATCAGGCAGCAAATTAATTTGGATGGTTTTTACAAAACATTTTGTGTCTTTGATCACTGTCTTGTATTTTGAGCCCATTTCAACTCCTTACTGTTAATCAAGCACTCCAGGGGTCCTGAATGTTAGCTTTTTGGGGCATGCTGCCACTGGTGTTTTTGCACACATTTCTGATCTGTGGGAGGATGCTGGAGATCCCTGCTTCCTGAACTTTAATTTCTCTAAAGGGGAAGAGGAGCCTCATAACATTTTTCTAGCTTCAGATGAATGAACTTGGGAGTGCTGCTCACTTTACAGGGTGATGCACTCTTACTCTAAAGAGCTCTGTAGGATGATGTTGTTATCAGTAAAGAAAAATCAGCAGCCTGAATCTGAGCTGGTGTCTGGTGCTCGAACAGGAAGAACAGGTGGTAAGAAAGAGCTTGTAGAATCAGAGGATATTCAGAGAGAATCAGTCATTTGTGGTGTGATACAAAGCACAGGGGCCGGGGAGGAAGCTCAGGAGTGAAAAGAGGGGCTTCATCAAGAGATAATTCATCTCTGCCGAGTTATACTTTGATTTTAATAGATACTAACCAACAGGGCAAAATGATTTATCTATCCAATTCTTTTGTCTAAAACGGTGCCTCTGTGGCTACAAGTCCTTTCAATGCCGAGTTCATCACCACCTAAACTGCCCCATCTCCTCAATAGATTAACCCTGAAATTAGAGTTATTTAGAGAAGGTAACACTGATAGCTAGGGTGCCACACAGAGTGTTGGTATAGAGAAGAACCACACTGATATTTTTGTACAAGACCAAGAAATTGGTGTACTTTTCCCACCAAGATCTGTGTACAGCTTTCTCATGAATGGATAAATACTTGACTGGAATAACTACTCATCCCTGAAAGATTCTAAAATGGCATCAAATTTAAATTTTGCTCTATATATGTCACTTCACAAATAACCAAATTCTAAGGAGAAACAGGTTTCAGCTGAGAAGGCCATATTTTTATGGTGGCAGTTGACTTGATTCATCTCTAATTCTGGATTCTTGATCTTTTTTTCAGTCATGCACTGGCCAGTTTGGAGGAGTTAGAAAAACGGTCATTCTTCACCTATTTTTAGAACCCAACTTTTCCTTTAATACAATTTCTGGACAGGATTTCTCACTTCCCTTTTCTGTCCAGATGTTAAATATTTGGAACAACTGGAAGAAAAGCTGACCTCATGGTATTTCCATCAGGTTCCACTGGTGGAACAACTGGAAGCCTCATGAGGAAAGCCCTTCTCTAAGTGTTCAGACTAGTTTTGCAGACTCAAGAGCTTAGGAAACTTTGGATAAGTTTTGAGTAAGTATCAAAATATTTGGATGCTTATCAGAACTGAAGCCAGAGCAAACTGCATGAAGTTCATTCATCACTCTTTGTAATAATAGCACAAGTGGTAACAAAATCTTACAATCACATAGAAATTGAAATAATTGCATGTTAATCAATTAGCTATTTCCCATGTCATGAAAAATAATATACTTCCATGCAGAATGGAAATTAGATGCTAAACAAAAGCAGTACATTAAATTAAAAGAAAGGTTCAAAGAGCTGTGTTGTAGGGTGAAAGCAGAAAACATACAAATATATAAAACCTTTCTAACTTTTAGGAAAAAAAAAGAAAAAAAAAAGAGCTAGTACTGTTTGTGATTAACTAGCTATCCACAGCTCTTTTGAAACTTTTCACTCTGTTCAGACTGAAACCGCAGGAACTTCATACCAATGTTTTAAAACGTTCCTGCAAAGTAATTTTTTTGAGATATGAGAAAAAGTCCTTGCAATTCCAGTTTTCAATAAATTATACAGAAAACCCAAACAAACAAAAAAATTCCCCAGTATTGTTTCAAAACCATGTGAAAATTTGACCTGCCTTCAGAACTTAAATTCCATTTCCTGTGCATACGCATTTTTATAAATAACAGAATCATATACTATCTGTTCCACAAGACAAGGAAGAAATGAGACAGTTTCTTGAGCCTGAAGAATATGACAGAGTGATACAGGCAACACTTTGTCTGACAGACTTCAGCTCCCCAAACTTATCGGTTAGGAATTCTTTAAAAGCTGAACTAAGTAGGACAGACTTTAGTGCAAATTCAGAGCAGCAATTAAATCCATGCTTTGGACTTGCAGGCGCCAGCCAGTATGAGAACAGTTAATTAAAATAAAAAAGTGTTTTCCATTAAGAGAGTGATCTGAGAAAAATAATCCAAACCCTGAACTTCTCAATGTACATTTTGAATTACCCTCACCTTAACATCTGAATGGTTGATTACACAGTACCCTTGAGCGAATACATGGATTTACTGTAATATTCCAAAAAGGGAGCTGACAGACAGAGAGATTAAAGGCAAAATTAAAGAAAAGTACCCCCATAATAAGTGTCCAGCCTAAAAGTCTTACAATGTTATTTTTCCTTGTGAATTTTGTGCTATATTTATAATATTTCTGAATTTTTCGAAATCTATTTCTGTAGAGCTCAGTCTTCCTCATAGTAAAAACTAATAGGGAAGTAGAAATACATCAGTAATGAGTTTTTTTAAATCTAAAAGACTATGGCAGCAGTAGGAACAATTTCTTCATAGCTTCCTTAAAATAGTTTTTGTCTGCCTTCAGCTCCTTTCCCATGTATTGGTCCCCTTTTCTCACTGGTTGCAGGTATTGCACACAATGAAGAGGCATCTCAAATTCTAAAATAACTGTGATTCTTGCAGGTGTATGTATAGACTCCTACTAGTGAACAGAGCTGGAACCTTGAGGAGTTGTATCAAAGGAGTTGTATGCGAAGTTGTATCACAATACACATTGTTGTATGGCTACTTAACCATGTCCGGCTCACTGAGCTCCACTTGAAACTGGATCACTCACCTCCAGAACCTTCAGTTAAGCCATCATATTTTACTCCAAGCTGACCTGACACAAATACAACATCCTGCAACTAAAGAAGAAAAAGCTGTGAGGGAAAGCAGCTAATCTGAAACAGGTTATAATTTATTTACTCAAAGGAATACCACTGAGATGAGGCCAAAATGAGCTTAGAATCACAAGGTTAATGCGTATTTACCCAAACCTGAACTTTTCCATATGATGATGTAGGAATCCACACCTCTGCAGACCTCCTGGCTATTTCTTCTTTGTGCCTTCTCTTGTCATTTCACAGGCAGAATATAATTGAAAACAAAGGTAAAAATCAGTGAAAACCCCCTGAAAAGCAAAGGCACAACCTCATTAAGAGAGTGCTACTGGAACAGGAGTATGTTTTTGTGATTATGTGACTGTGGGGGATGAGAGCTATCAGTGGATCCCACAGACAAGCTGCAAAACAGGGAAAGGAAGTCAGCAGTGGAAAAACAGACACAAAAGCTTTATGGACAGCTTTAATTCAGAATTGTCATAGAAGACCTGGTCCAGCATCTGAACATGTTCAATTCATTGTGAAAGCTGAGCCTTCACATGCATGTGAAGCATGGTTTTTATTTATTTCTTTTGAAACACTGCTGTAAGTGTCATCGTGGAAGCAAGACTGAATCTATTTGTACTGCAACGTCAGTGTGCAGTCCCCTGAATTTTCTGTTTAGTGAGGGGTAATTAAGACTATGTTTGTAGGCCTTGCTTTTAACTTGTCATAGCCCAAGTCACACTTAAATTTATTTTTTAAATATTTTAAATCCTGTGTAAAATCTTATGCATTTTCTTCAGTTTTTACTGTATAGTAGGACATAGTAAAACACCATACAATATAGTACCAGGGATTGAATTAGTGTAATATTATAGTGTTACTTCTATGGGGCATGTGTTGGATGTTTATATCAATACTTTTTTCCTTAATTTAAGAGAGAGTGCATGAGAAAAACCGTTGAGGTTGTACTTCTTCATGAGGAATAAATAAGTCCTGGAAAATTTTGTGGGGAAGGGGAAAGAAACAAGAAATGTCTACTTCCTTAACTCAAAGTTAGGGCTTGACAAGTCACAGGAAAATATGCAAAGAATGTATTTTCCATTTAACCCTCTGTGAAATTTTGGTGTTTTATTCTTACAATTATAAAATTTTTTCGAGCCCTCTTTTCCCCCTCTTTCTTTTCCACCCTGCTTCCCTGCACTTCCCTGCCCCTTCTCCCTGCACCTTCCCCCTACAATTAGAGATTCCAAAATAGAGGTTATTCAACTTCACTCTCTATTAAGACCTACTTAAATGAAAAAAATATGACATAGCTTTTAAAGTATCAAAAATCTGTATTTTGCATGTATTTTGAAAAATAGTGAGATTAATATAAGTTTGAGGAATAAAACGCCTGAAATCACTCCAAGCTTGTATTACCTAGGTATATTCAGTCATTTCCCTGAATTGTACTGAAACTTCCAAACATCATAACAAGAACAAACTGTATTCTAGAACAGTCAGTCAAAGCCTCAGTGTGAAAAAAGACAAAAAAGAAGACAAAAAAAAAAAAAACAAAACCCCCCTTACCTCTAACTTTTTCCTTTTTTTAAGTGCTGTTTTTTCATTTGGTTGGGAAATACGGACCAGTCCCACCCTCAGCAGAGGTGTCTCCTGTACTCTTTTCCTAGGGCCTGGGGACTTTTTATTTTACTTCCCTAAGCATTAGGGATATACAGCAGTACTAGGGATTATATGGATATACAAAACAATCCTGCCGACTGTACCCCTGACTGCCAGGAAGGGTTTAAGTGCAGCTGGTGGTGTAATCCTCCCCACACCACAACCCTCTCCCCAGGGCTGAGGTTTAAAAGGCACGGGACAGCCTTCACCAGTGAAGAAACAGCAGCGAGAGATGGTGGCTTTCCCAGAGCAAATTCCAGCCTGTGGCAAGAAATCCCCCATTACTTACTGAAGCGAGGAGCAAGCTTTGGCCACAGACCAGGACACAGGAGCAGAGGACAGATCCCACAGCATGGGAATTGGGGATGATTCAGTGTTCCTATGGCTTGCTTCGTATTTCAGATGTAAGGTCTAGCTAAACATGAGAGCTGCTATTTCTTACATGCTCTAAATCTTACTTTATAGCACCTATTATGGTTATTGTACTTCTAAGATAAAACGAAATGAGCAAAACTCTCTTAATAATAGTATTTAGTGACCACTTATATACACTCAGTCTCTGAAATCTATTACAAGAAACAGTGACAGAAAGAAACCACTACAAATAATGTAAATACAGATACAAATATAAATATTCAAGATTCAAAAAGTTTAAAGATGTTTGAACATCATTCCCATTTAACTTTCTTATTTTGCTATTTTAAATTATTTTCACAAGAAGTAGGCAATCATGAGAATTCAGAGGGTTAAAGAACAAATTCAAAAGAAATGCCTTGTATGAAAACATCTGAACTTAGTTTAATAATCCTTTTTTGATAAGCCACAAAGATTAATTTTAAAACATACAGTAATTCTTTTGAAGTTTACCATTTTCATTATGATGTTGAAATGTCTTCCTGCAGCTAACCTTTGTCTAATCTATCCTGAACATATTTATTTTTTCAAATTGAAAAGGAAATTCAGGCAGTTGAATGTTAGTGCTCCTTATTAATTTCACAACACTAGTATAGACAGTAATTTATTAAACTAGAGGTATTTGGCAAACCAGTTTAAGTTAATGACTCAGCAGGTCAAATATGTCCCTAAAGCAATGATCTCATATACAGGTTCTTTTATGTCCTTAGTTGTTGGAGTCCAGCTCTCAATGACTTGGTTTTACCATCATCACGTCATAGCTCCAAACATCTGCCTTGGGTGAATGGGACTGCAGTAAGAGCCAGCCTCTTTCCTATGGGAAGCATATACCATTCACCTTAGGGACAAGACACATTAGCTCTATGACCTGGGAAAGCACCAGTGTCTGCCTTAAAATCCTTCTATGGAAAAGTCTTCAGCACTGGAATCCCACTTTCAAATAACTGCCTTAGGATTTAAAGTAGTGTGCTAGAAATACTAATGCATTTGTAGAGTTATTCTGTGTATCATCACATGATGTTAACAAAAAAGACTGCGTTTAGATATTGAGAGTGGGTGTTCCTCTGGGTGCTGTCCTTTCTCTCTTCTTGGGAAACATGCTTCCTTCCTGTCTCCTCTCTGCCTTTACTTCCTCATGCTTTTTTGGAGGGTGAGAAAGGAAATAGCACTATGTCCACAGACCCCACAGTGGCTTCCTAATCATCCTTCTTCTGCATCCTAAGTATGAAGCACTCAACCTCCACCTTCTCCTTGCTCAATAATAGGGAACTGGTTCCACCCTGCACTGGAATTTCACATAGCATCTTAGCAATTAAGGCACATGAAAACAAAGGAGTGCAAACCCTTAACCATTACTGAGGAAAAAGGGTGAGTGTATGAGGTGGCACAAGAAAAATATCTAAGGGTGACTAAGAAGATACAGAAAATCTCAGGAGGTAGGAATTTCAGAGGAAAGATGCAGGGAAATGGTAGAAGCAATGGAAATGAATTGGTGAAAGAAGACTGGATAGATAAACCAAATAGGTACAGAAGAAGCACAGGCAGGGCCACGTAATGGAGAGAAAATAAGTGGAAATACAGCTACAGGGAAAAAAAAGGCAAGCGACATTGCAATGAGAAAAGAATGGAAGAATATAGAAGGAAATACAGAAGGAAAACAATAAATTAAACTGGAAAACCAGAAAAACTTGAAAAATACTTAATAAACATTAAGTTTATTAAAATTAAAATTAGTAGATCAAAATAAAATGGGTGTGAAAAAGATATGCAAAAACTTGGTCTTGGAGTTCATACACTGCAAGCAAGTATTTTTGGAAATATTTTAACAATGTAACTGTAAATGCTCTTTTCTAACCACTGTTCTTCAGTATCACACATATTATGTGAGAATGTGTGTGTAGAGATAATGTCCACTATACTAAGTATCGTAAGGATTAACAATCTAAATCATTAAAAGCCATGAATTTACAATCATTACATTCTTCCTCCATTTCTCTTTCCTTTTTTTTATGAACTTGAATGCAGACATCCATTAAGCTAATGAGGAAAATGGAGCTGAATTTGTACTAGTCTGCCTAGAATGGCTCTCAACACCACTTGGTTCAATAGTTAGCAAGACTTTAAATGGGATTTTTTTGTAGTTTCTATAAATAGCCAGCTCAAATTCAGAAAGGTCTGAACACCCCAAATTCATATGAAGTCAGTAAGAGGAGTATCTATTAAGCTGCTTTCCAAATTTTCTCCCTTTACCTTATATCAGAAGAACTTCCTCTATCATTAAAAACAATCTCCAGACAAAAATGAAGGTTGGGGTTTCTTTCCTGAGTTATAATAACTGAATAACTTTGTATTATTGGCATAGACATCTCAAAAGACAAGAAGAATCATTATGATGTCTCCAGTGATGGTTACTGATGACAGTCTCTTGAAGCTGTAACGTTGTTCCTAATTTCTTTACTCTCAGTAAAGTAATTTATCTGTTGGGGCTTTTTCTGGCAGCTGTTACTACTTAAGATTCTGAAAGCACAACTGAAAGAGCATAATTGTATCTTAAGATGTCATCAGCTTAGCTGTAACATTGGATCTCAGGACAGGTTACTGATTTCCACCAGTACTTATATTGCAATCAGCAGTGGAAATAATTTGAAACTGCTCTGCCTACACAAGCAGAGCTGATTCCCCCTGAGGTTAAGGGAAAGGTTCCCACTGACTTCAACAGGCTTTGGATTAAGCTGTGAATGAGGATCTGCACAGGGTAAATACTGGTGACAGAATCTGGGGCTCTGCCAGATAAACACAGAAAGAGATGGGGAATTTCAGAATGCTTTGTTCCTGGAAGAGAGGAGACTTTCTATCCTTTGTTTTTTAGCTCTAATTATCCCCCATCCAAAAAAAAGTCAGGGGGAAAGAAACAGGAGAAAGGACTGAATTTTTCTTTCGCTCTCAAGTGTTCAACAGAATGTGAGTACACTTGTGAGAAACATTTTGTTTTAAGCACTCTTTAATAACAGTGACAATCATCAAAATGTAGGAAGGTATGATCTAGTCAGTGGTGCTAGAACTCCTGTTTATAAGAACTCATTCTTAAAAACAAGGTTTTGGGTTAAATGTCAGAGTGTACACTGGAGAATTCCATTCCCCACCAGCATCTGTTCTGTACTTGTTTGGAAATATTCTGACGATTAGTACTGGGACATCCTCTTTGATACAATATGCAATATTACCCCTCCCTTTTATCCAGCTTGGGAATATTGGGAGCCAAGGAATATCCCTTTACTGAATGCTCTTTTTAATGAGATTATAGTAAGACATCCCTCTAAAAGCTGATTTTGTGTGGGGACACAGAAAGAAATTCCAATTTGTATTGACCAACACTTATCTTAATTTCCCATTGGTTTTCATATTTTCAAATAATCTAAGTGTTAATGCTTTCTGAATTATACTAGAGTTAAAAATTGCTACAGAGAGGGGGCCAACACATGGAAAACAATTTATATACTAGACCACAATTAAACACACTCACTTATTTTCAAAAACATGGAGATGTGGCACTTAGGGACATGGTTTAGTGATGGGCATGGCAGTGCTGGTTTAACAGCTGGACTTGACCTTAGAAGTCTTTTCTAATCAAATTGATTTTATGATTATATAGGCTGGATATGTATTGAAATCTTGATATGAGGCACTGCAAACTCTTAAATATTGTATTCTGAAGACCATCAATGGATTTTTGTCTTCAAGCATTTTCTGCTCAAGCCAGTTTTCAGAAAAAAACCAGCAAACGTGAGCACTGTATTAAATTTAAATTTATTATATTAAATGTGACATACTGGTGTATTTAAGAGATAACACATAGATCATTTTTGCCAGAAAACCAGGTTTGAACAAAAACTGATACAGGGAAGCAAGTTCCTACAGACTGTGAATGTTCAGTGGAGAGAAAAGCATTTGTCCTTTTCTGAGCCAGAAAGCACATTCATCTTTCCCAGTGTCAGCAAATACGTGCAATTTACACATTACTGTCTAAGCTTCTGAAAAAAATGTGGCCCTTGAGGCTTTCTTCTTCAGAAAATACAAAGTTAAGCTTCCCAGTAACATTTTTTTTTCGTGGGAATCACTTAAAAGCAGTTAGGAAACACAATTTAAAAAATCCCTTGACTGTAACCCATTCACCACACCCCAATCCCAGACTTGGCAGTAAAATAATTTGGTGATACAGTAGGGTTGCCTTATCATGGCATGCCTAAAAAAAGTCTTTAAAATTAGACTATTAAAGCATGGGGCTAAATTCAGCTCAATTTTAGTTAATAATGCAAAAGTTTCTGCAGGAAAGTTGGAGCAAGTTTTTATATTCTACTTCTGTTAGTAGATGAAATGAGCCTTCATGACACTGTGGGTTCTCTGATTTGGATTTCTTTTAGCATGGAATAGGTTTTTACTTTAAATGCATAGTAGATTTGAATGCCTGAGCTTTTGGGTTTATTTTTCCTTGAGGTAATAGTTCCTTGGCAACTCACCACGCCTTTTCTACTTGCTTTGCATAAGAAACAGCAAGACTGTGTGAGTATTATATGTGTGTGTGTGTATAGGATATATGTGAATATATTTTGGTCATAACACACATTTTCTATGAAGAGGAACTCTTTTGTACTAACTACTCACGCATATTTATGTGTATGTGTGTATTGAGTAATAACTAATAATAACTAATTAATCCTTTGTCCACACTGGGACTGAAAGAAACTGAGGACTCATAGATGCACACTGTAAAAGAAGTGCTGTATTCTAAAAATAACGTGGAAAAACAACCATCTTGCTAATATGTGTGTTGCTCAAATAAAATATTACCTTAATAAAGGAGCTAAGAATCCACTTGTTTCTATATAGATGTAAATATATCCTAGTTTATTATTTTAGCTCTAGCTTATGATAGAATTACTCATTTAAATTACAGATGTAATAAAAACTAGTCTTGCACAGCCCAGTGAGTAAAATCACCAAGACTACAGTTAAGGTCTGGAATCCAAGTGAGAGTAACACTGTCTAATCAGTAATCTGTTCCCTCAGCTAATGATTTATCTATGTATGTCTGCTTGTATTTCAAGCTGCCTAAACCATGGCAAATGTAGCCTTTTCATAACTCTTCTCACAGCCATGATGCACTGAAATTTCAAAATTTTCTTCTGTTTGACAGATGCAGGACTCAGTCCCCAAGGTGTTGATACCCAACCATGAAAGAAATGGTCTGGAAAAGTTTTGATACCTTTGGTCTTATCTCCAACCCTCCTCATCTCAAAACCTCTTCCTCCCGTTGACCCTCACTGCGCTTCAGAGACCCCAATCCTGCATCTGCCTTCACATCCCAATTACCAGCACTCTTCCCTGTGGTGCCTAGGGCAATACAAGTGGATACCAACCTTAAATCTTCTTTTTTCCCAGTCTGCTCTCCTCCTTGTTGGAGCAAATGATTTCCCATACGTCATTTTTTTCAGACCATAGCATCTCTTTTCCTTCACACACTTTCTGTTCCAGCCTGCCTCACTGCATCCTCAGACTCCTCAGGCAGATCTGTTAAATGCAGAAGGCAAGCTGGCACAAGCCAGCTAAAAGAAAGGTAGCTGGCAGAACTTAACTAATCTGTGGGCTGTTCCTAGAGAAGAATGTATTAAACTGGCTTATTAAACCCACACAGACAACCCTTCATTCTGGCTCTGAAACCTGTGGGGTAACCTATTTCACACCAATGCGGGGGAGCACTCAGCACCCGTGCTCAGACATTTAAGAAAGAGCAGTAGTTGCTACAGGAAGGAGGAACAGAGGAAGAAAGTAGAAGGGGACATTGCCTGGGACATGGCTGGAGATAGGAGGTGCTCCAACAATGAGGGAGTTATGGCTTTGAAGGATTTTAGCTATGGACAACCTATGTCAGAGCAGGGACACTCCAGAGGCACTGTGGTGTGTGAGTGACTCATGCTGGGCCAGAGAATAGCAAGTGAACAGGAGTAGAGGAGAAAGAGTAAACAGGGATTGTCAGAAAGTAACCACTATTCACTAATGCCAATTTCATGCAATACCTCATTGTAGAGTCTGGGACGATATCAGGTGGTGAAAACGAGGGAAGTTGAAACCAGGAAGAGTACAGAAGTTATATTTGATTGAAGGTGGACCTAGGTAAAGGGAAGGAAAAGTGTTTTACTTGGTGTTTTTTTAATTGTTTATGCTTTTGCTAAATCA
Organism: Dryoscopus gambensis; assembly: GCA_013389985.1. NCBI lineage: Eukaryota > Metazoa > Chordata > Aves > Passeriformes > Malaconotidae > Dryoscopus > Dryoscopus gambensis. The sequence continues at coordinate 30,340 of WEIT01035600.1, forward strand.
ATTATTAGCAGCTTATGTTAACAAGTGATAAAAAAAAAATTAATTGACTCATTGAATGGTTTGGGTTGGAAGAGACCTTAAAGAGCATGTAGTTCCAGCCCCATTGCCATGGGCGGGGACACCTTTCAGTAGATCAAGTTGCTTGAAACCCCATCTAGCCTGACCTTGAATACTTACAGGGATGGGACATCCACAACTTCTCTGGGAAACCTGATCCAGTGCCTCACGATTCTCACCGTAAAGAATTTCTTCTAGATATCTAACTGAAATCTGCCTGCTTTCAGTTTAAAGCCATCACCCCTTGTCCTATCACTACATCCCCTTGTAAAACTCTCTCCAGCTCTCTTTTAGCTCCCTTTAGGTATTCAAGGTTGCTGTAAGGTCTCCCCAGAGCCTTCTTTTCTCCAGGCAGAATAATCTCAACTCTCTCTTCATAGGAGAGGTGCTGAAGCTCCTTGATTATCTTCATTTTCCTCCTCTGGACTTATGCCAGCATGACCATGTCCTCCTTATGTTGTGGGCCTCAGAGCTGGATGCAGCACTGCAGGTAGGCTCTCGCAAGAACTGAGTAGAGGGCAGAATTCCCTCCCTCGCCCTGCTGGTCACGCTGCTTTGGATGCAGCCCAGGACATGTTTGGCTTTCTGGGCTGCAAATGCACATTGCCAGCTCATGTTGAGCTTCTCATCCACCAACAAAGCCCTTCTCAGAGCTGCTCTCAATTTGACACTGTTTTGTCTGTGACAGCTTTGGAGTACCCTTCTTGTATTTACAAGCCACTGTAAGCAGTTTCTTCCATCTTACCTTTCTACTTCTCATATGCAAGAATGCTCCTCCCTATCTCAAAATAAGCCCAAGGATTTTTCAAAAAGTTTCAGGTACAATTGTGACCTTAGCTAAAGCTACTAAACAGAAATTCCAGCAGTGGCTAAATCACTGCTGATTTTGTTAACTGTGTGCATACCACTGATAAACATGCTGAATTTCACATACTGAGAAAACACAGGCAAAATCTTCCTCCATGCAAACTGAGGCTTATTGTAACAAAAAGCCAGTTACATTTATATGTACATATATATAAGCATCTACACCCAAATTCCTATTATGTAACTGCATTATCATGTTTATTGGCCATTTTTCAAAATAATGAGAAGCATTTTTATCAGGTATGGCACTTTAAATACAAGATGGTGTAATGTGAAGTGAATAATTAAATTCAGTACTAAAGAACTTGATATATAACTCTTGACATACCCTGTTATAAGCTTTAAGATAGGAAAATTCAATTTCCTGGTGCAAACACTTATTTTAGGCTTAATCTAATCAGAATGATCATAAAACAATGATTCACAAGTTCTGTGTGTCCACCCTTATTATGATATTGCTCTTAGTCACATAGTTCATTGTTCTCGGAGTCACATAGTTCCTTTTACTCCAGGAGAAGCTATTCCAAAGTGGTGGATAGTCTATGGTTTGCCAGTATTTCTTCAGAAGGTCCTTTCGTCCTTTCAGTAGCCAAGGGCAGTTTATGTTGTCTGTATAGAAATAAAGAGACTAGACTTCCCTCAAATGGCCACCAAATGACTGAAGGAAAACCTTCTTGTAATGGTTGTAATGACCGTTTATAACACTTGTTAGTTTGTCATCCACTTCTACTCTTTCCTTTACAGAATTACCAAAAAAGAGAATAGACCGCAAATTAATTCAATCACAGCAAGCAAAGGATGGAAACAGACCCCACACAACTGCTGTATTTCCTTTCTCTCTTAAGAACGATACTGGCATCTAAACAAAGAGAATTTGAGGAGGAGAAGGAATCTGGCTTTCATTTCTGGAAAGTATAACAGTAAGCCAACAATATGTCTATGGAGACAATAACATATCCATCTCCACAATGGCTTTGGCAGTCATCCTTTGGTCTCAATTTCCTATTACACAGTTTCAAAATTCAAGGTACAAATGCTCTCTCCACCTTGTTCAATCTCCCTTCCCCTCTCCCCTCCTAAATAGTGAATGAAGTCTCAGCCTTCAGGAACACTATTCCCTAAAAGAAATAATGTGCCGTTCAGATTGGGCTCTTCTGGCTTCTTTCTCCTTGCTGCTCCTAGGAATCGGAACGGTTTTCTGAGCTGTCCTGTCACAATCAAACCCACTTGTTTTCACGTTAGCACAGCACTAGCTCACTTAGATGCCAAGTGGGTTTTCATCCTACCCTTCATGGACCTATATCCACCCTCCTCACTAGAGTCTGCTGCTGCAATGACATGAGGCAGAGGTTGTAACAGGGTTTAAATCTTCACCTTACCTCTCTTTCTGATACTGAATCTTACTTCCTCCTTCAGTTGCAATGCATATAGCTTAATCTTTCTCTCTACCAAGTGCCTTTGAAACATGTTCGTTGTAGCACATTTACTGAAAGCTGCATGGGACATAGCTGCTGGATTCCATGATGGGATCTCAAGACAGCCCAAACTTTCGTGGTGGATGTGGGAGTGAGTGTACTGAACATCCCAATTAGATCTTCTACCCACACTGGCATTCACAAACACAATCTAGAACCTAATGACTCCAAAGACAGGTCATCAGATCTTGTAGATAAATTAGAAAAAGAATAAAGCATTTGAAGATTCTTTGCCCTTGCTAAGGTTGCTTGCTTTGAACAATGGTGCAATCTTCAATGTATTCCTCCAGATATTCAGGCCTGAGACACCCTGGACAAGACAAGAAGTTAAGATGCTCCCTTTCCTGCCTTCCAGCAGCAGCCCCCTCAAGAAACCCCATGGCACAAAGCACTCTTGGGAAATCAGAGCATCTTTCTTTTACACATGCATCTGTATGACCCCAAATTTTTTATTTTCAAGATCTGAAAGCATTAATGGGACACTGTCTTTACTCTCTGCAGGTGGTAATGGGATGGCATGTAGGGAAAGAAAACAGAGGGATCTTGTAATTGAGAGAAAAAAGAGCATTTAGGTAGAAACTGAAGACTATTCAGTCGAGGCAGGAGAGACGTAACAAAGTTTTTAATTATTGGTTAGCAAACTTATTAACAATTATACGATTGGCTATCCAGGCTCATGCTATTCTAACCCGATGGCAAAAAAAAAATAAAAGCTATGTACACTTTTAATAAGCGTCTCTGGTTATACCATGACTGGGGACCGTGTTTCTTTCATGCGCCTTCAATGGCAGGCATGCGCATATAATCTTCCACTGAGTGGTTTAAGGAATTAGAGCTATCCTTTTTAAGTGAAAGTCTGTATCACCCTTCCTTCTAGGCTAAACTATTGGTATTGTCTTTCTCATGAGATTCAGTTTTTTGACTATTCTAGTCTAGGTGACTTGCAGAAGAGCTTCTAAAACTTTTGGGCTTCCCCCTAAAGTCTCTTATTTTGTCAGATGACAAATCAGCACATGGAACAAAAAATTTACTTGACTTTATCCTGTCACTGTAAGAAATTATGTTTCTGTTTTCTCTGTTTTGTGCCAAGATTATGCCTTCTATCTGGATGTATTTGTCAGCAGGATCCAAAGTTTACAACACAACTCTCCTCTTATTATGAGCTACAGAATGCATCTGAGTATGGTACCGATGAACATTTCTATCTATCTTTTACCAGCCACGTCAGCAAGAACTCTCCCTCCAACTTTAATTGGAAATAAATTAATGATTTAGTGGAGAAATATCTCCATTATGCAGTTTCCATTATGCAGTGGTAGCCTGTTAGTAGTTAGGTTTCCAGCTGAAGGATGGTGGAAACAACATGCAAACTCTTAAAGACCACATTTTCCCACTGAGCAGACATACGTCTAATAAACTGTGTGAAAAATAGCAAGGATGAGATATGAAGGTTTGTCTTTGAGGTCTCTTTGAGGGCTATAACCTTGTAACACAGATAGTTTTCTCTGCAATAAATGTAAATAACACTGAAATGGAAAGACACTGTGAGAATATGCCAGAATAAATCTAATTCTTTTTTGACAGATACCTCCAGACTGCATCCTCTCTGCTGCATTGTATTTCCAGCAGACTTCTCAGAAGTTGAAGTCCCCAAGTACCCCTCTGTTCATAAAATTAATAAAAAATTCTTTGCCAATACATCACTGTTCAGAATTAGAATTTAAGTTTTTGATTCTCCCCTAAAATGGCTCTGTGCAATGGGCCGTTTTTTATTTACTGACATTACAAAGCCATGTGAAACAATTTATAAAGAACATTTCATTACTCGAGCACCAAGCTCTTAAAGGTTACAGTATTTCACTTTGCAACAGATACTATGTCAAATATAACTTTTGCAAGTAAGTAGCTATCATTCTCTGTCCGTTTGGAGCCTTCCTTGACTTTTTTTCTAACTGCTCAAAGTCAATCCCTCTGACATTTGTGCACATGAGAATTTCAAAGCTGAAGCTTTCCAACCCAAAATATTGTTATACAGAGTTTAGTCATTTGTGGAGCACATTTTAAGATATGGGAAATTAACAATTAACACATGTAGACAAAGCTGTGTTCTTTACAGTAGGTGGAAAGGGGTAGTGCTCCTTTCCATCAATTCATCTTCACTCAGGCCATCCCTCCTTTTGCTGGAACTCTTTTTAATAATTGGAATTTCTGTTGGAAGAGGTTACAGGTGGCTGTAGTGCTTGCCAACTTGCACGTGATTTGCAATTTTCACCACTATTGGGAATGCCTGGTGCAGCCTATTTCATATATGCATGTACTGCCTGGCTTCCATTAGAAATATAATTTATAGAGGACAGAGCAATATTTTAATCATGTTATTGATTTCATTGCACTCCATTGGACACATAGGATCCATGTGCACATCTTGGTTTTCATTTAGTTGTTTGCTTAATTGTAAAAGACATTTATTTTGTCTAGATGCAACTATCAATCTACACCAGTTCATTAATTTGGTAGTTGCAAATTAATAATGCTACACAGTATTATTCATTAAGATTTGATAGAAAAACAAAAAAGCGGGAAATTAAATACAAGGATAATTCGAGAGGTGAAGAATACTAAAAAAGGAAAAAAAAAACAGAAAAAAAGAGAGAGATTGTTGCATGTCATCAACTGAGACAACTGGTGAATCATACCATAGTACTCACCTGCTAATGCTGAAATAGTGTACATCCATCTGGAGGGAAGGCTCCCTCCAGATGCTAGTGAAAAAGCCTATTGATGCTCATAAAAGGTATTCAATTGATGTGACAGCTTACATCGTTTTGCCAAAACCAGAAATTATACAGATCTGACACTAGAGGTGTCACTGAAATCTATTACCAAATACTATCTAAACTACCCAAATCAGCTGCTGAATTACTGGATTTGATGTAGTAATTAGTCAATAAAATCCAGAGCCAGGACAACAGATACACTGTTCCTCCCACTATTAAAATCTCTGAAACCATATGTAAAGTGAGGATACTTGAAAGAGAAGGCTCTGCTATTGTCTGTCATTAACAAGGCTATAATTGTTAGATCCTTCAGCACCAAGATTTATTAAATGATACAAACAGGCAGTCCCACAATAGGAAGAGACTTAAGGAACAGCATAGAGACAGTTTTAAGGAAGGACTTACTTTTCTTGCCTAATTTACTATTTCCAGTTATTGTTTACAAATCTTTCATGTCAGAGCACGGCAGTTAATGAAAGTATTTGTGTTTACTGCTTTTTACAGTTTCCTCGAAAACTGACATATTATTTATCTTCTCTAGAACTAATAACTTTAATAATAGTATGCTGGTTGTAAAGAGACAGCTGCAGTCTAGACAAAGACAATTTAAACTCAACTTTAGTTCAAAGGACAGCAAATAAGGACTAACAGTGCAACTAAGAGAATCAGGCTCCACTGAAAACTAAAGCATGTCTTTAAACAGCCTAAACAGCTACAGCTGAGAACTGTAACACCTAGCACAAATATGGGCAGACTTATTTGTTTGATTGGTTTGGTTTGTTGGGGTTTTTATTTTGGTAAAATCTTCTATCTTCCCCATTTCTTCAGGTAACAGTCAAATTATAATTAAAATCCATATTTTCTCACTTAAAAAAGAAAATAAAAATCTTTTGGACTAGAGTTTATTACGTTCTATGCCTAACATATTCAGGCACCTCTTGCAGACTGGATACAGCTTCAGCAAAGTTTCCAGATTCAAACTTAATTGCCGATGGCACACATATTACCTGGAACTGAAGATTAGAAATGTACTTTCAGAAATTTCACCTTTCTGAGATAAAGCTAGCTTTGACAGATAAATGTTTCTACCTCTATACAGAGATGCAAACTAGAAGGCAGTGAAGAAAACATAGCGCAGCTTGTCATGGGAATACATTGTGTGAAATTTGCTACATTGGCTAACTTGGCTTCAGTGAATCTGTGTGGAATTTTAGCTGCATTGTGTTTGAAAATCGTGTTTGCATTTAGCCATAGTGTATCTATATGATAAGGAAATTACATTTATTATAATTACTGGTTTAGCACAAGTTCCACATCAGTATTGAAATACAAAAGCTCATAAATTCTCTTCTTCCTTCAAGATAGTTATTTTAAAAGAACCTTATCTGAACTGCAGGAAATCCACAGGAAAATTTTACTTTAAAAGTACCTTAACATAAAAAGAAAACACTTGTTACATTTCTGTTAGAGAGATCTACTACAGAAGTATAGCTAATACCAAATACTTCTCTACATATGATTTGTTAGAAATGTTTTTGCACGCACTCTTTGAAAAACAGGAAACATTTGGGCAGCTAAACTGGATTTGGTATGGCTCCAAACGTGCCTCAGTGCACATTAGTTTCAAAATTGAACAATTATTGTATAGCAGTAAAAATGCCATTTTGATCTGAGGGGAAAAAACAGAGAGACTAAAGTTTCTCTGCTAGTAGAAAATGCAGATTTAGTGCAATAGAAATAATATTCCTCAAGTAAGCTCTTCTCCAGTAAAGGGCATCACCGAAATGCCTAATTTGATGGATAAAGGAGTAATTGGGGACACTGTTACTTCACTGTTCAGAGAAATCTGACTAATTTAATGATTTAAGCATAATCTGACTAGTTAAACATTAACACACAGATACCAGTATTTTAATAAACCCTGGTCCAGAAAGAACCATAAATGACTTGCTGCAACTGCTTGCAGTACTGCTGGCAGTGAGGCAGCCCAACACAGGGGCTGTTGCTACACTAGCACTCCTAACCCTAGGCCAGAAGGGGCAACCAGCCATGCTGAAACCCAAGCTGCCACAATTCTGTGTTAGAAGTACCAAGGTAACTTAGACCATGATTACTTTTGCTGCAATGATACCCCTCACTTGAAGCTAAACAGCCTTCAAAAATACGCCCTTGCTTTGCACATGAAAACAAAGAGCTCTCTTTCGGCTTTATCAGTTGGTCTAAATATTTGGGATTTCAACAGCATGGGGAGTGGGAAAATGATATTTACACTACCCACCTTTAAGCACTTAACGTACTTCCTTCCCCCTCCTTGTCTCCAGTGTCTGCCAGGTTTACATTTGCCGCAGCTGTAGCACCTCTGTCTCCTCTGGGAACAGAACACCAGAAATGGTGTATCGCCTCTAGCTTTGTGATAAGTGGCAAGGAAACAGGATGTAAATTCACATGACAAGTACTCAGTTAATAATTTTTCATAAATGATAGCACTATTATATTTGATACTAAGCAGGGAAAATATGTGTACAAACAGAGCCATTAATCTGCCTCAAGTCATCTGTACAGAAATACCTTAAGGATCAGATTCTCATTTACTTAATTGATTTTTATTCTCCACATGCTTGTGCAAGATTATGGTGTAAGAGTTATCAATATCAAGAGTTCTGGTGAAACAGCTGAAGAGAGATATCAGAGAATACCATTATGCAAAGAATTTATCTACAGAAAGCTATCAGTGCCACCAAAACTATCACTGAGATAAGGAATGTTAATATCAAACTAGGAGGCTGCCTTTGGAATGGACAGTGTTCGATTAGTAACTGTGAAGACACCAGTTTACAAACACATTTCTTTCCCTAAATTCTACAGACTTACAACTCCAGTTCTCATAGACCACACATAGCTGAGGCTTCCTCACTTTGCTCTAGGAACTGTAGGGGTACATGGGAGTTGGTCCCCAGAACAACCTGGGCAGACAGGTAATTTAAACTGAACTGGAATCTGCCTAGTATTTTGCAGAGACATTTTAATAGTACATACCAGGGAAATGAAAAGCTTTAGCTTCTCTAGGGCATTTTAGAATGGATTATGATGATTCCAAAGTTTTATTCTATAGTGTATCATACTGTCACATACGAAATAATTAATTTCAATTAATTTCTTACTACTTCAATGTAAGAAGAAGTGGAAATATGAGCAATGACAAAAATGAATCGTTAATTCTTGATTGATGAAAACATGCCATAATTTCCACGCAGCCCCATACTGTGTTCTATCAGCAGAATTCACACTATGGCCTTACAATTTTTCCTTTTCTTACAGATGTAGTAAGTTTAATAGAGTCTGAACTTATGACACGTCACTAAAACTGATTCTCCCCAGTGAGAATGGTCATGAAATTCTCTAGTCATGAAAGGGAGAAACTTCAGGACAATTAAAACTCCCACTTATTTGGTTACAGTGCCTGTTGTTATTCTCAGATTATGTTTCTGTGTACCTGTCCAGAATTGGTGTGTTAAAAAGATGCAATTTTAATATTGTCATTCTAGAGAGTTAAAGAGGTACCGTTTGAAATTCCGTATTTCACTTGGACAATATAATTGTTTTTCTTACACTTATTTACTTGTTTAAATACTATTTATTCTTCATTGTGATAATTTCCACCGTGTATGCTAGTATAGAGCCTTAGTTTGTAACACCTTGTGTCATTGTGTTCAGCCAGGCCTAAAGCAGAGCTGAAACTCAAAACACCAGCATAGCTGCCGTATAAAATTTGAAGAACGAACACTAAGGAAGAGTTGGTTTAGACTTTCAGAAATCACCATATTGGTTTAATTCCAGGCCTGGATTATTTGGTCGCTAACGCTGTTGTGCCAGCTTTATTAACAAATAAGAGAGATTTATAAAGCAACCTTTTACTTGGACACAAATCTCATGCTGGTGTTGTTGTTCGAATGGTAGGGACATGGTTTAGTGAAGTGTTGCTGTGGTCAAGGGGGCAACATTCCCCGTGGGTCCTTGGAAGGAAGGGGGGCTGCAAGCTCACCGGGGCTTCCACAGAGTCTCTGGGCTACACCTTNGAAAAGCTCACAGGGGAGGGATCAAAGGCCAGGTTACAGCTTGGGCATATACCATACATTTCAGAAGGGGGAAACAAAACAAACCATTCAAAGGAAAATACATCACCACAGTGAAGGACTTGGCAGTGCTGGGTTAATGATTCTATGATCTATGATTCTCTTCCTAGAACTTGGATAACTCAAATGCCGTGTGGAACAAGCTGTGTGTCTCTCATGGAGTCCCTTAGAAATGCTGAGTGCTTAGATGTGTTTCTGTAATGTTTAGAACTCATGACAGGCTATGAAAAGTAGAATTTACCCTGGTATCTTGCCCTCAAATTACTGGGACGGAATACATTGTCTCCCAGTTTATTTCCTTCTTCGCTACTGACATAATGTGTGTCAAAATTATTGCATTAGTACACTTGAGGATCAAAGGTCCTGCATTTATATAAAACATGCATTAGAACATAAATATTTCTTCATGCTTGGTGATCCCTCTTTTCTGGAGACAAATTAATGTAATCTTTTGTACAACAATGATATGTTCCTTTGGGAATACAGTAAAATATACTAGAACTTCACCATTAATAAATTTTGTGATTAATAAATTGTATCACATGAAGCAAGAAGCACTCGATTGTCGAACATTTTATGAATTTGGTTCCCCCTAACAGAAACTTTTCTTGAAATTTATCAGGTTCATTAAGCTTGTGCTACAGAAAATAGAGAACATGCTTAATAGATCAAGGGTCAGTACTTGAATGAGAATTTACCAGTAAAATAAAATTAAAACTTTAAATATTATGATATAGATATAATATAGATCACAGAAACAAAGTGAAGGGTAGATTTTTTTTTCTTTGGTGCTAGTTCCATGTTAGTGATCATTCATAAAGTAATCACATAAAAACATAAAAATATACAGCTCTCCGTTTAGAAGTTCAGATACTGTATGAAGGCAGGAAAGTCAAAGCTCCGTCTGATCCTCTTCCCTGCATGCCTCCTAGTTTTGCCAAGGAAGCAGTACAGAATAACTGTTGACTCCAAATCGGCAAGAGTAGGAAGTCTAATTAGTCTGCAAAGGGATGGCCATTCCTTTGTAGTTTAATTGACACTGGATATACTTCAACACATTTGTACACTCCCATTTTTAAAAACGGGGGCTTTGTAAAACTCTGGCATGCTTACATCCTGTTCTTTCGCAACGCATCATACTGTGGCCAGAAGTGCTGCTATTGTATATCCATCAGAGCAGTTTCCAAGATTAAATTAATACATACTTTAATCTTATTTTGTTCTCAAAATAGCACTCCAGTTTGAAAGAAATTAGTCCAAACTAAAGACAAAAATCAAACAAACAAACCAGCCAAAAATCCCGAAACAAAAAAACCAGCACACCTGTTGAATAGATAAATCCTCTATTTAGAAAGCAGGCAGCAGTTACATTGGGTTATAACAGCTAGACTTATGCAAAGCTCAAGGATGCTGCTTTCAACTCCCTCCTTGGTTAATGGGGTTTGTAACCTCAGGTTTTGCTATCCAAGAATCTTCTAAAAGAAAGCAAAACCCAATCAAAATGGAATCTGCACTGCAAAATACCAATTTGTGCCCCTTCCCCCCTAAACCAGTCTTGGTTCATTGGATTGTCATTTTGGCAAATCTAGTCAAGTGTCACATCCCAAACCATAATTAGGGAAAATAAACAATGATGTATCCTGTTGAGGAATAATATTCTCAAAATTATAGTGGAAGGAACAACTGAAAAAACAGTATGGCAATCAGCATCCTGACTGCATGCATGGAACAGTAAGTAAAAGCAGTCAGAGTGGTAAACAGAATAGAAAGAATAACTTGTATTCCACATAAATACTCATATTGCATAATCTTCTCTGCAGAGAATTCCACATACTTACTGAAAGTCCTGATTTTGTCCCCATGGAAGTGCTTATTTCATCATTTAAGTCAAAGATACCTACGGCTCTAGATTTCTCCTCCCACATGCAGGAAATCTGACACCTAGATGCTAAATTAGATATGATAGAATCAGACATTACTAAGATAGAGACCAGTGTTCATATACTGAACTTCATTCATTTTCTTTTCATGTAGAATTGGATCAAATACCTTTCTTCTCTCCCTGCCTATTTCGATGACACTAATCAAAATTTGTGGTGCCAGGGAAGGGAATCACTGAAGAAATATTTATTTGCATTTAATAGCTGAATGCTTGCCGCAAATTCTAGTGTGATCAAGAGGAATGCTGGCTTGTTTGTGAATGTCGTAACACAGGTTATGAAACTGCATTTGGTGGCAAGTGTAGCATTTAAAGAAACACCAGATAGAAAAGGATGTGCTATGTTGGAATGCTTATGAGGCAAATAAATTTGCATCAACACTTCCTGAATTTTTTGCTTTGCCTCTATCTTAAAATACAATTTAAAGTACAATAGTAGTTAGTTGAGCACAATAACTTAGTAAAAACTGAATAAAAAAGGTCTGTGCAAAACTCTCATTCTGGACAATCAAATGAATCAATGGTGTAATCCATTAAGAAAAATATTTGAAGAATGAGTGAAGTGTGTTGGGATAGTTTCCCTTCCCACTCCCAGCCCCTCTTATATTCTACTACTGTGAGACTTCAAATACATAAAATCTCGGTTTCAGTTATATCTTGTCAGAGAGAAATATTAGTTACATTAAGATCTCTAATTTCTTTGACACTTACAAGTATGAAGCACATATTCCCACAGAATAAAATCAGAAGTTTACAGTATAGAAATAAGGATACATATCTCCCCAAACACTCAAAGCAATAAAGATGTAAACTTTTGACATTTGTTTAATTTTAGATCCCAGATTAATTTTTCCTTTCTTCTGTCCACTTCTGTGTGGAAACCTTTGAATGAGATGTGCTTTCCAAATCAAGTAGTTTTACTGGGAACTGGCCAGAGCATAGCTAGAAAAAAGGATAACTATGAATAGTCCCCGTAAATTTTCTATAATTTTATATTTTGCATGTACATTAACTTTGTAATTTAAATTGCATCTTCAGGAACAGTATCTGCTATGGTCGTTTTAGTAATGACATATGATGAGCCTCTGATTCTGTTAGCAAGTCTAAGAAGGGAATGGGAGTCTCAAGGGCGGAGTTCCAGCAGACAAAGTAAAAAACATTTCATAATTTCAAACACGTCTGAGGTTACCAAGTGTCAAACACTGGTGATAAATGGCATCTAAAATGCCATTAGGTCAAAGTCACAACACACAGAAAATAAACAATTTGAATTGCATTCCACAAGAAGATCAGATTTAATATCTTTTAGAGCGGAGAGAGGACCCCTAGTGACAAAAAGTATCAAGTAGCTATCCTTATCAAAATGACCAATCCACTATGCAGATACTAAACATTTCTCATTGCATGATAAATTTTCTTCAGGAATCAAGATGCACACAGAACAGACACTAATGCACGTGCTCTGGTATTCTCCTGGGAAGCTCAAGGAGTCGCATGAGAATTGCTTTGTGCCAAATCCCAGAAGAAATGATTTAGCAAGTCTTCAAATGTTACCAAGTGGTTGACAGGTCCTACTACAAACAAAGCCACTCAGTTCAGCAGTAGATATGGTGGCTACTGTGTTTGGTCACACGAACAAAAGAAGCCTCTTCCGCACTCCTATGTACTTTTTGTCAAAGTTCCTAGTTTTCTGAGTATTTTGAACCTAGCCACCCGGTGAATCCCAGTCAGCAAAAACCTTTGTTTTGGAGTGATGATGAAGGAACTTACCAAGATAGAGACTGACAAAACATACTATCCTTGCAAAGTACTTCTGCCACTTGCTTGCCAAAATCCCAAGAAACTACTTTAACAGACAAAGAGTTTCAGAAAAATGGCAGAAAAAAAGTCAGTATAAAGATTATGAGATTAGAAACTCCACTCTGGAGAACTATCAGCATACCACACCTGGATTCATTAATGCCATTGCCATTGTTCTCACTGTATTTTACTCAAAAGCAAGCAAAGCTTTTTGAACACAGCAAACACTTACGTACATGAGTACTCTCATTGCCTCAATAAGACCATTCACATGGATGGAGTTACTGAGGCAAGTAAGTGTAGGATAAAGGCCAGATGTGTGTGGTTTCTATTATCAAAAGCTGTTGAGCTGAAGTGCAGCAATTTTGAGTACCCGCATGCCTGTTTTACAAACACAGGTTTAGTATTGACACTGAATGAAGTATTTTTCCCAGGACTGTGCTGATACACTTGATTAACTTCAGCACAAAAGAAATATTGCCGTTTTTTACAACAGCTTACAGAGATCTCAGTATGGGCTCATTCCTGCAAAGCTGAATTCACACCAAGAGATACAGACTCTATCTTGAGCAGTGCCATATTTTGACCATATGCTATACATCTCAATCTTTGAAAAGCTTTTCATATAGCAAACTGAAAAGGTGTTTGCATTGAGAAGCATGCAGATGGTGGATATTCTTTCACAGTCACAAGCAAACATACATTAGGTATTGAATTAATTCAACCTATAAATATGTCGTCATTCTACCCCACACTCACTATTATTCACAAAAATGCTTACA
>WEIT01035603.1:0-30260 GCA_013389985.1 Dryoscopus gambensis
TGGGCACATCTTACGTTGTAACCCAGGACAGAAATGTGTTTCAGATTTCCATTTCAGTATACACAGTGGCCAAAATAGAAATGTTTTAAAAATACCAGTAACATAACAACATTGCATTGCACTGTAGTTAAAAAATGAAACAAAATCAATGGGCGTGGCTGCTGTTGCAATACATCTGCCCTGTTCATCTTTACCTTCTGTTGTGAAGTCCCGTTGAAAAGCTAGTCCACAGTAAACATTTTTAAACTTGCATGTGGTGTTGATCTTTAATAAATCATTCTGTTTTCTTTAGGATTAGCAGGAGGTACATTACACCCATCACAACACAGATAAAATCTCTAATATTTGCATAAATTTGCTCCTTCTTGGGTTTGATTATGAGACAGTTGAGGTGGATATGAAAGATCAAGCCTTAATGGAAATAGAACATGATATGTCAGTTACTCTGTAAAGATGACTTCAGACTTTTTTCTCTGCTCACTAGCCCTTCTTACAATGCCTTGTAAAGCTTCTAAAGGACTAATGGATTCCACAGGTAATAAGGAAAACTTCAGCTCTCTCTTTCCTTTTTCTGAGAACAAAATATTATTATTTACTGAAACTTTTAAAAGCATGTTTTATCATGAGATATCAAGACAAAACCCTCTCCTACATGAAGCAAGAAACCACAAGGAGTGGCTCCACAAGGCTGCTTCTTCAAGCAATGGTTAATACCTTGATTAGCAGTAGCTGAAATAAATATTCTGCAGCTGAGGTGCAAGTGAAGATGTAATCTTGTATCCTGAATCTGGAGGAATTTTTATATCAGCTGGAGACTATATTAAAATACATTACTTGTGGTTCCCATTTTGGTATTGAATGCACTTGGTCCAGTAAGTACTCAGGTATTCAGAAAAAATATGTCACTGAAAGCACTTTGCATATGTGCAGATACCGCTCTTGGAGAAAATGCTTTGCATCCAGAAAAACAGCTGAATTAGCATATCTGCATGACAGAGAGAAGTGACAGATTGCTTTCTATAAAGCAGTTGCACAGCTCGCTCTGGGAACTCTTTGGTATGCTACAGAGATATTGATCCAGGAGCCACGTCACAATCAATCAGGCTCTCAGAGGACCGTGAAAGAATTGCAAATGCTTAAGTTAAGTAAGCACACAGTAAAAAGTTTTATTGAAATAAAAAGTGACTGCTTTCAGCTGCAGATACTTACTTTTTATCTTAGCTTGCTTGAAAAAAATAATTATGTGAGCTTAATAACTCCTTCAAAATATTGAGATCGTAAACCAATGTCAAACCACATCAGAGTAACAAAACGTGCCAAAACAAATCTCATAAATCGCTTAATTCTAAACTTTCCTCAGAATAATAAAACTCTTCTACTGAAAATTAAGCTATGAGACCATTGGCTACTAATGCAGTCAACAATAAATATGCCCATGTGTTGACTCCCCTATCTCTGTATTACTATTTGTTCTGTGAGCACCACCTTTGTTAATATCGTGACTTCCTTTAAACAAAGAACCTCATGTTGAGATTGCTGTAACTCACTAGAAATTGCTGATATTAACCCTGTCTCTGCCATCAGTGCAGACTTACTGTTCCTTTCTTTTCTTCTCTCCAACTCACATTCTCTCCTATCTTGTTTTATTACTCCAAAAGCAGGCTGGGGCATATTCCTAATGACTCATATCTTCTAGCTCCAAATGGTATTTGGATATGGAAAAGTCAGTCTTTTGTTAGTGCACATCAGTCTTTCTCTATTTTCCCCCCATATTAGGTCTGATTTTTGTCAGGTGTGGGTGAATAGCAGATCACAGGAAGATGTTTTCCTGTTTATCCTTCAACACCTGTCCATTCACATGTGCCAGCTCTATTACAACTTGTAATTCAGATTTTAGTGAAAATTGGATATTTTTGTTTAATAACTTTAATCAAAGTCTTTTCTTTCAGATGCAAATGTATAAGAAAGCAAAGCTGTGCCCTAGGTGGTGTATATTCCAGATTGTAAGGAACTAAAATTCCAAGTGCTGTTTCTAGAAGACAGTTCTATATCTAATCTACAGGCTACCCCATCCCAGAAGATTTTGTAAGATCCTTTCCTGGACATTTTTAAAACTAGATACTGCCTGACAATGCCTTGTTGTAAGCTACTTTTAAAAGTCCTCTAGAAAAAAACAATCTAAGATTTGATTGACCCTAGTAGGTTTGTATCATCACCTAATATTTCTCCATGCTTCCTCTTGAGGCGGGTCTGCAGATCAAGGCCTTCCCCAGTAGTATAGAATTATTTCAAAGACTTACCAGAAATAATGGGAACTAAAATTCAAAGCCCCTAACACTGCTGTGTGCAGCAGTAAACATTCATCAAATGTACATTAATAGAACAGCTTCTGTGAAGTATGATAGCATATATACCCATAACCAGGTGTAAAATGAATAAAAGCAAAATGCTATTAAACATGTGTTTGAGTGTTTAAAAGCATTCATTGTTCAAAATCATCATGGCAGAATTACACTGGCCTTCGAATACATGATTGAATATAATCTAATGCGTGAGAATTGTTTGTTAAAATACTTGTCTAACTTGTTAAGTGTTGCATATAGAGATATGTACACAACAATTTCATTGACAAGAACTGCACTCCTACATGTAATTTTCCTTTGAGGTCTTAACCTAGCTCTGGTTTAAATAACCACAAAGTTTTACTCTCTGAAAACTAACATAGGAGACATGCAGAACACATTTTAAGAAGCTGGAAATTTCAGAACCTGAGGGTTGGAAGGTTACTCAGATAAGAAATGAAAGTTTCCTTCATGCCTGTGAGACATTTTACTCAAATTTGGGTTTAGGTATGTGACTCCCAGGAGCTTTAATCATATCCCCAGCATTTGCTGGTTGGAGTAGCTGTGCAGGCACGTTTATCCCAGTAAAAGCGTGCTTCTGTAATAAACTGAAACTGCTGATGCTTAAAACAGTGATAACCAAGAAGCTCTTCTGAGTAACGCAGCATCTGTAATAAATTTCAGCCAGTTCTACTCAGGTGACAGAGCTGTTATCAACCAGAATAATGTTGCATTAACTGCACAGCCCAGGAAGAAAGAAACTAAGTAGTAGCTCACTACTTGGCCAGCTTCTAGAGTAGCTTTGTGAGACACAGAAGAGCTAGTTAGAAACTAGATAGAATCACTCAGACAGCTGGTCAAGAGAAATTAACCCAGTAATAGGGAAATGGCATTTAATGAGCCAGTATCACCTTCCTGCCTATTGGATCATTTGACCTTCTCTAAAGACTTTGAGGTATAGCATGATGCATTAAGCTTCTTGAATGAAAAGAATCCAGAAGTCAAACTGATAGTATAAGGTCAAAAATGATTTTCAAATTGTAAACGGGTAATCAGGAGGGGAGGTGGTGGTTAGAAAAGGTATAGCCTGAGAACAGAACGTTAGGACAGAATGTTAACTTGCTATGGCCAGCATTATGTGATTGTCTCAACCAAATCGAGTGCGACTCAAATCCGGGTGCAATTGTCTAAAACGAATCAAGTATGAAGGGGGTCCGGGTAATACATCAAGAGGAGAGAATAGGTATGATTTCGTGTGATCTTGTAATGGTAAATATGGTGAGAGACTTGGTAGTTAAGGGGAGTGTGTTAATTAACATGTATTATCAATATGCATAACGTGAAGATATAAAATCGCAAGCTTCCGTGTATCCGGCGGGCACCTGATTTGGGCTTTCTGCTGCCCCTGTGCCCCCGCGCGTTCCAATAAAGCACCGGCATATAATTGCTTTGTGTGGTTATATGTTTTCCAAACGCTAACAAAACCAGAAAAAACTCATCTTTATTTGCTGAAAATATGGCTGGAAGGAGGGCAGCTCAATCACTGTGACCTTTAGTGAGATCAGTTTTTTCCCCTAGGTAACTGTAACTATACTACATGGAAAAGAATATCAAAAATCCCTGGTAAAAGATAAAAGGATCACCTGGCAATCTCGGGACATTGGAGAAGTGTTACTGATTAAAAAAACAAAAGAAAGCAAAATCCCAAAAAATGAAACAAAAGAATTTAAATGTGCATACTGAGAGCAAAACTGTAATGAGGGTCAATCTTTTGGATGGTACAGGGATGTGACATAGCATGTCACAACATCTGTATCTCATTCATCTAGAAAGTCTTGCTATGTTTTCCTTACAAGTTGTTAAGATCCAATTATTATTATTATTAAGGTTCTTTGGAAATTCCTCTGCCCGAATTAAGGTGCAAACAAGACCACATGCCAGTGACAATAATATGAGTTTTATTGTATAGTAAATATGGGAGAAAGAGGAAAGGAAAGAAAAGGAGAAAGAAAGAAATAGAAAATAAGCAGGGGGACGAGGAGTGACAGAGACAGAATAAAAAGAATATCACCACTCCGTGGGTCCCACTGGTGCCTCAGGGATCCTATTCAGCAGGTCTACCTGATGGTATAAGTCCCCCCCAAAAATGGGATCCCATGGGTATATATGCTCAGGCTAGGCAGGCATGTCCGAGCATGTCCTCCTGGGAGGGGGGAGGGCGGTCTCTTACAGCAGACTCTGGGTCTGTTGTGTCACACGCAGTCATGTGGGGCAAAGCCTCCCACATGAACGTCCCGTGGATCCTGTGGGGCTGCGGATTCCACAGTTGGGCCAGTTTGAGTAATTGGAGGATGGGTGTTTATTGCCTCTCATGCGCCCAAAACCTCCTCCTCCCCCCTTGGGTGGGGGGAAGTCTGTGTAAACCTGGCTTCTGGGAGCTGTGTTCTTCCCTCCCACCCCCAAACTAAGTGGAGATGGCAGCTGGGGGCTCTGGCCTTTTGCGGATGCATACCTTTCCCTCAGCCTGAGGTGATTGAACAATAGGTTTCCTTTTATCTAATCAGCAGTTTGATTTACAGTCCAGAGTTCTTCAAGGAGGTTTCTGTGGTTGTAGCTTCTTTAAAACTTTATATCAATGTTTGAGGCATAAACTATTTTCAGTCTCTGACACAAGTGCAGCTTTTCATGTTTGAAATGCAGATTTGGTGCTCAGAACCACAGAAACATTGACCCTCTGTGTAAACTAGCAAGACAAACTAAGAAATGTTCAGTGAACCTGGGGTTAAAGGAAGTTTAAAATGGTGATCAAACTGTAGCACTTTTATGTTGTATGTCCTGTTTATTAAAGCTGCTAATGTTTTCTGTGATCCTGCTAACATCTAACAGAAAGATTAAGTATAAACCTTTGCCTGCAGAAGTTCAAAACTTGGCCCTTGCCTTTCCCTGAGAAAGCAGAAATGCTCAGCTTCAACTCTTATAGTATGATTTTTTCCTGTGTCAGCAGACAGACCCATTTCCTTAAGCAACTTTCCTCCATTGGTCTTATACCCATTTCTAAGATCTCATATTTTCTGCTTTAAAAATACAGTTTTGCCTGCAAATGGCTGTGACTAACAGCTTTATTACAGGACTGAACAAAAAAAAAAGAAAAAAGAAAGAAAGAAAACCCTGCAGATCAAACATGTTTGTACTAAGTCTTATCAGCCTTGCCCTCAGGGCCACTTCACACATTTACTGTGTGTCTGCAACAGAGGGAACTGCTCTTGGCAATGACCTTTTTGAATCTCTGGCACATCTGAAATGTGCAGCAGAGCATAGCATTTCTCACCAGTGATCTTTTTTCCTAATCACAAATGGTTCCTTTCACTGCTTTAATGCTTGTGAGCTCTCTCACACACACTCTCACACACTCCCTCTCTCACAGACACCCACACACAAACACACGCACAGAGTCAGTAACAATATAAACAAGCTTCTACAAACTTGAAGGCTATTTTCTGACTTGGAATTCACAAGTAAATACTGGGAATCCTTTTCCCCTAGCAAGCTCTCAGCACTTTTGGCATCTCTGTGTCTCTGCTAAGTTAAGGCTCTTTCAGGAGGGTTCTTCAAGATGATGTCCTCTGATCTCCCTGTTTTGGAGGGATGCATACCTCCACGGTGACAGTGGCACTGAGCATTTTACTTGTGCTCTATGGCAGTGCCTCAACTATTGAACAAATATGCACACTCAGGAAACAAACAGAATCTAACTGTCTGGGTAACCACAAACTTGTTTGTATCAGAAAGATTTTAAAACAATATATTATGACAAAAATGTCCCTGGAGTATGGACTTCTGCTTGGAAAATGTCTAGCATGCTACTGGATTACTATTATATTCTAAACGAGACACCACAGAAATGCTGAGATGAATCTCAAAATTTTACAATCAGAAGCTTCTCCAGTTCCATCTGAGGAAGATGGTCAGAGGAGTAATTAATTATGCTACACTGTTATCTACAGTTCTGCATGAGCTAATTTATTCTCTTCAAGTTTGCAGGGTAAGACTGAGGGCCAATGAAACTGACGAGTGTAACACTGATATTTATAAGACATTTAATATTCCATTACTTATTCTATGGAGTCTCTCACTCTTTATACATGGAAAATAACACTAAATAGTCAGTTTAGAATGGGAGTAGCAAAATATTTCAGGTCTTTTAATATAGTGCTGATGTTCGGATGCATCTCTGTGATCTAGCTGGAAAACCAAGTGGAAGACCCGATCTTTGACCTCGCCCTCCCTGCATCCCTGGAGGCAGGCTGGGGCACCCTGCCTGAGAATATCTGGCTGTACCAGTGTACACCCTGCAGTGCACTGTGCAGTGCATTCCCCCACAGCCTCTGCCCTGCCAGGTCCCCTGGTGCCCCTCCATGCAGACATCCCTTCAAAACATGGTACATCTTCCTTTTATTTTCCTCACATCTGTTTGTGTACAGTACCCTAACCACAGTAGCTAATAGTCTGAACTTCTGTATCTTGCTGTTGATAAGGAAAGGATGAGACAAAGATGTTAGCTTGTCACCTATTCTTTAAGAAAAATGTAGCTATTCTGACTATATTTACCCCAAATAAATTAACATTTCTTCAAATCTGACAAGTGGGAATTAAGAATTTTATCCTTTTCATGCATCTGGCCAGAGTTTTAATTTTCCACTATTGAATTATCAAGTATTTAGCAGACACAGTCTTGAATTTCAAACTCCCCGTTGACAGCATTTTGGTCTGTGTTCAGCAATATTTGTTTATGGAAGCTTTAGCTTCACAGGGGACTTTTTATTTCTTATCTTCCAGGTTGCAATGGCATAAACAGGGATGACATCTGGTATGAAATCCAGCTGTTATGTTTACAGAATCTAGAAATCAGTAAGATAGCCATACACCAAAGAGGACAGAAATAAAAAAAACCACACAGATGATACCACGACTTTAGCTGAGCCCAGCTGGTCCCTCACACCAGCAACCTGCTGGCTGGCAGCTCAGTTCCAGCTCTGAGGGAGCCAGCTGACTCTCCAGGTTAGGAAAACGTGGACAGCTCAGATTCAAGTTTTGTCTCTATTGACAGTATGGTTGTAGCTGACTCTGGGCGCTCAGCTCTGCGACCTTGAGTCTGAAAACAAGAAGTTACCACAAAAGGCACGGATGTAGGCCAAATACGTAGTAGGAGGAAAGGGATCCCTTTGCCAATAAATGTTTTCTCCTTTCTCATGTGAATGTGTGCACCAGTTCATTTGTGCCCATCTCTAATACATCATTGATAAGCAGCTGTTATTTCTTCCTGCACGAGAATGTCAGACACTGCCAGGACTGTCAGTGCTTGCCAGTGCAGATTTGCCAACGGATCAGAGTCAAATTTTACATCTGCTTTTTATCAGTGCCCATGAAACTGTCAGATCTGTGGGGGATGAAGGCAGATCACGTACACACCTCCAGCAGCACTAAGTGTGATTGCATCTACAACCTAATAATATAGAAAACTGATAAGAAAAAGGAGCAGACTGTTGCAATGAATGATTGACATTTTGATGAATTTGGATCATAACGCAGGCTTCAAATACATAAATACACTAGTCAAGAGTTCTACAGCATCAAATAGAATATTAAAGCTGAAATTTAGGAACAGATACAAACTGCTTTAAATAAAACATACAAACCTCTACTCACATACTCTGATTTTTTATCTTGCTAGGCGAATACAATTTATTTAACTTACCTCTAGAAATTATGTATTGATCTTACAAAAAACCCCTGCAGATTACTTGGAGGCTGATTTTAATGTTACTGTGTGCTCATCAAAGCTCAGACAATCACAATAACCGGTTTCTATGAGGGAAAATAGAAAAGCTACAGGCAAATTTTTTAAATTATTCTTAATGAATGGAGAGCTTGTGTTTGAAAAACAACAGAAAAAATATTTTAAAAGATGCAAATAATACAATGTAGATTGAAGACAGACTAAAAATGGATAAAGCAGAGCGTGTCCTACTTTCAGGGAAGAAGAAACATTGTAAATAACATTAATGATTTCTAAAATAGACTGGAAATTAGGCCTTCATTCAACACAATGTTCTGGGCCTTTGATACCTTCGGAGGACTGGAAGAACCATGGCTTGAGAGAGCAGTCTTAGCCTCTTATCCAATAAATCTTGGAAACTTGGTGTGGCTGGGTTAGATAAAAACACCAAGAGCAGAAAATGAAATCCCAGTTCCTCAGATCCTTGTAACATGAGGGACCTGAGATACAACAGTACATGGTCTCACTTTGGCCAGGTGCTGAGTACGGCACTCACTCTGGCCAGCTGTCTGACTCTGGTGAGCCTGACTGGTGACTGGTGAGTCTGACAGTGAACAGGGGAGCCATAGCAGAAACGGCCGGAAAGATACACTTCCATATCTCTAGGGGCTCCTCTCACTGGTGTCTGGCACTGACAGCTGGATGTGGAAGCCCTCGGCTGATGGTGCATGGGTGTGTGCACACGTAGCATGTGTGTTATCCCTGACACAGCCAATCCCTTGCTTGGATCAGTTTAAAAGTTGAGCTTTGTGCTGCCAACTTGTTCCATGATCCTTTCCTGCCATTCCTGGTAGTAATCAGACTAATCTCCTGACATTTAGTACTCTGCTCACTACCTCCAGAAATAATAAGACATTTTATCAGTATCCCCATGGATTCTGGGATCTCCGGGCCAGGATCTAATCTCTGGTATCTAAGTAGGCAGAGATTGCAGTCTAGACATTTCTGCAAAATACTTACAGGGCAAAAATAGGTAGGTCTGGTGGCTATGTGTTTTGGATTAACCATTTAAAATTGAATCCTATTTGCAAAGATATAGAAAATACACAAAAATATCAACCACTGCTTTAAATAATTGGTGTTTCAACTAAGAGTTGATAGTATTTCTGCAGAGATAAAAATGCACTAAAAGGTAACACTGTTTTGGCACAACATAGCACTGTTTGTGAGTTTCCATTGTGCCATTAGGAATTCTAATTTGCCATTAATCTGTTCTGTTTAATAGCTACAAAAAATACATAAAATTGTGTAAAACATTAAACAACTGTAAATTCCACTTATCATTTCCACAGAAAATGCCTACATGACTTCCCTTTCGTCTGTTGTGTCAACTGCATGTCTCAGCTTGGAGTCATTTGCTGAGGAATTTTCACATTTAAAAATATTTGAAAATTTACTGATGACTCTTTGGCAAACATACAGGAAATCAGTGCGGGATCAAATTCCTTTAAAATAGGTATATATTTCCACAGTACTATCCTCAGCATTGTTTAACACTAATATTAGCAAGGTGGAGTCCCCCCCACTGCCATCCCCCGCCTCCCCCACTGGCCCACCTGCATGGCTGCTTTAGTGACTCACTTTATCAGGGAAATCAGAGGAATGTGTGCATGACCCCTTTGCCTTGGTGCTGCTGTGGCTTTGATGCTAAGTCTGGCCAGATCTAGGAAGTAGAAGATGTGATTTCACAGTTCCTTGGCAATCCTGCTGTCTCCTGGATAATTTTAGACTCTTTCATATCTGGTTTCGCCTCAGGGTTTCTGGCCCTGGGAAGTGAAGACCCTCCCCTCCTGGGATATGTTTCCATCTCATCCCTCGTCATTCCTGCTCCCCATTTCAAGGCAACAGTAAACAGAAATATTGGTGTTGATTCTCTGTGAGTATAAGCTTGTGCTTGTTTTTCCGTAGCGATTTTGATATAATTTGAGCACATGGAAATTAGAATAGGTCCACAGGCAGATATTGACTTTCATAAATGACAGTTCCATATTTGGGTCCATTTGCCATCTGTAACAGAAATATTACAGAGGAAACATGGTAGTTAAAAAAAAAGATACAAAAATATAAATTTTATGTATCTTATACCAGATTATCTTTCTTTCCACCACTACCTATCTCACTCTACACACAAACACAAAATCCGGGGAAACTGGAAAAAGTCTATTTCAACATGTTGATGAAGCTAATATGTTGGTGTGCTTTTTCTCTAAAACAAATCTTATTATTCTGTTAGAATGCAGACATTTTCACATTTATGAAATTCAGCATTTTTCTGTTAGATTGGCTGCATCAAGAGAGATGGAATGCAGAGAAATAAGTAAACTGAAAAACAGTTTTAATAACTTAAAAGGAAAAACTAAAAGCAAGCCTGAAAGACATCAAGGATGTTGTCATATAATAGAAAATTATTAATTATGCAAAAGGTTAATTAGATATTTTGGTGTTACATCTGAATAGTAGCAACAAGAATGAAAATAAGTAAGAGGAAGAAAGAAATGCAGCCATATGGGAATATTAAACAATATACTTAAGTGGCCTTCTGTAGGACTGGTCCAACTGTAAGACTTCATGATTATCCCCATGAAGGAATTTTATTTGTGCTTTTTTTGTACAAGTGTGCAAAAAGAGACAGAGAGAAACAGAACTTGTGCTGACTCCTCATTCATTATAAACAAAATTTATCACA
Organism: Dryoscopus gambensis; assembly: GCA_013389985.1. Classification (NCBI taxonomy): domain Eukaryota; kingdom Metazoa; phylum Chordata; class Aves; order Passeriformes; family Malaconotidae; genus Dryoscopus; species Dryoscopus gambensis. Next base: position 10,865 of record WEIT01035603.1, read on the forward strand.
ATGTAGTTTAATTTCCTGTGTATCTGAGCCTTGATGGAAGAAGGTATCCCTGTTCAGAGCACTACTTAAATATATATGCCCATCCTCTCACTGATTTCAGTCCACCCTGACTAACAGCTAATATTTATCTCAAGATAAAGATCTTTATCTTATGAGACAGATGGAAGTATAGGATTAAATTTTTCCTGAATCAGAGCTAGAACGACAGAAACATAATTTAGGTTAGTACTCCAGAGTTCATCCAGTTGAATTCCCTGCTCAAAACAGGTCTCATTAAATCAAGGCTGCCCCTCACTTACAGTACAAAGCAAGCAAGCAAACAAACCTCCTAATATCTGGTTAGAATTTCCCATACTCTAATTTGTGCCAGTTGTCCTATTCCCATGCACTTCTAAGAAAACTCTGCCTTTATCATCTTCTCTTATCAGAAAAATACTTTACAAAGTGATAGGTTTCAAATTACTCCTTATACTAGTCCAATATTCCCAGATGAGAAAGCAAGTAATCCAAAACCTGAAGGAATTAAAAACTTTGTTTTGCTTTGAGCAGCTAGTTACTTGTGGTAGAAGGAAATATATAAGATGCTAGTTCCTTAAAGTCCTTGTCTCTACCAGGTGACATGGTGGTTTCAAGTACGTTCTCACCTAACGAGCTGAAACATGCTAGAGCTTGCAGTTGCTGTTCTGATAAAAAATTCATCCTCTTCTTTTATAATTAATATAATTACTGCTTTCCATTAACCATGCTCTAACTAATGAAAGTCTTAATGATTTCACAAAAACTAATATAGCATGAATTGCAAAGCAGCCCACACAATAATGGGAAATCTGATGGTTAACTTTAAAAGAATTTTTGCTTTTGTGGGTAATATAGAAAAAAAATCTGCATGCACTATGCACACCTTCAGGATTAGAAATGCTGTTTCTTTGCAGGTCAGGTTTACCAGCTTGCAACAAGAATGTCTGGAAGGAAAAAAGGATTGCAGCATAATAAAAATTAAGCTCATGTTTATTCCAGGACTATGCTGGAGGCCGTTTTGCCTGGTTTATATAATATTAAAAATCTTGAGGTTCCTGGCTATTAAACTGATTCTTAAATGTGACCTGTCAGGCTGTACTCCCTGCTGCCACTTTCTCAGAAGGCACCACACTGCTCAGGTTCATGATTCTACTTCTCCATCCAGTGTTTTTGTTTTGCGCCTGGAAGTCACTGTTGCTGTAGAAAGCTGTCCAGCATGCGGTACATAGAGTTGATGGCTGAAATGTTATTTGTACCCTCTAGACATGATTTTTTCAGAGCAGTACTATAACTTGAAAGAAAAGGTTAATTACTAATTACAGATTATTTAGTGTGTACTTGTACATGACAATAACTGTCAACACAAGCTATAAAGGTCTATGACTGGTTCAAATACCAACAAATAGTGTTTTACTATGAATATTACCGGCAACTTCTGCTTTCAAAAAAGGCAACACAAGCACAGTCACCTTATCCCTACAGATGAGTGTGATCCCTGCTCTAGAATGATCTACTGAAAATGCAAACACCTTCTGTAGGAGTAGAATCTGATACATTCCTTTTCATTTTGGATCTCTGTTCTATTTGAGCAAAGTTTATAAGATAGCAGTTTGTTGTTAGCTTTATTCCTCCTTCATAAAAGATCCATTGTAAGCTTTAAAGAATTCTCAATCGTCCTGCTCATTGTAGGCATTTTTTGGTCTGTTCCTTCTACACTTGTATATACCAGCTCCTTTTCAAAACTTATTTCATTATGCTTAGCTTTCAAAGCTGTCTATTAATTGATTTCAGTTTTCCCCTCTACTTAAGTATAAAAAAGCTAATAATTTTTCCCTTTATTGCAGCCTTAGAGGCTTCCTAGACTATTTGGCTATTTACTTTTCCCACCATAGTAAGTATATAATAAAACATCAAATGAAGTCATTCTTTAGGATCTTCATTATGTCAGAAGCTTCCAGCAGGTCTGATATTAAATACCTGCCTTCTATTTTTTGTTTGTTTGTTTTCCAGTAGTAGATCAACACTTCAGAGTCACTTTAATCAGTACATGATCTAACTGTGTAATTAACCCACTAGCTATATATCCTCCACAGATCAATGCTATGGAATGTATCCCTAGATAGATGGTGCTGGAAGATAATGATTGGACCTCATAGAATGCATTATGTAAAGCAAGAGTATAGCATCTGAAAAAGCCAGTGTTTTGTGCTGTTGTCTACTCTATTGTGCCTCTGAAAAGAGTCCCTGGAGAATAATTTGAACTGTCCATTCAAGATGACAGTCTATATTGGAGGTGGAGGGTGAGATGCTCATGTAAAGAAAACTACAGAGTAGCATATTGATCCATTGAAGGTACATCTGTTACCTGGTACTTGCAGCATCCATAGTGGGCCTTGCTCTTCTGTCTGGAATGAAGTCAATATGGAAATTAGTTTAGCAAGTATACTTAGTTTTAAATGAGAAAAGTATAATGGCTTGTTTTACATATCCCTCAGTAGGCTACCACTGTTGCTGTGGACTTGATTACTTCCAGAATGGGCAGCAGCAGTAAGAGGCCAGAATAGAGTGGAGATGTAAAAAACATTATCTGTGTTGCTTCCATGGGTTCTTCCCCGAGAGACACTGAGGGTCAGTGTGGACTCCACAGGAGGAAGCAGTTTGGAGAAGACTAGAACTGTCTCACTTTCAGAGGGGCAGATGCCACTGAAATGGTGCCATGTGTCACTAACAATAATTTCAACACCGTGAGAAGAAACAAAACAGTGAGATTCTGCAGTCTACTGCATGGCTCAATGAGATAGAAAGAAGAGCAGTGGAACACCTCAGACATGAGAAAAAGAAGAAATTCTGTAGACACAATGTAGACATCCGTGGTGTAGACTAGGGGATTCCCTGATCTGTCACAACAAAGATACTTCAAACTTGAAGTTCATGTTATGCTATTGTAGATGACATGGGGAGATGAACTGGGCCTTAGGTTTGGCAATTTTCCCCAATGAACTATAGATGTTCAGATGACTAGCTCAGATAAAGATGATAACTGCAGATAACTAAAGTAAGAAAAGACAAATTCCTGTTAGACTGAATGAAAAGCAGGTCATGATGGAGTTCAACAGGATTTTCATTACTACCACAACATTCATAGTTTCTGTAGAGGGTAATAGAAAATTTGCATGTGAGAAAACAAGATTTGGATTTCTTTTAGGCAACTACTCTGTGTAGAAGACATTAAAATGATACTGAAGAACTTGTTAAATGGTGCTTCATTACAGTCTGGCAAGTAAATCCTAAGTCAAAGAAAAGGAAACACCTTATGAGAATTTACTGTATGAGATGGCACTAGAACAGGCTGCGAGAAAGGAAAAAACAAATTGAATTTTCATATATACTGAATTTCTCATATTTTTCAGAAGTACAGAGGATGAACCAGGGGAAAAATGTTTCAGTATGAGAGTAGTTTATTCTGACACTAGTCAAATAAAATAGAAATTGGAAAAGAAGCTGGGATTGTAGGCTTTATGTTTTTAATGAAATAAAAACTATAAAAAATCAAGGCATGTCTGTAACAATGTCAACCGATAAAGGGAAATTAACTAGCAAAGCAAAATACTCTAACAGCAAAACATAAATTTGCTCATGAATTTGCAAAAAAAAGGTGAAATACGAAAATGAACAAAAAGTTGCATTAGAGAAATAAAAGGCAATAGAACACAAAAGGTAAAAATTACAAAAAATAAGAAACCTGCCTCTTTGAGATATGCCTCAGTTCAGTGATTATCCTGGATGTTCAGCAGATACTTAGCATTTTATTCATGCATAAGACAGCATGGAGTTCTACCTACCAAGAATTATCTTAGTATTCTCTTCGTATCATGTGCTTTGGTGATTCCAGGCTAAGAAAACAATTACATGTAAGTTGATTAGCATAATATATCAGCCTGAGGTTCTAATAGAGAAGGGGGAATACATGGGAGAAGAAAGCAATGAAGCTAATTATATTTTGTATTAGTGTAGACAGGAAATATCTGGAGAGGGGACATTAATGGTAAAGATTTAGAGTCACACTTTGTTGTTGGGTAAGACTAGTGGCAGTGAAGTCAGTAGCCTGGTTTTATTCTGATGAGATTGAGATGCTTTTACAGGATTCAGGGTTGAGTTCAACACTGCACTATGCACTGGGTTTCCCTGGCCAGGTTTTGGTAGTGGGGGGATGCCACAAGCTTCCCCCATGTCTGACAGAGACAATGCCAGCTGGCTTCAAGAGGGACTTGCCACTGGCCAAGGACAAGCTCATGAGCAACAGTTGTAGTGCCTCTGGAATAACAGATTGAAGGAAGGGAAAAAATCTGCAAACCCACAGCAGGGGAGAGGAGTGAGAACATGTGAGAGAAACAGCCCTACAGACACCAAGGTTAGTGAAGGAGAAGTGGGAGGAGGTCTTCCAGACTCCGGAGCTGAGCTTCCCCTCCAGCCCATGGTGAAGAACATTATGAGGCAGTTATTCCCTAGCAGCCCATGAAAGTCCATGGGGTAGCAGAGATCCATTGGCAGTCCATAGTGGACCCCATGCAGGTGAATGCCTGAAGGAAGATGTGATCCCATGGGAACCCTGTGCTAGAACAGAGTTCTGGCAGTACCTGTGGATCCATGGAGAGAGCCCATGCTGGGGCAGGTTTGATGGCAGGACCCCCGCGGGGGACCCACACTGGAGCAGTTTGTTACTGAAGGTTACATCTCATGGAAAGGACCCACCTTGTACTAATTAGTGAGGAACTGCAGCCGATGGGAAGGACTCACACTGGAGAAGTTCATGGAGAATTGTCCCCTGTGGGAGGGACCCCATGCTGGAGCAAGGGAAGAGTGTGTGGTGTCCTCCCAAAAGGAAAGAAGAAGCAGCAGAAATTACCTGTGTGAGTAAGTGACCTCAGCCTCCATTCCCCATCCCGTGTGGCCCCAGAAGAGAGGAGGTAGAGAAATCAGGAGTGAAGTTAAGCCTGGGAAGAAGGTAGGGGTGGGGAGAATGTGTTTTAAGATTTGGCTTTCTTTCTCATTACCCTACTCTAATTTGATTTTAAATAAATCAAACTAATTTCTATGTGTCAAGTCTGCTTTATCCATGATGGTAATTGGTGAGTGATCTCTCCCTGCCCTTATCTTGACTCATGAGCCTTTCATTGTATTTTCTCTTCCCTGTCCAGCTGAGAAGGGGGGTGATAGAGCAGCTTTGGTGTGCATCTGGTGTTCAGCCAGGGTCAATCCATCACAGCTGGATTTAGATACACTGCATAAAATCAGTATGGCTTTACAGAAAGTACTACAGTTCATACACTGGAAACTGCCCAAGTCTGTGCTCAGTAGCTGTAGGAATTCCATCATTCCCTCTGGAAGGAAAAAATAACACAGTTTTTCGTAACTGTGGCAGAACTGTAGACATTTTCAGACATTTCTGAAAATGGTCACATCAAAAAGTTCCCTCCAGATTAATTATCATTTCAGTTTAAACCTGTTCTGCTGTTATCTGGACATTAGGTGTAGGAATACCAATTAAATCTGAGACCAAATAAAACCCCTTTTTCAAAATTTTCATAACATGTATTTGATTCATTTATTGTAGCTACATTTTTTTACAAGTTTATAAGTATTTATATGATTCCAAGATAAAACTGAATATTCAACTGAACTTATATTAGTTTAAAAATTCTACTTCTTGAACCTCTTGCATCATTTATGAGGGTTATAATCAAGAGAGAGCTCTTTTTAGAGAGTCTGACCTAACTAGTGTGAATAGCTGTAATTTCTTTTAAAATTAGTAATGTGTCAAACTCACCAATGGATCAGTTTTGTTTGCGCAAGAGGAAATGAAAGTGGACATTTCTATTAGCAAAAACCTATTAGATTGTCCAGGCTCCAAAATGCTACTCTTAGTCAATGGCTGTAAATAAATTCATCAAAAATAATGAAAAAGAAAGCCTAGCCATGTCAAATAAGAAGTCTGGTTGTCTCTCAGTTAAGTTTTCCCAAGGACATAATAGAAATCAATCCCATTTTTGAAGTTTCAGTGAGATGCAGCAGCAGAATACCAAGTGTTCATGACAGGAGGAAAATACCTCCTATGAGATGAGTAATGTTGCTGGCAGAAGAGTATGTATTTGCTGAATTAGCTTCAATAAAGGAACATTTACATAAAATCATAATAATTTCAGGAGGCCATATAAAATTTCTGCTTCTGCTGGATCCATCTGACAAAGAAAAAAAGTGTGTTGTAATAAAAATGTGTGTTAAAGTTGTTACTCAATTTTGGAATCAGAGTAATATTAACCAAGTTTAACTCAAATGTTTTATTTTATACAAAGAACTTTGATGGAATTACAGTCTTGCTATGAACCACTAAGGGCACATGATTCCATATTTTTAATTGAAATGGCACAAAACTTACAGCTTGTCAGCATAAGAAAAACTAAACCTTACTTTTCTAATGCCTACAGAGAGCTATATTTCGCTATCTTTCATACTCCCTGGGTACTGCTGTTCAGTGATAGGCATTTCTGAAGTGTAAAACAAACACAGGAACACTTTGTTTCTCAATACTCTCTGTTTCACTGTCTGAATAATTCCCAGATGACTCCACTGCAGTCTAAGGGGACACACTGGATTGGTTTTGGAACTGGCGAACAGCCACATGACTATGAAACCAAAAAAGTTTCATTTCCATTGCTGTAATTCTGCCTGAGTATCTCTAACGTTGTGCTGTATGTTTTCTAGATGTGTTTTTCAGGTTTCTTTTGAGGCATCTTCTGCAGTTGCTCTGAATATTGGCTTCATTTATTAGAAAGTTCTTGCTAAAACACAACTGTTTGTAGGTAGAGATAGTTGCAGAAGCAAACAAAAACTGCAAGAAGGCAACAAAAAAATTTCACATAATTCCTACATAAGTGTACTAGTTTGAAAACAAACCAGTGGGAGATTGCAAGTCAGAATTATAATTTAATAGGAAAATTAAAATAATTGCAATAGTACAAGAACACCGATAGAGTCAGGATACAGCCTGACCCCCTGTTAGTCAGGGTGGTGGTAGCAGTCCAGATGAAGTGGTGATCCTGCAGAAACAGTCTGGTCTTCACCTGAAGGTCCAGTGGTAGCTCTTGTCCTCTGGGAATCCAATAGGTAAGGGCTACTTGTGCTCATCCAAACCCAGATTATATCCAGGTGGGAATGCTTGGCTCCTCCCCCCTGGGCAGAGCATCTCACAATGGGCTGATGTAATTCTGTGAGTCATGCGGTGGGTTCTTGATGGCTCATTAACAGAGATAGCCCCCAGAGGGAGTTATCAGGGCTGAGTCATGGTCAGAGATAACGAGCACAGCCCCACCTGCTTTAACAGCTTGTGAAGATGATAATAGAATACATGCTTTTGGTTACATCTTACATTGCAACCTAGGACAGTAAGCTTGATAGTACAGAAGGAATTAGCAATGCATGGGTGTGCAAAAATCACCCCAAACCTGTTCAAGTGGACTCTTTCTGCCCTCACCCATTTTCTCACATTTACAAAGCATTAGTTAAACCCTCAGCCACAATCAAGGAACTGATCAGTGATATACAGGTGATAAGCAGATGTCTGAAAGTACTCCACATAAGGGTTTTTCCTGATTCAAACCAGAATTATTCAATAATCTTCTATTAATTACCGCATTATAAAAGGTCACAACTGTATCTGTGTTGCAGAAGGGCTCTGGATAAACTTTATATGATTGGTCCTGGCTCCTAGACTGGTAGCTGACCGAAGTGCTGCATCCAAATTGTCGGACAGGATAGTTTTGTGTTCCTCCCTGCACTTCTGGTTTCATGCCCTTGTTCATGATAGGAGACCTGACAGAAGACACTTGCTGCTGGATAATTGTGTTTTTATCCAAAAGAACACAGGGCAATGGAAAAAGCAGGAGGAAGGTGAATAGACAGACCTCAGAGGAGGGATACTGCTCTCCTGGGTCTCATCTCAAAATTTAATCAGGATTCATCTGGTGCTTATTTCCAAGATTGGAGGCTGGGGAGTATTTTCAAGTTAAATGGTTACCTACTGCATCAAAGTTTTCTCTGTCCTTTCTAAGTTACCAGATAATTCCTCTTCTTTACAAAGGCACTACTATAAAAATGTGTGCCTGAGATGCAGTGGAGGTACCCAACACTAGCATCTGTCCTTGGTTCTCCAGAGCAGAAGCAGTTCATAAATCAAAGGAAAATATCAAAGGCAATTGCTAGTCATGTTCTAAGCAGAGCCTCATCTCTACAGGGACTTTTTACTGAATACTGAGGAAGTAAAAATTCTTCAGCAGTGAGACTTTCTTTCTAGTTTTTCTTCTGTTTTGAACTCTGAATCCTCCTTTCCATGTCAATGATATTCCAGAATTTCAAGAGCTGTTAAGAAGTACATTCCCTTTAATGATTGAATACTACATATAATCAGTCTACTAAAAAGACAAAGTAAATTTAGTCTGATAGACCTAAAGAAATTAGTTCCATGTTTCAGTAAAGTATTTACATATTTTTCACTGTTTCTGCAACCAAATGTTCCAAACTAGTGCACAGAAGGACATTCTTATAAGTTTAGCTGTATTATTAGTGTTAGCCAAATTAAAAGACTAAAATTTCCACATGAAATGAAAGTAGAGGGTGTTACAATACAAAATTTCCTTATATGTCAATAAAAATGGAGGCTGCATGGACGGCAAAGAAAAAGGAATGGGCATAAATGGCCATCTAAATTCCAAATGCCTTGCCTATTAAGGAAAATATCTTGTAATGCTTATAATAATTGGGTTTGGTTTTAAAATTTAGATGATAACAAGAAATAATTCAGTATGACATTGATGAGTATTCTGATAAATTTCAATGAACTTAAACATCTGTATTTCAAAGGAAGGCATCACAATTGAAAATAGCAATACTGCATGTTCTAGGGGATTATCTTGCATTTACAAGGTCATCTGCTTAGTGCACCATTCTGTATGTAATTATGTATGTATATAATAATACCATTAATGCAACTTTAGCAGTACAGAGTTCCATGAAAATACTAAGGAAGGGTAATAATGACATCAAGGGGCTACACAAGGGGCATATGTGTTCATATTTATTCTTCTGATTGTGATGAGTTTGATACTGTTGCCTTTCCCTTGGCTTAAAATTAAAAGCCAGACATGGTTAGAGGGGAAAAAAGGGTTTTACGTCGATATTTATTTAAGGATCCTTAGGTGCACCACATCCAGGTAGAATGCACTGAAATGCACCCCAGAATGCACACCCCGAAGAATGCACACCCACACCATGATTCGCATATACAGTTATAGACCTTGCACATTAGCATATCTATCACAGATTCCCCAGTGAGAGGCTCAAGAGAAGCTCCTGTCCTGTGGAACCTTCCCCCTGGATGGGCCTATCTTGGTTTACAGAATGTGTTCTGGAGAGGACCTTGGTGTCTGGGGCTTTGTGACCCCCAACTGCGAGGCCTCCAAGATGTTTGGTCTCTTGGCTTAACAGAACTTTGGGTCTAAGCTAGTTATCAGACTTGGGGAATTACAAGTATGTGGGCTAAAAGTACTAAGGATACATAAAAGCTATATAAAAAGGGTATACAAAAGGGGTGTATAAAAAAGCAAAAAATCATCACGGCATCGATACATCCATCAACATAAACATCATCATCTGCCATGAAATACCAAGAATTAAAAAAAAAATCGAGAGATATAATTGTTGCATTTCCCTTTGCAGATTATTATGGTTTTATACCTCATGATCCCTTGATGCAAAATACCAGTACAAACTTTTGAATCATTTTGCTATTTAAGTAGTAGACATTCAAAATGCTGGTGGTTTGGGAAGCATAAAGACTTGTTCACTTTTAATTTCCCCAGTGCAGCATCTTTAGCTTCCTATTTTCCAGACAGTATATCCAGGAAAGTTGCAAAGGCAGTAGCTAAAAACTGCCAGAAGCTACCGTAGGAAGGAGAGAACTGGAAAAATCTTTCCAAACAAGTCTGTCGCTTTCTTAAGCTCTCAGAGTTACAGTGGAGGATTACTAATCAGTGGATAAATTTCCAACTTTTCAGGAAAGTATTATTTGTACAGTTTCTTTTTCATCATTATCCTTGTTTATTCTTCTGTGGAAGTATTTAACTTAAATCATAAAGCACTGTCATCTGAGAAGATTAATTTCTTCCTGTCAAACAATTTTAAATACCATACAGATATTATAACTTGAACAACCCAATATGTAGGGTGCCAAGAAGGACTAAATAGCTTTATAGGTCAACTTCCTCCTGACTTGTGGCTAATGACCACTCAAGCTCAGGTTCCTACAGGCTTTCTTTGTGTTCCTTCCCAACTGCAGCTACAAAAGAAACATTCACTTCTCTGTCAAAACACTGAAAAGATTTAAATGTTGTTAGTTCAGTCATTACTACAAATGGAGATTTTTGTTGAGGAAACCCATCTATTAGCCTGTCTCTCACACAGAAATCATTCGTTATATACCTGTACATATCTTCATATACTTGTACTGAAAACCATTTGCAGATTCAGACCATAAAACTGGGTAGCGTATGAAGCAAAAGGCAGAATTTGACATAATGTCTCTTTAGTGCACAGCACTACAACATTTCTGAGCAAGGTTACTACAGGTTTTTTAATGGATATTTCCTTGAGTTTTGCAGTTATGTTCTAATGTTTGATGCTATAAGGACTAAAACAAGTGAAGTGTATTATAAAATCACAGAATCATAGAATGGTTTGGGTTAGGAAGGACCTTAAAGGTCATCTAGTTCCAACTTCCTGCCATGGGCAGGGGCATCTTCCACTCAACCAGTTGCTCAAAATCCCATCCAGCCTGGCCTTGAACACTTCCAGGTATGGGGCATCCACAGCTTCTCCTTGTTCCAGTGCCTCACCACCCTCACAATAAAGAATTTTTTCCTAGTATCTAGTCTTAATCTGCACTCTCTCCATTTATAACCATTCCCTCTTGTCCAATCTAGAATATCTAGCAGAGCATTGTCTTTTCAGGAATGATCAGGTTAAAAATAAACAATAAAGTGAATGTATGCTTGTAATCACTGACCATTGTCTAGAGACGTTTCCCTGCCTCTTGTTTATATAATTGTGACTTGTTTAAATTATTCCCTAATGCCTGAAGAATTAACTCTCTTTTGTCTCTTGGGGTAGTTTTTCTTAAAAACTAGTCATAAATCACTCTCCACCTTCAGTGAAACCGTGGTCTGATGCTCCAATATTAATCCTAATTTATAAAAAGTGAATTCACAGATATTTTAAGCATAGTAATTTTAGAGCAGGTTGGTAAGACACAATGTCTTCTTGAATAAAATTAATGCAAATTAAAAGACAAATGTAAACAACTCTCTCAACTTCAAGTGTCTGTTGTCAAATAAGAAAAGGTACCTGGCTAAATTTATTTATAGTTGTCTCCTTTTGAAAGAAAGAAAAGAGAATGAAGATAACAAAGGAAAAAAAGGAAGACTAGAGGGCAGTGATGAAAAAAGAGCCTTAGAGAAATAGGTCATTTGGCAAAGTAAACATTTGGATTGGTATGGAGCAGATTGTAGAACAGAAAATGCTGAAATCAAGGAACCTTCATATATATCAAATAGTTGCATCACAGAGTATGACTTTAGAAAAATTAGATTCATTGAGTCCCAAGGACAGATGGGACTAACAGATGAATACTGTACTTCCCTTTAAATGGAAATAGAAGAAAAATGCGTATGAAAAGACTTTGTTTGAATAATCCCATCGACTTTAATATAGTTACTATGGTTATGAATTTAGGCCTTGGAGAACTATATATACACCATATCTGAAAAAGAGTCAAGTGTCTCAAAAAATAACCTAGGTACTTTGAGACTGAAGGCTGGCTAAGGAGATGCTAGTAGCTGCTGAACATTTTGAAACTACAGAAACAGAAGAAAAAAATCAATAAAGCCTCAAATGAAAAACGAGGAAAGAAAGGGGGAGGTTATAATTTGCTGCAGTAACTCTGACATGAAGTTTTACACTTGCACGTATCTTTTTTTCTCAGCTACTCCAAAAAAGGATTCTCCATCCAGGCAGAGAACAGCAGTGAACAGCTGGTCTACAAATCGCTTTCTAAAATATACACTTTTTCTTTTCCTATAGCTTTTCTAAGTGGCCTGCAGCTAGAAAGCTGCTCCTCTTATTTCAGTCCAGAAGCTTGAGACATTGCCAGTCCTTTCAGCAGAGTTGTGGCCAATGGAGTTGGGCACCCCCTGAAGCTGCCCTGTTTCCTTCTGTGGGACAGTTTGGCACAGCTTGTAGGTCTGGACAGAGACCTAAGAGAAGGCCTCTGGGGAGGTATTTGGGCAGGATCATGGTTTTGCAAGAAGAGACCTGTCCTTCTTCAGGACAGGAATTTGCACTGCAGCTCAATATTGTTCTTGACACCTATATACATAGACAACCTTAATGAATGTTTTTGTAAAGATTTGTGACAGAATTTGCATCTCTTTTACTTGCTTTTCTGAATTTGCGTTCTGTGTTTTTGCTGGCATGAAGACCTGTGAGGAGAAGATGACTGAGAGGGAAAGGTAAGAGAGGCAAGAGTCACTGTACTGACCTGGGAGTCCACAGCTCATGCTTAAACAAATAGTGCGGTCAGGAGCAGAGAGACAGCTTTCAGCAGTGACTCAGATCTTCCCAGGGGCCAGAGGATGCCGCAGTTCACCGCAACTCAAAAAATTGCTGTGATGCCTGGAAGCAACGACTCACCTTTGAACACATAGTGAGGAGAAGAGTTGTCTACAAGTCTTACCTGTTTTTTTCTGCGCCGGTTTTCTTTGAGAATTTCCAGTGTTCAACACTGTAAGGCTTGCACTTTTTTTTTCCTTTTCTTTTTTACTGTTTAAAACCCTTTTTGGAGACATTACAGAGAGAAATAATTCTAGCTAAAATGACTCCAAAACTGTGGGGTTTTCAGGGCCCTGCTCTAAAAGCTCAGGTGTTCAGTGAGAGAAAGGGCTCTGTAGTTTGAAAACAGGTTAAAACTGTGAACCTCAGCAGAATGAATCTTGTGCAAAACTGCTTGTGCCTTCAGTGAAAGACATAACAGGAACTCGTTGAGGTTTCCCATCCTATAGAAAGTGTAATTTGTAAGGCAAGAGCTGATGGCATTGTGGTTTCCTGAGTTGTTTGCCTTTCCAAGTTTCATGTGCTATATAGGTATCATTCAACTCTAATATCACTTACAGTTTTGAAAAGCAAAATGAAATCATTATTCTATCTATGCAGTATGCAATTAAAACCCTTTTCTCAGTATGCTTTTGTGTTCACAGTAATAGGGATAGTGATGATAAAGCAAGTAAGAATATTCCTTTTCCAGTAGAATTCTTTTGATCTCTGGGTCTCCGTTACCATGTAAGCAGGAATGCCAAGGAGAATTGAAATCTCTGTTTCATGCAAGACATTCCTATAATATTTCTGTATCAAATTTAATTTTAGGACTCTGACATTTTTATGCTTAAACAATTTGTCAAGCTTGGTATCTCAAGATTTTTAATCTTATTCCATGCAGATTCAAATAATTTCATACCATTTCTGTAATGGGATACTGATGAGTACAGTAGTTTTGCCCCAGATTTTTATGATGTAGTTCTGAAACAGTAGTAATTATATATCATAAGAACTCTGAGAAAATCAATTCATAACAGTTGCATCCTGGACTCAAAGTTATGCTATTTCATGCTACAAAATAAAATGTTAACACTTAGAAAATTTTAATCACAAGAGCAGATATTCCAAACTAGCTTTAATTTTAAAAAAATTAAAGAAGGATGTTTTCTGTGATGCAGAGATTACTACAAATTGTTATTGATAAACTTTACTCTTCTAAACTTTCCGCAAGCACTGAAGGAAACCTGAAGTAACCAGAAATAGCCTTCCTAACACTGCTTCTTTTCCTCCTACTCATCTGTTTGGTTGGTAGACCTTTCTGTGAAAAACTTCTGCAATTACTTAGGGAAACGCAGCCTTCTTCATGCTTCTGATGAAACAGTTATTTCTAACTATTCTAGAATTATTTCTAGAATAATTATTTCCTGTTCTCTTTCTAGAATATCCCGGTTATTTCTATCTACTTGGATCTCTGTCATTTTTTTGTACATGATGAGCCATATATCTTCACTTCTTATTCTAGTGATTTCTGCATTCGTGTTGTGTTTTCCCCGCAAGCTCTCTCCCAGTTCAGCTGCTGGATCCACCTCGAGGAGAGCCTGACCACCAGCGAGGTGGAGAGGGTCTCCCGGTGCTCTCTGGCTTAATTCTGGGGAAAGGGCTAAAAGTCCAGCTTGCAGGGGTCCCGATGAAGCAGAATAAAAGAACCAGAAGTCTGTCCTTTTTCCTTAGTTTATTTTCTTAGGAGCAAGCCCGCTGGGGCCCGCTCCCAAAAGCAGCTTCGAGGAAAAGGCGAAACCCCGCCCAGCTTTCCCCTTTTTGAGGATGATCTAGGCAGGAAAAGGAACGGGAGGGATACAAAACAGAGTAACTAATCGCGGCTCGCTACAGAGAAACAGGCATTCCCAAGCCCCAATGATATCACGATAAAGTCAGACAAAGAGGTTCGCGCGCTGGTTCGGCCGCACCCGACCGCATGGGTTTCGCCGCGCGGGCCCCTCGGGGCAGTCACGCGGTGCAGCAGCCGGCAGTTGCTTCAGGGTTGCTGCTCGCATGCGCGGCAGCCTCCGCGCCGGCCCCGGGCCCCGTACGGCTCCTGCCAGGGCCGGGGCCGCCCCTGGGCTATGCCGGGCTGATCCCGCCGCCGCCCGCAGTCCCCTGGGGGGGGGGACCGGGCACGATGCAACACATTAGTAGGCAAATAAAAAATTTGGCTTAAAAACCCCAGAAAAACTCTAAATTCTCTTTAGCTATTTTTCTTCCTAGAAAGCTAAATTTCTATGTGCTGTGCATACTGTGTTGCCCATGGTGGGATTAGGGGGGTTTTTATGCTCAGTGGAAACTTTTTTTAATGAGAATATAAGTGGACAAACTCCTCTTTATGAAATAAAAAATGGGAGGAAAGTCTCTAGGAACCACAGAACATGGTTTGAATGGAAATAAACACTGCTGCACAACCACATTTCCTTTTTCTTGAATGAAAACAAGGGAAGCTGTTTCTGAAAATGACCTTGAAGAAATCAAACAGCACAAAACAGGGGCAGTGTTTCAGCTGCCATTCACCAATGCCATTTATTAGTTCACTCCCAACATATCTATATAGGCAGCTTAGTCTACTCATGAGCTCCAAAAAAAAGGAATTCCCCTGGTACATGTTTTCTGAGGAGTCACGAGTTTTGTCATAGTCTGTGAAAGTCTGTGAAAGTCCTTGCAGATATTTTTTCAATTAATGTTTTTCTGTTTATTTTATTAAATATTTTAGTGGGTTCAATCTCATCTACTTGTAAAAGCATCCACTCAGATTTACCAGCAATTTATACTGAGATAGAAGAGAAGAGAGATGGCAAATGTGTTTTTAACACAAGGGTATCATGAGCTGTCTGGACAGGGAAAAAGTACTACGTAACATCCAGACACAGATTTTTCCTGTACCACGTCACTCCTCAGCTGTATGAGGATGTACGGGTGAAGATGTAGCCAGTATTATCACTTTACTAGCCCAAAACAAACAACAAAGTTTGTCTTCAAATATTTATTTCCACCTGTTCTCTTTTGTTAGGAAAGGATACTCTGTATCACATTTCTAGGTTTAACTATACTACTGAAATACTGACTCTTGCTGTCTTAGCTCTGCTGATAAAATGATCCACAAAAGTGTTATACAGTTAATGTTCTACACTAACAGACTGGTTTTTATCCTCTGTAAAATGGCAAAGCATAATTATATATAAAGAAGAAAACAGAACACTTATATACTTGGTAGTCGCCTCCTCCTCCCTCTGCCCTTGCAAAGCTGCAGATAGAAAATATGGGCAGTCAGTTCAACATAAAACCTCCTCTGGTGTCACTATTTGCACTTTCTCTCAATAAGTGGTAAACATGTTTAAAGGACTGCTACTCTCTTTTACAAGATTCAGATTGCGTAGTCATAATAAAAAGCAAAAGAAAGGAAATACTTGGAATGTAAAAAGTTTTCTTGCTGCAGTTGTGTAACATAAACTTTCTTTTGCAAATAGAAATCAAATTTAATGTGAAGATGAAGCTCCCTCATCTAGCAAGTCACTAATTCTCAGCCTAGAAATATTTGCTGTTTGCTAGGCCTTTATTAAATACTTAAGTATGTATCTTTCTGAGCCATATTCAGAGATCCATTATGGGATTTTGAGGGAATGTTTTTTACCCCATGAGAAAACATTTTCGATATTTTAAAATTCAATATTTATGCATAATAGATCTGGGATCCACAGACTAAAGAGCGGTCTCTTTCTACCACTGTAACGGTAGCATATTTCTGCTGTTTTATTCTCACAGAAATATTCCTATGTAATATGTTTAATCTTACTGACCTTTGATTCTTATTTTAAAATTAATTTTAGTAGCTTAATGCAAATGTCATAGCAATGCAGGTATTTACATGGCAGTAGTGGTTCACATATTGTTAGGTCCACTGACAATATCTGTGCCTGGTCTCTGATACCTTTTTTGCTGTTGTTTTGTTGATTTGGTGGTTTGCTTTTTTCTTCTTCTTTTGATTAGTACTAGGGCTAGTTCTGTGAACACTTTGACTGTCCCTAAAATCGCCAGTCTCTCTGTGGAAATGTGTTGGTTTGTTCCAAACCAATCCTTGCAGGATCCCTGTGGGAGATGTCTGGGGAAGGTACTGGAGCTAGGAACGGTTTTTTATACAACAGACTAAATTCTACCAGATCAAAAGCATATTTTCAGAAGAACTGAGGCATAGCTTAGCTCTTCTTATTTGTATTTGTAGTGAATGTTGGGAATTGGATTTGGGAAACATTCATGGATAGGCTATACGGGAGACAGCGGTCTGGAAAGAGGCATAGATAAGTAATTACTTCACATAACCAAATCTTAGTACTTTGTAGAAGAAATTAGTTGCATTTGTGCCAGTTTGTCATGGAAAATGACAATAATAATTTTGATTAAAGAAGGTAGATCTTCCTGGATTTCTAGTCTCAGTGGAAAAGCTGCTTTTTAAAATCTAAGCAAAAGCAGCTGGACCTCAGACCCTCAGAGGTGTGTAAGAAGATGTTGAACCCTGTCTGCAGACTGCAGCCCACACATCCCTCCACAAGATAAAGAGAGTTTTTATGAGTATTCCTTTCAATGTTTAGTTATACATTATTCCTCACACAGAGTAGCAAAGATCATGAAACAAGCTTCAGTCTGCACCAGAGACTTAATAATTCTGAAACTGTGATGCTTAACATGACTGCCATTCCTGATAAACTTTGTGCTAGCTATGGTAGCTACCTATGCCAGCACCTGTGTCCTCCTCAGTTACACACACCTACTCAGGCTGAAGCTTGTGTGTGAATGGATTGTACATTTCCTTGGATGTAGGTTTGAGTTTAAGCCAGGAAAAAAGATGTAAGAGAAAATGCTTCTACTGATTGGGGTGGAAGGACAAAATACTCGGGAAGCTCTTGCTTGTCAAGACATGTTATCTTCTGAACAAAGTAAGAAAAAGCAGCAAAAGTACGGTGAAGTTTTTCAATATTTTCTTTGGTTTTGTTTCTCAAAATAGGAAGCAATAAATCTTTTAAAATATATTTCAAATAAAAACTCATGTAACAAAATACATGAATCTAATTTGGCAAATGATATTTCTCAAGCATAACAAAGCAGTGGAAAAATTAATCCTTAATTTGTTTTGAGTTGATAGTTTTACAAAGCAAATAAGTGATTTGGCAATGAAACAAGATTATCTGAATATGCCCTTCAAGAAAGTAATTTTTGTTGTCAGACTTACCTCCTCAAACTGAAATCTTTCTTAATTTCTGTAGCATTTCAACTGGTGTAGTAGACATGGCAGCTTAATGCTTCATTGTTAAGGTGATAAAATGGTCTCTGCTCTTCATTCACCTCATACATGCATTGTATGAAATCTGATAGAGAGTAAATTTGATTGTCTCAGTTGTTTTGCAGACAAGTGCTAATGAAAATAAAGTCTCTATGCAGATTAACTGTGTATGATAAGAAAAAGTCCTTCCTTTGTTTTAAAATGTATTAATACTATTTTTTGTTGTTTTTAATATCTCTGTTGCGAAAGATGTAAAACAGCTATTCATCACTGAATTTCTCTATGCCACACAAAGTTACTCTATGACATTCCCCCCACTTCTGCCTCTTCTCAGCAGAAGTATCCTGCTTTGTTTCATTGCTACTATTATGGGAGGCATATAATAATCTCTGTTGTTAGTCCTGAAAATTTACAATTCTTTCTGGCAGTGGGGGAATCAGAAAAGCAGACTCTGTTTGAAATATTTCTATGAATTGATTTATTCAGGTTGTTCTCAGGAAGAAATCATAGAATCATAGAATGGTCTGGGTTGGGATGGATCTTAAAGGTCATCAACTTCCAGCTTCCTGCCGTAGGCAGGGATACCTTCCACTACACTAGGTTGCTCAAAGCCCCATCCAGCTGAACACTTTCAGGGACAAGGCATTCATGGCTGCTCTTGGCAACCTGCTCCAAGGTCTCACCACCCTCACAGTAAATAATGTATTCCTAATATCCAATCCAAACCTACCCTTTTTTCGTTTGAAACTATTTACAATAATTATAGTTTTATAAAATAAAAACTAAAGCCCTCCTTTGAGTCAGACTTCAAAGTGACTCTTCAGACTCCAGAGATGTAATTTATTAACATGTGGGTGTATTCAACTTAATTGTGCTCCTACATTGGACTGCTATTGTGTGGACAACTGGAACTTTGGAAAAGAGCACATGAATAAGCCTTTAATAATTTAGAAAATATGTGTTATTCTTGTCTAATTGCCAAAATATTTTATAAATAATTCCTCTGCCTGTTACTGCTGGATGAACCGAGAAGTTGAATTTATTCAACTTTTCAAAGAAATCGATTTTGCTGCTCTTTAGTGATGGCCATTGTAAAAAGGGGTTTTAATTACCTTGTACTTCTATTGTTCCTCTTTCTTTTTCCATTTTAGAAACAGTTAAGCTGTCATCTGCATAAGACTTCTACTAGAAAATTTTTTTTCTTTGGTTTAATAAGCAGAGCAGGGCTAATTAGACCCTGATAACAAATTTGGGTTGAATAGTTCAGAAGTAAAGTGCAAAGAAGCCTATTTATTTGCAAATAGAAAGTACTTCTGATAAATTCTTTCCAAGGCAGCAACAGGGAAGCCACTTTTT
>WEIT01035606.1:0-39030 GCA_013389985.1 Dryoscopus gambensis
AAGGCGATGGCAGAGTTTTTACGGCCCTAGAGTGATAAACTGCAGGGTCCAAGGGGTCCCCCAGGATAGAAGGGACAAGGTTGGACACAAGGAAGTGGCAGAAGCATTTCCTCCTCAGCAGGGGAAAGCCAACCCAAACAGCGGTTGGGAAGGAATTGGTGTGTGTCTGCAGGGCAGAGGGACACTGAAAACAGGACTGCCTGCAGAGACAGCTGGACCCTCTGGAGGAGAAGTCCAGAGGATAATGGAGATGGATTGTTAGGGGTGCCAGGGGCTCCCATTATACCAGGGACTCACCACACTGGAGCCCCTGTTAACTTCTAAGGTGGGTCCGGATCGAGAGGAGGTGTGTTTCCTGGTAGACACAGGGGCCTCTTGACCACTTTAAATTTTATCCCTAAGAGGGGAAAATTGTCGAAAAGATCTTTGATTATTCAAGGAGTGAGTGGAAAGGATGAGCAAGTGCATTTTATTCAACCACTGTTACTAGATGTGGGAGATAGGTTTGAAATGCATGAATTCCTCTTTGTTCCTAATTGTGATTGTAATTTACTGGGAAAGGATTTGATGGCTAAAATGGGAATGCAAATTAGTATTGTGAAAATGATACAGAGGCTAACAGTGTGGTAACTTTGTGTAAAATGTCTGAGAAGGCTTATGCTGAAATAAATGCAGAAGTGTGAGCAGCTCCAGAGAAATACAGAAAATTAGATCTAGAGCCTCTCCAAATTACAGCCTATCATCCTGTTTAAGAAACCAGATGGAACCTACAGAATAGTGCAGGATTTGAGAATAACAAATGAAATTGTAAGACCAAGGCATCTCACAGTTCTAGACACTTATACCATCCTGAATCAAATCCCTTCTTCACATCAGTATTATTAAGTACTGGATTTGAAGGATGCTTTCTGGGGATGTCTGATTACTGAGGA
This sequence comes from Dryoscopus gambensis, assembly GCA_013389985.1. NCBI lineage: Eukaryota > Metazoa > Chordata > Aves > Passeriformes > Malaconotidae > Dryoscopus > Dryoscopus gambensis. The sequence continues at coordinate 933 of WEIT01035606.1, forward strand.
CAATAAACAGTATTTTGCCTTTGAGTGAGAACAGGAAGAAGGAGGGAAAATGGTAAAACAACAATTAACATGGACAATCCTCCCGCAGGGATATACAGAGTCACCGGTTTTATTTGGGGGAGCCTTGCAGAAAATATTAAGAGAGTTTACCCCACCCTTGGGAATTAGGTTGTTGCAGTATGTGGATGATTTGCTTTTATCAGGAGAACAGGAAAAGGTGGTTGAAGAGGCTACTGTGAAGCTGCTTAATTTTCTTGCTAAAAAAAGGACTTAGAGTGTCTGAAAAGAAGGCACAGTTGATAGATAAAAAGGTTAAGTATTTGGGACATGTAGAGGGTCCCAGAGTCAGACACACGAGTCTTCACAGAAGTAAGGTGAATGAATCCTTTATTTACATTTTTAAGCTCCCTTTCATCCACTTACAAAGTGTCCACGCACCCAAGCAAGCCCCGTGATTGGTTAAACAAAGTGTTTCACGCACCCAGTGATCCTGTCCAATAGGCTACCTCTGGGGCAGCACACGTCCCCCCTGTTCCTGTGCTCGTGGCTTGCATGGTTAGCTCAGCTCCTGCTTAGGGCCCCTCTATTTACATTCTTTCTCTCCTTCAAGGCCAGGATGTTTTCGCCAGGGCCCGTCGAGGCCTAAGTATACAGGACTTTCCCAGCACTGTAGGAGCTCGCCGTGCCCCTGTTGTTTCAAGAATTTTGCTACAGGTACACATTGTGACTGGAGGGTTACGGTGTATTGATCCAGAAAGAATACACAGAATTTTACAAGTACCATTACCCCAGACAAGAAAAGGAGCTATGGCAGCTTTTAGGGTTGGTGGGGTACTGCAGAGCATGGATTGAAGATTTTTCTGTTTTGGCCAGACCTTTATATGACTTTTTAACCTAAGATAGTCCTAATGCCATGGTATGGACACCAGAAGGAGAGCAAAGCTTTAGAAAATTAAAAGACAAATTAGTTAATGCCCCAGTCTTAGCTCCTTCAGACCCATAAAAGGAATTTGAGCTATATGCCAATGTTAAACAGGGCCTGCTAAAGGAATTTTGGTGCAAGAGCATGGGGGAACACAGCGGCCTGTTGCTTATTTCTCTAAACTGTTAAACTAAGCGGCCAGAGGCTGGCCTCATTGTCCGCAGAACTGTGCCGCCACAGCCTTGATAGTAACTGAGGCCCAAAAACTGACACGGGGAGGATATCTGATTGTTTAAGTTTCACATCAGGTTAAAGCTATGTTATCTGAAAGAGCCTTTAAGTGGATGACCAGTGCTCGGTTATTACAGTATGAATCTTGTTTAACAGAACAGGAGGATTTAGAATTGAAAAGTGGGAAAGGGTTTAACCCAGCCTCCTGCCTGAACCCTGAAGAGGGGGGCCGGGAAGAAACTCATGACTGAATTCAGGTGATAGATCTCCAGACCCCGGCTAGGGAAGATTTACGAGACACTCTCTGGCCTGAGGGAGAAAATGTGTTTATTGATGGCTCTTCAACGGTGGTAGAAGGGAAGCGAGTTACAGGTTATGCTATAGTTAAGAGAAAGGAATTAGAGGAAGTGGGGAGGTTACCGGCCACATGGTCAGCTCAGACAGCAGAGCTATATGTGCTAGTGAGAGCCCATGAATTATACTGGGACAAGATAGTGAATGTTTTTACTGATTCTAAATATGTCTGTGGGGTGGTACATGCATTTGGGAAACTATGGGAAGAAAGAGGTTTATTAACCTGCAGGGGAAAAACATTAGCTCATGAGAACTTAATTTCTCGCCTATTGGAGGTGGTGAATTTACCAAAGAGAGTGGCAATTATACACATCAGGAGACATCAGGCAGGGTGCTCAGAGGACACAATAGGTAATCGACTGGCTGATGAAGAAGCTCGGAAAGCTGCACTGTTGCCAGAGATCTCTAAGATCCTCCCCTTGCTCCCAGTAACCCAACTGCTGCCAGAGAACTGTCTTTTCCACCAGAGGAGCTTGAGATAATTAAAAGGAGTAGGGCAAAGGAAAGAGGGGATAATTGGCTTACAAGGGATGGTAAACAGTGGATACCAAAAGCTCTGGCCTTAGAGTTATTAAAACAACTTCATGAAGAGAGTCATGGGGCTCCCGAGGACTGGCAGAAGCCTTCCTCAAAACGTACACTGCTGTGGGTCTTTTTACAATGGCAAAGCGAGCTATTGAGGGTTGTTTGATTTGTGCTAAAACCAATAACAGAGCTTTAAAGAAAACTGCCAGGGGAGGGAGGCCTTGGGCTGTACATCCCTTCCAGAGATGCCAGGTGGATTTTACTGAAATACCCCAAGTGGCAAGATTTAAACACCTTCTGGTAATAGTATGTCAGCTAATAGGGTGGCCAGAAGCATTTCCAGCTGTTTCAGCAACAACAGGATGAGGTATTAAAGTATTTTTGGAGCAAATAATTCCAGGATATGGGATTGTGGAAGCAATAGACTCAGATAGGGAAACTCATTTTGTTGGAAAATATACCAGTTTAAAAATTTTTGTATAACTTTAGTCAAAGGTTTTGTTTGCCTTTGCCCTGGGGGAAGGGAACTGAAGTTTCTTTCCAGGGCATTGTTCCTCTAGGTGAGGCCAGATGAACTTAACATCTCAACACACTGGGAGTAGCCCAAAAGACAAGGGCTATCAGCAGCCATTAACAGAACATCAGCTCCAAACCTCACCCCTGGCTGGTCGGAGACTAGTCTAAGAAAAGAGAGATAAAGAAGAAGACCTAATTAGCATCAGAGGTGAAGAAACCTGGATCCAGTAAGAAACAAATACTGAGAACTACACAACTTGAGACCAATGAACATTGACCCAATTCATTTCTATGAGTTTTGACTGTATAAAAGATCTGAAAAACCTAGTAAATGTCATGTATCATGGAATAATTCTCTCTGCACACACAGGCTATGTGTGGATGATTTCTGTGGTACATCCTGGCCAGAACAACATCCTGGCCAGATAATAAAGTAATGCCTTGACTCTCTAACATGAAAAATGTTGTTGGAGGATTTTTGTTCTTCCCGCAGTTTCAGTGACAATTTTACAGGAAAAATTCTTCAAGGGGTTATGACTGCTTTAGGAATACAATGGAACCTCCATACTCCCTGGCACTCCCAGAGCTCAGGCCAGGTTGAAAGGATGAATGGAGAAATAAAGAAACACCTTTTGAAGCTAGTGATAGAAACCAAGATGCCATGGGTATGGCTCTTACCACTGGCTTTAGCAAGAGTAAGGGCCAGACCCAGGGGAGATATCCAATTATCTCCCTTTGAATTGATGTTTGGAATTCCTTACCCTGGGAATTCTCAAGCTAGTGGGGGGTGGGGGGCGGGTAGAGATAAGTGACATTTATTTAAAACAGTACGTGGCCCCCGGATACTGTCTCTTGTGAAATCTCTTACACAGGAAGCTCAGCTGGCACAGACCCTGCCTTTGGACTTTGCTGTTCACAACATCCAGCCAGGAGGTTGGGTCCTAGTTAAGGAGTGGAAAAAAGCACCACCCATGGCAAAGTGACGTGGACCTTTCCGAATGTTAGTGACCACAGAAACAGTCGCCAGGACAGCTGAACACGGATAGACCCTTCACACAGGAGTCGAGGTCTCTGAAGCCCCAGAGATTTGGACATCTCAGCTGGAGGAGAAGGACGGGAGGCCACGACTGACACTCCACAGGAGCGGACTAGAGCAGCAGCCAGGACGTCGACATCAGGGGAAGCCTCGTGTGCTTACCCACAGACTGTCTGCTGAAATAAATTTATGAGCATCCCTCCTTCAGATCCCCAGTCATTGGTGGGGGGGACTAATCCTTGTTGTCATTGTTTTCTTTATGTTAAGCTGTTTCTGTACCTTCACTCGCCAAAGGTGGTGCGGAAGACCACATGAAAGTGAAAATTAGGTTAGGAGATTAAATTACTCTCAATAATCTTATAATTATTTTATAAATAATTTATTATTTATAAAATAATTAATATTAATTCTTTATCTATTAATATATTATATATTATTTATAATATTAATAATTAATGTTTAATATTAAATATTAAATTATTATTATTTTATAAATAAAGTAATAATTATTATTTTAATTAATCTTAATATTGTCAGGTTTGGACCAAAAGTAGGAGAATAATTTTTTAGTCTCGGGGGAAGAAGTAGCAAAAACCTTTAACCTTAGCAATTGTTGGCTCTGCGGAGGGCCAGGAGGATCTGAAAACTGGCCATGGGTGGCCAGCCCAGTCAAGCCTAAATGGTGAGTCAGCACCCTGAGTGAAGTCCATAATGGAACGGGATTTTGGGATGAAGAAGGAAGTCCATGGCAACTTCATTCTTCTGAAAGTGGCATTTATTGTCTAAATAGAACAGGAGGTGTAAACGTGGGAAAAAGTATTTGCGACTGGACTTTATCTATTAGCAGAAGAAGGGGGAGTGTGTGGCAATTTAAATGACTCTAACTGCTGTTTGCAAATAGATGACAATGAAAAAGCGGTGAAACAAATAACAAAGGGAATAAGAAAATTAGCTCATGTACCAGTCCAGATGTGGAAAGGATGGGAATGGGACATGTTTTCATGGTTACCTAGTGGACTAGGGGTTAAACAAATGCTTTTTTTCCTCCCACGTGCTGTAGCAACTCTAATATTTTTACCATGCATGATCCCTTGCTTAGTGCAACTTATTCAACATGCGATCAAAGGGATGCAGGTAGTAGCTATGCCTACAGGTTCAGAAATGGCTACAAAAGGACAGAAAACGATGTCACTGCAAATAATTGCAAAACAAGACCCAGGAACAGAAAAAAAGGGCGGGTTATACATTAGAAGAAAGTCTTAGGTATTAGGCATTTCAGAAAATCTGTACCTCTCAAGTACCTCAGCCAGTGGGGAAAGAGAGAGGGAAATATGGTCGGGAAATTAGGATAAATAGGAGGCTGCACCCTCCAAAAATTTGACAGACTCCAGGGGAATGCCCCATGGCCTCTCCCTTTATTCAAATAAAGTAACAGGACTCCTCTGTCTCCTTTTTGGACATAAACCTCTGATGTTTGTGGATTAATTTTCCTGTCCCTGTTTGTGACATTACCATCCCCATCCTGTAATGGGCCGTAATGGTTTTTTGCCATGAACTTTTTTGAAAAAAATATCTTTTTACTGCCCCTCCACAGTTCTTGCCAGCTTTATCTCTAACCGAGCCTTGGCCACACAAATTTTCTCCCTACACTGGCAAGTAATATATCTGTAATTCTTCCCATGTCACCTGACCTTGCTTCCACTGGATATAACCTTCCTTTTCTGTCTTTTTTCCAAGATCCGTGTTCATCCAAGCTGTCCTTCTGCCTTGTCTGCTTGACTTGTGACATTTAGGAAAAACCCATCTTTTGTAGCATAAAACTATTCAGAGCTGCCATAAAATGAATTTTTTTTGAGGGCAAAAAAAAAGAGCCAAAATGAATTCTTCAAATTAGTGTATAACGAAACACTTTTATGGCATTTTTGCACTTACACCATTCCTGTACTAAGGCAGAATTTTTAATTCTGATTCAAACTGAGTGATGTTTATCACACAGCCAATCTTTGGAAAATACAAAATTCTGTCTTCCCTAGAGCAGTATGTTTGTTCACATACTCCACACTGAGTCTAAAGCTCACAGTAAAACAAGCTCAGATGGAATCAGGATAAAAAGTATGAATGAAAAGGATAGAGTGTGTTCATACAAACCGCTCTGTAAGCAGATTTTATAGGCTGTAAATAGCAACAGGAGCTAGATGACCACTAGGAGCCAACTACTCCTGCTTGGAAGTAGTAACTTACTTGCGTATCTCAGCAACTAAATGATTTACACATAAAGCATGGATTTATACATCTAGAGAAATGCAGAATCTAGAGAATCTCCAGAACAAGCAGTGCGTTCCAACAAAGTTTACACATATTCTAAATATTCCCTCCGGGAAATCGAGACGTGTATGCACATGAGATAAACACTTACCTAGAGTGGGAAAGGTCAGTCTGTTGTGGCAGTGGATAACTTCTTGGTGTCTGCCAAAGTTTAAGTTCTCTTTGTGTTTCAGGAACTTGACACTGCCAGTGTCAGGAAGGTCAGAGAGCCAACTGTGTAGAATTTGTGTGAAAGGATTAGTCTAGAAGCCAATGACCTGTCATATTTTTAGTCCAACAACAACCTGAAATGTACAGTGTTCACTAGAAATATGTCATTGACGCTGCAATATCATCCAGACTGGCAAGTTGCACAGGACCTAGTACTGATTGAGTTGTCACAGAGCAGGGTCACAGCAAATCATTTTGACATCTTGGGCAGCTTGCCAGGTCTTGCCTAGGAGAATTTTGCTTGCTACAGGCCTGTTTTGAACAGGTGTGAGGAGAGTTCAAGGTGAGGCCAGCACAATTTTTCTACCTCTTCTCTCTCTCTCCACTCAGAGAAATAGGAGTGATCCATGTTTGCTGGGGACGTGAAAGATACCTAAGAGTGGGACAGCTGGTTCAGGACTCAAAGGTATCTAAGTGGTCCAAAGCCAGACTTTGCCTTTACATTTGCAGTGTCCACATGGAAATGACCTATTACAGGATGCTGCTCACCAGTGACCCACCTTGCCTCTGTCATACTTATCATACGGTGTCCTGCCCCATCTGCTGTGATATGTCTGTGACCATTGTTCTGGACTCTACCCATTTTTTGTTGTCTGACTTGATTTGCACAAAGCTTGTTGTGCACACTTCCATTGCCCAGCGGGCCCAACCAATTCAATCTTGAAGCTCCTGTCATTAGCAAAGTTTCCCTTCTATTTGTCTTATTGCCATCTTTTTGTAGTGAAGTCAGGCAGTCAGGAGCAACTTATGATGAACACAGGCAGTTGTTGCAAACATATACAAAGTGGAGAGCGACTTTTGAATCAGGATGACCTGCAAAGAAAGGCAGTGGCTTCAGGCTCAGTTGAAAACAAATCATTTTAGAGAGCTGACATTCTCTAAATCAAAGAAGTCTATTGATTGTCAAAATGTTTGGGTTTTTTTTAAACTCTATACTCCAAGGCTCATAAACAGAGAAAAATCTTCCTCTGTGGTATACCAGTGTTTGGTCCGCATATGCAAAAATTCACCTACAGTAAAGAGATATATAGGAAACACCAAGACATAATACAGTGCCACATCTACAAGACTGAAAGACCAAGATTCCAGAAGCAAAAAAAACCCCCCTTTGATTGCTGCTGGATGTGTTTTGTAGAAGCTTAGGAGGGCAAGTAAGAAAGATTCTTGTAAAGGGAGTAGGAGAAAAGCAAGCCTGGTAAGTCAGAAAGGAGAACTTAGTAAAATGAGACAAAAATCAAACAATGAGGAATGTTTTGTACTTACACACTGATACTAATATCAGATTTTCCTCAGTATACATTTTTTTTCATAGAAGACATGTCTTAGGAATGCTACATGTCTTCTTAGCTTGGTGTACTGTTTATTATAGTTTAATCAGATTTGATAAGTGTTATCACATTTAATGTTATTTTTCTGCACATTCATGCATAGTTTGTAATACAGATCTTGTAACAAGGTTGAAGTTCCCATGCTATTTCAGAGTCTTTGAATATGTTATGACGATGAAATAAAAGGAGGATCAATGATCCAAAACAGTAAGAAGAAAATGTCAAGTCTTTGATTCATGAGAAAACAATACCAAAAAGTTAACTTCTCTTATAAAAATCTTGTCCTAGGCTTTCATAGCACTATGTAGATTTAAGCGACTACTGTGGTATGTATGTTAAGTTGTTTGCCTTTGCATCATCATTCATTATCCCTTCCTTCTTCCCACCCCTTCTTTTTCATGGCATTAGAGCTATAAGGCAAAAAGGAGAAAAAGTTACCTTCCTCACACACATAGCTACTCCCCAGGTGGGATATGAAGCTTCACAGTGAAAACTGGTTGCCCTGCCAACTCAGAGAAACGAACCACCACTGATAAACTGGATGTTCCTGTGAATATTGTAAAGACACCTATTGACAGTGCATTAGTGAAAAGCTGAGAGTTATGTGTGCTCTTTGATCCTCTCAAAGATATCACTCAGCCTTCTCTGTACATCTGTCTTTAAAACTGTCACCTGAATAACACCCTTCTCAGATAATCAGAGTCAGCTCAGCAGAAAGGAAGAGCTGAAGCACCATGATCCCAGACAGAGTGGGACACTGTTCTTACAGGTGGTGTGCAGGACAGCTGAACAGAAGCCAGGATGCAGACAAGATAGTAGGAAAGGCATTTAATCCATGAAACAAAAAAAGGTTGGAAAAGTGCATTAGTGCCATTAAGTTATTTAAACCTCCCTACCCTCCTACACTGAAGTTGAATACCACTGTATCAATTTCTATTTACTGGATTTGACCCTATGCATTCATTTTGTCCTCTGCTTGTGGTTCAGGTCGATTCTTCAGTGTTTTCCAGAGTCTTCTAGTTCCCCATGTCTCTTTAGAGGTTTCTGAGATCCAATGTGTCTGACATTCTCATGTTTGTGTTAACGGAGACTGCCAAAGCCCAGTTAGCGAGATATCATCAAACTTTACACAAAAACACCAGATCACTGTAATTCTTATCCAAAATCTGCTTACAAGATATTTGGCAAAACCACATTTAATCCCATGTATTCCTTCATCTGTATAATGGTGACCGTTTATACAACTGCAGATCAGTTAAAATAATACAAGTCATTCTGGTGAAAAAATATCTTCTTTCCAAGCTTCTCAGAATATGACTCCATCCGACATCATATATGGCAGTTGAAGCACCAAGAGCTTTGGTTTGTGAACTTCTTATGAATTAGGCACAACCACATAAAAGTCTTCAGATCGGTGTTTAAACAGCACAATAACAATTTCTGTACCATGTCTTGAGGACAGAAAAGGCAATGTGGATGGACAGAAAGCCTAGAAGCAGCAAAACAAAATAGAAAAACAGTGGTAGGTTTTGACAGTCTTGCAACATGACATGTTTCGCAATGCAGAATAATCCATATCGATTTTGGCACAAGAAAACCTGTAATATTATTTGAGTAAAATTCCAAATATAAAAGCACAATTTAATGTCAGATAATTTACAATAAAGCATTTTAATCTGAATGTAAGACATTGTAAAATTCATCAACTCAGAGTAATGTGCAACAGTTTTTAAATGTAGGCATACTCCAATGACCTCAGAACCAAGCACGCTGTGAGAGATATTTGTCCTTAACCCTTAGTAGCATTCTAACAGCTTTAATAGTTTTACACTATCAGATATTTCTAAGCAAACCAACAGACTCAAAAGGAAAATATTCCATGCTGAGATATGTCCAAGAGGTGACACACTTGTAACAGACACAATTACAGATTGGTTGTGTGTTAAGTACCTACATAGGAACACTTGGGTTTTACTGCTGTATGTTCATATAATGCACTTATGATGGTGTTATTTTATCAGCCAATAAGCGGCTACTGCCATCTACTGGAAAAATTATTAAAATACAGAAATTACATAATACTGCCAGCAAGGGATCTGGAGTACAATATCCTTTCTGGAAATAAATTCTCATTATGTTATCGCATATAAAAACTGTACAAGAACATTATCAGGGGCTGTTAGCTTAGATACAGATACATTGCAAGTATGAAAGTATAAATGAAAGAAATTTAGCTTAGATCCATTTCAGAACTGTTGTTAAAGTTTCTTCTAAAATTCCAAGTGATTGTAACTGCTTTCATGCTCATACTCTGCACCACACAGCTGTGCTGACTGCTACTCTGTTGCCTATCATCCCTGTGTTTCCACTTGACCTGTGATACTCAGAATCTAAATTTATACACTGAACTGCTGCAGTATGTCAAGTGTCTCATGTTACAGTATTCCCAAGGAAATCAGGTTCTTAATTTAATAGTTGCATGACACTCATAAATTGGTTTCTTTTTTGGCCTATAAGTGGAAATTTTCCAGTTGTCACTCTGACACATAAGGGTCTGCTTTTTAGAATTATTTTAAAAATTATTTTTCAAGATACACTTTCCATTCTCTGATCAGATTTTTAACCAGGACCTTGGTTTTGCTTGAGGAAAAAAAAACCCAATAACCAAGTGTCCTGACATGGCACTGTCTGATAACTAACTGGAACAAAAGAGCAGCACCTGCTCAGTAACCACCACTGCTTGCTACAACATTTAAGGATATTTAGAGATTTCCTCACAAAGGTCCAATCCTGCTTGATCTTTATTCATTATCCCAATAAACCAAAACCACCATAAGGTTAAATGCAGTGGTATGAAATTATTTCATTTGCAAAACAAAAGACACTGAACTCAGCATGCCACTCAGAGTTCATATTACAGATTTAATGCTGCACAGCTTCAGTTAAGGCAGTGCTGACAGGCAAAGCATATTAACACTCCTGGTAATGATGTCAACACTGAGCTAAACATGGTGTCCCGTTGGCTTGGATGTGAGCACATGACTTGAGCAGACATCAGAAAAACACCTCTCTCACATGGAAGATGAGACTGTCCCTACTCACAAATCATTGTATCTGTGTTTGCTGGTTGGTAGGTGCAGCAGTTCTGCAGAGTAGAATGGTGAAACTTGCATGAAGAATCAGAAATTACAAACATTTATGCGGGTGCTCAGGACCTCTGAGCAACAAATCAGTATGATTTCGCAGAGGACCAGATGTACTAGCAATCCTATTGCCCAACGTCATAAAGGAGGCTGCTGTCTCCTTAAACTGTGTCAGTCCAGTTCTCTTTCTTTTTCAATAATTCCATTAAGTCCTGTCCAATTCTGTAGCTCTACGAGCTGGTCTTTTCCTAAGATTGTAATGGGGTAGCATACCTCATGCTGCTTGCTTGCCTTCTCAGTAGCAGTCCTCACTCTTCGGTCCTCTCCGCTGTCTTGTGAGTTGCCTCCTCGAGGATCAGACCTCCTCCAGGTCTTCCCTTCTCCCTTATGAGTCACCCCCTCCCGGGTCAGCTGGTCTCTGGTCCTTAGCAGCGACACCTGGTTCAACGCAGCTGTGACTCATCAGGACCGAGACTGCTCACAGCCCATTCCGTGCTCCCACTATAGGGCTTTTTTGCAGACAAAGCAGCAAACATATACAAGCATCTTATACAGTAAAATCCCAAATCCACTTGATAAAGATGGTTTGGCTGGGGCACACTGTTGCCTTTCAAACACATGAGAGCAATGCATTTATTTGTACCTACTTTGATTTCTTGATTGTTGCACGCCACAGGATACCTGTAAAACCTTATTACTGAGAATTAAAAGAATAGATGTGACTTTACTTTTCAAATGTCATAATTTTTCAAAAGAAGAATATAGGGGTTCCCCCCACTGTGGGCTCCCCCCTCCCCCTGGGAGGATGGGACCTTGGGGGAGGGAGCATGCCCTGGGCACACAGGTCTCTTTCTAATGCTAATGTACCCAAGTCCTGTTCCCCTACTGGCCATTCTGTCTGTTCCCTCCGCCCAGAAAAATCCTTTACTTATGTTGGAGTTTTCCCATGAGGCTTGTCTTTGCTCCCTAGACAGGAATGCGTGCGGGCAAGAAATAAACATCTCTGGAAAATCCTATGCAAAGCCCCTTCCCTATTCTTTCCCACTGTCACAACTGTCTTCGGGAAGGTTGCAGCTGACTGCAACAGAAGAATGGTGGTCATCAAGTCCAGATTCGTACGTTTGCAACAGAAAATCCTTGCCACAGGGACCACATGATCCAAGCATTTTTATGGTAACTGATTCTAGGGGGACACTTGTTTCTAACCACATATTTCATAATTTCAGTAAGAAGTATTTTTCCTTCCCATTCTATCTTGAAGCAATATGGCACAAAATGTTTTATGACCTGCTTTAGTTTCTTATAAATAGCCTTAATCAGCCTACAGCTTCTGTCAAATCACTTCAAAAAGGGAGTAAAAACTGGTATGCTGCTCATTTGGATAACCAGCTCCTTTGAGCTTTTATCTAGTAGAAATATTTAGAAAATATGTTTTAAAAATCTCCAGTTTATACCACCACTTTTTGGTTATTTACACTTCACTCTTCAAAATGTATTCACTCCTTCAATCAATTTAATAAATTCTGACTTCATATTCATCAGCGTATATAAAATTTCATTAGTGGTTATCAATGAAAAGTATTATCTCTGGCACGCAATTGAAATTGCCAAAGAACTCAAGAGAGAAAATAACAACGAAAAAATATAACAGTTTGATTGATTTATATCTACATACATCTACACATATATATATACATGTAAAGTATATATAGGTACATACCAGAACTGAAGTCAGAATTTAATGGAAATTGGTGAATTCTAATTTACTGTATGATTTCAGTAATGAAATCCAGATTTTTAAGAGATTTTTAGAGGAATTAGGCACACGAAACTTACAGAAATTTAAAAAAATTAGAAAAATAAAGGAAAAAACCACCCAACTTTGATTTTTTGACTCATTCTTCACCACAATGGAGAATACAGATCTGAACTGAGAATTAGTCCCCAACATTCCAAATTTATTTTCTCTCCAGACATCAAACACAACACAGTAAGCTATACACTTGGCTTTGCAACTGGAAGAAGAATTTAGAATTCTGAAATGACTTCTCAGGTCTCTAAATTATTTTTGGCACTGTATCATTGACCTGCAAAAACATCCCTTCTTATTGAAATGAAGTCTTGTATCAGTTGAGTCAGGAAAATATATTGATATTTAAATGAGGAAAGACCAAGATGACTGGGGTTTAGTTTAGTAGAGAAGGCTCAAAGATCTTATCAAGTGTTTATGTATATCTGAATGCTATATACAATCATAGAATCACAGAATAGTTTGGGTTGGCTGGGACCTCAACGACACCTGGCTCCACCCCCACCCAGCCCCTCCTCCATGGGCAGGGATACCACCCACGAGATCAGGTTTCACAGGGCCGCACCCAATCTGGCCTCAAACACTTCCAGCAACCCGGCATTCACAACTTCTGTGAGCAACCTACTCTAGTGCTTTACCACCCTCTGAGTGAAGAACCTCTTCCCAACATCTAGTTTAAACCTGCCCTCTTTCAGTCTGAAGCCATTGCCCCTTGTCCTGTTACTGCCTGCCTGTGTAGAATCATAGAATCACAGAACCATAGAATGATTTGGGTTGAATGGAACCTTCAGAGATCCAACACCACCCTGCCAATGGAAGGGTCTCTTTCACCAGATCTGGTTGCTCAGAGTCTTGTCTTTATCTTTCTTATTAGCCCCCTTTATATACTGAAAGGCTACAATAAGGTTTCCCTGGAGTGTTTTCTTCAGGCTGAGCAACTTCTTTAAGCCCTTTTTTTTTTTCCACAGGAGAGGTGTTCCATCTGATAATTTTCATGCCCTCTTCTGGACCTGCTCAAACAGATCCATGTCTTTCATGTATTGAGGACTCCAGAAGTGGGCCTGTACTCAAGTGGGGTGTTGACCAGAGCAGAGGGGCAGAATCACCCCCTCAACCTGCCGGCCATGCTGCTTTTGATGCAGACAAAGAAATGGTTGGCTTTCTGGCCTGTAAGCGCACTTTGCTGGGTCACGTCTGATTTTTCATTTACCTGTATCTATCCTCAAATCCTTCTCCACAGACCTGCTCTCAATCCCTTCATTCTCCAGTCTGTATTGATATTGGGGAATCCAAGTTGTAGGACTTGGCCTTGTTGAATTTCATGAGGTTCACACAGGCCCACTGCTCAAGCCTGTCAGCATACATCTGGATGGCATCCCTTCCCTCCTGCATCAACTGCACCACTCAGCTTGGTGCCATCTGCAAACCTGGTGAGTGAGAATCCCACTGCATAGAAAGATGCAGCCAGACTCTTCTCAGTGGTATCCAGTGGATGGACAACAGGCAATGGGCATAAACTGAAATTCAGGAAATGCTATTTAAACATAAGAAAAAACCCCCATTATTATGGTGAGGTCAAACACTGGATCTGGTTGCATAGAGAGGCTATGGAGTTTCCATCCTTGAAGATGTTCAGAAATGACCAGACAAGGTATTAAGGAACTTGCTTTAGCCAACCATGCCTTGAACCGGTGGGGATGGGGATTGGGCACATGGCCTCAAGAGATCCTTTCCATGACATCCAAGAAACAGCCTCACATAGAGCAAGAACTGGCTCCTAGTTTGGTATGGCAAACCTCAGAAATAGACACAAGAGTGAATTCCATTCACTTACACAATCCTCAAAGTTGCTACACTTTGTAGCATGATGTTATGTAGTGTCAGATATTTTTAGGTGTCCTTAATCTTTCTGTCTTTCTTTTTGCAATCCATACTGGTAATTGTTTACTGGAACATGGAAACTCTAACTGAAAATATTTTAATGAGTTTGAAACTGAGGTAACAGATTTATAGTTGTTTTAATGGCATTATTTTCAATCCACAGATTTTTTCAAAAACATTTTGTAGACTTTTTAACCTTACCCAGTATCTTCCAATTCTCTCTTTTTCATCTGGCCAATAAATCTGGGGTTAGGATCTTCTTAATTTTTCCCCTAAATTAGACTCTTAAGAGAAAAATGTAGTCTTTTATCTTGAATAGAGTGTATCTTCTAGCTTTACTATTACTCCATTCAGAATTGTTTTCTTGTAGGTCTTCCACAGGAAGAAATCCTCTGGGGCACATTTTTCAAAGGCAAAAACAGCAGGTAAGAAATCAATCATCAAGAAAAAATATTATCTATTGGGTCCCACTTTCCAGCAATGCCTTTGGAAATTTCCTTGCATACGCTTGCATGAGAACTGCAAATGAATGTTAGAATAACAGACAGAGATTAATTTCTAATAGCTATGCATCATTCTTGAGAGCTGAACAAAAACTTAAGCACATAGGAAATCAGCGCTTTATGAACAGCAGCTCTCCTGAGCAGAGGGAACGTGAGCACAACCAGCAGCCAGTTGTTTTGGGGCTAAGATAACTGGCATTAGAATAAGATGTTCAGATGGTGAAAATTCTGGTACCTAGTACTGTGTTTGAGTCTCTTCATTGGCAATATAATGAATCTGTTCCTTTTTTTGCCTTAATTTGTTTAAAGTAGCTAATATGTTGACTGCAATAAAAATTTCTGAGAGAAACTGTCTATACTGCTCTGAAAAATCTAGCATTTAGCACTGGTTCAGAACTGTGTATGCTTGCAAACACACATCTCCACCATGAAAAAAAATCTTCCCAGGGTATGGAAATACATTACAATGTCTGTTTTAACAAAATGAGTTCTCCTTGGCTGGTATGTATTTGTTGGAGAAATCCTACTAAAGATAATATAAACAGTCCCAGACATTATCATCTTAAAACCACAGTTAAAGAGAAACTTTTGAACACTGGCAGAACATCAAAATACTTTCTCCTGTGCTTCCTTCACAGAATAACAAGCATTAATTTCTTTTAAAATCTGCCTTATTTGTACAACTATGATTAATGAAAAAAGCCCACTGAACAGAACATGGGTTAGACACATTAAGCCTTCAGTGTATGAGCAGAATGCAATTTCTACACAAATGCAGGACACTTATTTTTCTGAGTCAATTAAAAAAACCCCTCTGCATAAAACCATTTTATTTCCTTGTGAATTTTGTTTTTAATAACTGCAACTTTCAACAGCTACTCAAAATCTTCTTTTGACTGTTTTGTTGCAGGGACTTCTTAGCAGCTTTACATGGAGTGAGGTTTGTTTTTAATAGGAATGTAAAGGATTTGGATGCCAAAAAATTTGGGCAAAGTAACATTTCATTTTCCCCTGGTTAATGTCCAGTTGAAGGCACTCTGGGAACTACATTATTTTAAACTTGTGAGAGTAGATTTTGTTTCAACAAACTTGTATTGCAAAATTCTGTAATGGTAGACATAAGTTACTATTCTCTCTGTGTCTAAACAATATTAATTTTTTAAATATTAATGATCTGCAAATTTCTTAGTCTTCATATCCATTACTATGATGAACCATGGAAACACTGAACATGAAAAAAAAATATTGGATTCGCATTTCCACTGAAGAAAAATAGCCCAGATGGGCTACATTACATGATCAAGTATTGCTGAAAATCAGGAGATCTTTGGAGGAAAATGGTGCTGACTACCTTATCCAATATACTTGGTATATTCACTTAAAGCCATTACTTTATAGAACCTTTTCCTCTCATTCCTGGCAAAATTCGTATGGTTAGAATAAAATGGGAACAAAATACACCTGAATTTAGGGTGAATGGGCAATGTACATAGTAAATACACTCTCTCTATTTTATCTACAGAACTTGAATTGAGACTAGCATTAGACTAAAATCTGGACAAAACTTTGACAGATCTATGCCAAAAGCCTCCTGCCTGGCCTAGGTAGGATAGACAGTGGTCTAAAACTGTCATCCAATCTCTGAAGGATTTCTTGACTATAAGAAGAGAAGAAATCCTTTCCAGACCTACTAGCAAAAAAGTGTTGGATTGCTTGCTTTGAGGATGATAACATGAAAAAACCCTGACTCTACTTTTAGAAGTAATTTTAAAGGCAATTATATTTATTTGACCCTGCTGCTTTTCAAGTTTCACCTTTGAGCTTTTGTCTTGTACCCTAAGGTAAATAAAAACATTACATGTTAATCTCAAAGTAACTGATAATGGCTTTAATAGATTGATGAGTATATTCTGTTAGCAATAAAATACTATCCAGTTTCCAAAAACTGAACAAGGATTGAAAAAAGTTTACATGGACAATCAGCCATATATTATAATGGTGACAAAATCAGGCCCTAAACAGCTAACATTAAGAATGGCACGTAGCCTAAAGTAGATCAAATAAAAAAGATAAGATGTTTGACCTACAAGAAGTCTTATAGGGAACCATTTTGTTTACTATAAAAAATGAAATTAAGGAAAAAATCTTTAAAAACGTCTCCTACTAAGCAGAAAGAACACTAGGAAACTGAGACAGGATGTGAGGAAATGGCATAAAGCTGTGTCAGGGGAAGTTCAGATTGGGTATTAGAAAAGAGATTGTCACTGCGAGGGTGGCCAAGCAGTGGCACAGGCTCCCCAGGGAAGTGGTCATGGCCCCAAGCCTGTCAGTGCTCAACAAGTGTTTGGACAGCGCTCTGATGTGTTGAAATTTTAGGCTGCTCTGTGTGGAGTCGGGAGCTGGAGTTGACCATAATTGTGGCTTCCTTCCAACTCAAGATATCCAGTGATTCTGTGAGTTTGGATTCACTATAAAGGTATTTCAAGTGACATGAGTATAATCTAAATAAAGGTGCTATTTAATGTATAGGAATTTAGAGAAAAAAAGCACACAAGTCAGATGTTTGACACAGTGGAGGATATTAATGTTGCAACTACTTTGCCCTTTGAGTCTCTTTTCTTCCTTCTTCCTAACATCTCTTAAACCATAAACAGCCAAAGATACACTATAAAACTTGCACTTCAAGTTACAGAGGAATATAGTAACAACCCATCTGCATATTAACATAACTACATACATCCTTGGCCCTCTGCCCCAATTCATAGTACCTGTACAGATTTTACACTTATCAGCTCTTAAGGCAGAAGATAATGTGAGAAGATCAGATCTTGTGAGGAGATTTGGTTTCTTTTCTCTTTAAGAAATTCACCACTACTCAGAATCAGGCTTTTTATCTGTTTTTTATGATTAATCCAGTTCCCTTTAAACCAACAAGAAGACTCCCTGTTGATATTGAAAGGAAATATATAAGATTCATAGTCAACATAATGTAAATATTTTGGGAAACTACAACAGAAATAAAACCAGTTAGCCAATCAGTGCTCAAGACAGTTTGTCTTTATATCAGTTTTTTAAAAGCTGGCAGTACAGGCAAGTAAAAAGACAAGACACTTTCAAGGCTGAAGATAGTAATGCAACATGGTTACAGTTTAGAGGACTTTAAGTTCACTAAACCTGAGTATAAGTTTGCTGTTCTAAACGAAAACTTGGTAAAAACTGATCGGCTGCATTCACATACCATACACATACTACAGCTCAAAATGTCCCCAGAGCAGTTTAAAAAGTTCAGGAGGGCCATCAAGTTAAAACGTATTTTATTTTGTCATAATGCAATTTTACACGAGAATATAATTACTTTCTCATCACCAATAAATAAAATATTTCAAGTGAACAGCTGACAAGGGGTAGTAGTGCTGCACGCACATGTACCGAAGGGAGGCCAGGTGCATGGATTGCGCACCGGCTGGCAGCCGGCTGCAGTTCGCTGGTGGGCCCGGCAGTCCCAAGGCCGCTGCTCCACAGGCCCAGACCGGACTGCTGACGTTTCCCGCCCAGAACCAGGGCCGCGCTCCCGGCCCGTTCCCGCCCGCTCTCCCGCCCGTCCCGGCTCCGCGCTCCCTCCGCAGCACACATGCTTCCCCCGCCCCGCACGGAGCAGGAGCCCTGCCGCCAGCCCGGAATGCAGCAGCGGCAGGAGCGGAGCCCGCACAGCCCCGCGGGTCCCGGGTGCCCGCGGTGGACGGATGCAGGCAGCGCTGGCCAGTGGCTCCAGCCGGGAGCGTCCGGAGAGGGGGCGGGAGGGGGAAGCAGGAAAGGAGGGACCGGCCGTGGCTGATGGTGCCCCGCCCGTAGCCCCTCGCAGCGGGCGGAGTCAGAGACGATACGTGCCGCCCCAGTGCTCCCGGGGCTCTCCATCGCTGCAAACCTGAGCGACTGCAGTTACTCTCATACGGGAACACTTAACTGGTGTCGCTTTCCCCCGACCAACAATTCATGCATTGATAAAATGACACCGCAGTGGTTCAAGTCAGCAGACCATTTAACCCAGGATTCGGGTTTTGGCACCACACGACTGTCCTCTCTGAATATTTAATCATAAGCACTATTCTGTGTTTTGCCTTCAAATGCAGCCAGTAAAATGTGCTCCCAAGCAGAAGAAAATGCAGATAGTGTTTTGTTGGTCAGGAGTCACCAGGAAAAAAACCCAACCACACCACAAGAACACACTGATTTTTAGTTGCTGTGTACACAATACACCGGAATAGCTATAGTTTGCTGATTCATTAAGTCCCTTGTCATCTTGCATTTTCGGAAGTAGTTTGCTTTGTATGCTCAAGGGATGTAAATCTCTGCAAAATCAGAATGTGTAACTTCTTATTCAGATGTATGTATATCACATAAAAGTACTGGAAGAGAGAAACATCCTCTTAAATTTGATTTCTTAATATGTTTAATTAATAAGTAGTTGATGTGTGGGGGTGTTTTGGTTTTGTTGTCTTTCCTCATTGCTCTTCTTTCTCTTTTCCTCATTTCTAGTGCTGTATCTTTCTACTTTGCCCCATCTCTGGTGTTTATTATCTTGTGCAGTACAACAATTCAATTTGGTAATCCAGCAAAAAGTTCTTGCATAATTCTGCTTTCATTGTCTGTTATTCCATGAAAGCTCATTAAATTACTACCAGAGTCAATGCAGAATAAAGGGACAGGAGAACATATATAGAAGGAAGGTCGATATGGGAAGAGTGGGACTTAAAAGTTTCCCAACTTTAGGCTGTGGGTTAAAAACCTTCAGGCTGCCTTATCTTTCTCCTTAAAATATGCCAGAAGGCTTGGAATTTCTGCATAAGAATTTCCATTGTTTCCCATCCCCTTTTCATCTGTTCCCAGGTAGTGGCAGCAGCTGTTATTATTTGTTTTGGCTGAGCTGACATTAGTAACCCTTTACCTCTATTAGTAGATTATGGATCATAGAATCACAGATTCTATGGTCATGGTCATGGTTGGGCTTTTAAAGGATGACCTTCAAAGCTCATCTAGTCTGATCCCCCATAATGAACAATGAACATTTTCAACTTTACCAGGTTGCTCAGACCCCCGCCCAACCTGGCTTGGAATGTTACCAGGGATGGGACACCTACCACCTTTCTGGGCAACCTATTCCAGCGTTTCACCACCCTCATAATAAAAAATTTCTTGCTTATATGTAGTCTGAATCTACCCTCTTTTAGTTTAAAACTGTTCCCCCTATCAGAGAAGGCCCTGCTAAGAAGTCTGTCCCCATTTTTCTTATAAGCCCCCTTTAAGTACAGAAAGGCCACAAAAAACTCTCCCAGGAGCCTTCTTTTCTCCAGCTGAACAACCCCAACTCTGTCTTTCTTCAGAGAAGAGATGTTCCACCCCTCTAATAATTTTTGTGGCCTTTCTCTGGAATCACTCCAACAGGTCCATGTTTGTTCAGTGCTGGGGACCCCAGAGCTGGATGCAGCACTCCAGGTGAGATCTTCACAGCAAAGCATGTGAATCACCTGCTGGCCACATCGCTTTTGATGCAGCCCAGGATGCAGCTGGCTTTAAGAGCTAACTTAATTTAGATGTGCCATTGACATACTTCAGTCAATTTTTAATTGTTTCTTGAACTTTGAGTATTGTGAAATACAGTGTTTTTCATAATTCAATGCTTGAAAACTGAACGTTTTTGAAGATTATATAATGCTTTAACATCTCAGGGTACTTGGAAATAGCATTCCTAGATACGGAAACTAAACTCATTAAGGCTTATAAATCCTTCTAAAAAGAAAATGTTACATGTGGAGTTAAATCACAGGAGGGGTAAAGGCCATGCCTGATACACAGACTGAGAGTAGGGTTCCCAGTTTAGAAATATGTACTTTATTTCTTGTATCCTAGCTAGATTTTACTCTGGATGCCTCCTGCACTGTATTAATACCTCTTCTTTATAGTTGTTCCTACAGAAATACTGTCACAGAGTTCAGCAGAGATAGGCCCAAGACTACCACAAAACCCAGGGAACACACAATCCACTTTCTCTCTCATAAAATTTTACCTCTACATAAAAAAAAAAAAGAAATTATATTTATGACTCATATGACACATCTAAAATGTTCTTTGTGGGCAAAACCCTCATATATTTAGAAACTGAGTTTTTATTGTGCCATAGCTTCTTTCCTAAGGAAGATCAAGCACAGATCTGTGTAGCTGATATGTGTTCTCCCTGTATATGAGAGTGATTTAACTTGGGTAATATGCACCTGCTATAAATACTTGTTTTCAAGGAAAAGTTGGAAGCATAGAGGTTATTTTATCCTGGAGAGTGGATATGCAGGGTATTGAGCAAGTGTTGGCTTTATATTAAGTGGCATTTGAAAGATGTAATAATTCTTTCTACCATCCTTTTGCAATGGTTACCATATAATTAATATTACTAGTTCTACCATTAAAAAAACACCAAAAAAGCCCTTCAAGCAGCAGCAAATTGAAGTTTCCTATTTTTGTTTAACACTGAAAATGTTGTCCAAGTTCTTGACATTCTGCAGAATAGCTTCATCATGCATTTTGTATTAGCCTTATTAAGTACTAAAATGTGTAGAAGTAATACCTGCCTTTCTTATAAATATGCTGAGGTTATGGATGTTCCCAGTCATGCCCCCACCCTGCCTGCCCTTTTGCTCTGAAGTAGGTGATGTGGCATCCTTGTTCCTTTCTGACAGGAGAAAATTACCCCTTTTTGAAATTCTCTGAAAAAAACAGTCACCTGAAATCCCTAGATCTCTCTCATAATGCATTGGTTATTTTGGAGGTAAGAGTTGGTTGGTTGGCCGGTCAGCTGGCTGGTTGGCTGGAGTTGCCTTAATAACTAAGGTTACGAAAGATGTAACCAATACCCACCAAGTCTTGAAAGCCTTCTATGGAAGACAGGTTAGGACGGTGTCAGCTGTGCAGAGCAACATTGCAATAGTTACATTTGTGAAATGAGGGACTTTCAGTGCCTAATTCCAGTTGCAACATAACACTGTAAGTAAGGTGGTGATTCCTGAGACATGTATCCTAAGAGGTGGGTAGGTTTCACGCAGAGTAGGTAACTTTACTTCTGCACTTGATCATCAGCATCTAAAACATATTTTCCTGTAGCTATTCAGAAGACACTTTAGAAAGCATGCATAGATTTAGTCTATTTCAAAATGAGCATCCAGAACAAACCAACCTTTGGCAGTGATCTGAGTGAAGTTGATTTAGAGCTTGGATAAGTATTTCAAACTTCTTGTCTTTCACAAATATTATATTGCACCAGTGGGTGAGTATGCGGAAGAACATATTTTCTCTGCATGTTGAACTGACAACATTTGAAGGAACTTCTCTTTAATAGCAACTGTGATTTCACAGGAACTCAAACACAGCAAATCGCAGAACTCTTGGCAGTATTGTGGGAATCCAAGGTGCTTCACATGGGGATCCTCAATAGTTGTTTCTGTTACAGAGTTATTTTAGCTAGTAAGTCTTTTTATTGAAAAATGGCATCGGTATATTATTACTTTTGAAGTTTTTCTGACTCAGGTGAGATAGCAATTAAGTCTATATGTGAACTGAAGCTGAGCAGTAGTGCTGCTGAAACAAATGTATCTGCTGCTTCCCTATCACAAAGACGTTTCTATGGCCGAATGTTGGAATAAATCTAAAAAAAATTATTTATATTTGAACACCAAAAAATACCCCAGTTGGTTATCTTTCAGCTGGACCAGCTTTCCAGTTTGGTTAAATGTAGTGATTTAACATCTGACATATTCAAAAGATGCAATGTAGAAAATGGTGTGAGAACTTGAACAAGTGACTGTAAGCGGCAAAGGAGAAATAGCACTTAGGTTTCCCATGCTGCTTTAAAAGCTGGTTGTCATGCATCACTCTAAGATATTTTGGGTTTTGTAATTAAAATCAAATCTGCTAATTCTACTTTTTATAGCTTTTTGCAATGGAAATACAAAAATAAAATCACTATTTTTCCAGGTTTGTAAAAATGAGAATATTTTCATGAAAAAAACTGGAGTGAAATGAATGCCTTGCTGATGCAGCAAGGGATAGCTTTTGTTCCTGTATCCTCCTTGTCATGGCAGAGATCCTACCTCACTCCCTGATCCATGGCTCCTGGCCACATAGTCCTGCACATTCCTTTGCTTTCCCTCTGGCTCTCATCAGACAATTCTTTAAGTCAGTTCAGTTCATTAATCTAGCAGAGAAGAGAAGTCGTCTTTTTCCTGATAGACTTGTTTTCTGGCAAGTTGACATATGACATGAGCTCACAGAGGAATCCAGGGAACACAAGAGTTTGTGCATGGTAAGAAGTATGTGCATTGGCAACTTCTGATTGGAAGCATGGAGAATGAAAAAAACGGGGGAAAAGGATTGTCATCTCCCTCTCTTTTAGGGTATGTGAGGTTTTAGATCAGGTCATCTTAACATGTCACAGTCCCAGGTTGATGAATGCCAAGATTAAAGAGTAGAATTTGTAATTCAGTCTTGTTTCTCTTCTAACTTCATGCACATCTAAATTAAAAGGTTCTTGTTTTGGACTACTCTGGCTTCTGTAAAATATCAAATTTCTATCAGTCTGGACTGCATTTTGGAAATATGAAATTAGTTCAGACTAAGGTTGTTTTGAAGTAGGGATCAAAGTAAAACTCAGGAAATACAAAACAGTACTGTATTTTGCACTTAAGCTTTTCTATTACTGTCCTATGAGGATATGATGTGATTAATTCACAGGTATTCACAAACCCCACTTACAAACTGACGGTATACACAAATGTTTTTGAGAAGATAGCTTTATTTCCTTTTCCTTTGGAAATGTTGTCTTATCTTGTGCTCACAGTAGCATCAGGGAAGAAAACTAGATTCTGTTTCCCCTGGGAAGCTGTGCTGTTTCTAATTGCCTTTGGAGCTGCAAAACAAATTGCCATATTATTGCTTTGTAAACTTCCATCTGTCATCCATATTGTAGTTTATTGCTTTATCACTGATATCAAAGGCCACAGTGAAGATAGCTATTTCTATTAATAGTTACTAGTGTAACTAACACTATTAACTAATTAAACAATATACAAGAGGTGTATTTGGAGTGGAAGTTAACTGTGAGACCTCCCTATGTCTTCTGTGACTTTTGTAGAGTTATTTCTGTACTATTTTTTGCAAGTAAAGTTATTTGTTCAATTTTCCCTGCTACCAAATTTCAAAGCAGATAGTTTGCATGCTTACCTTTGTATGAATGAAATCACATTGTTTCATGTGTAAGACTAAGTTAAAGAATAGCCATCATATTCAAACAAAGTATTCAGAAGTTTTCCTGGTTGTACATGAAGTCTCAATGCTACTGACATTAGTCATCAATTTTGGCCCCAAAGCCTACTGCCAAGAGTTCTCATTGTTCAATACCAACCTAAATTTTCTACATGCCTTGCTCTTGCATGTTGCTGTTCTAAATTTGTCATGCTTTCTTTATATTCCTAGATATTCTAAAAGTATAAAGTCAGCAAGTTTGTTCCTAATGCTTCCTTTATAGCTCTAACATGTGCTGTCAATGGGAGATGAATTTCAGCAACTTATGTAATATAATGCATTTTTTCAAAATTACCATCACAAAGCAACCTTTTCCTGACATATGAGTTTAAAAAAAAAAAAAATACTCTTTCCTCTGAAAAATGGCTAGATTTACATGATTTGTCAAGGTTTTGTGTACAGTTACTATGTCAGCATCAATTTCATGTCCTACAATGCTATCTTGAGTGCACTTACTTTTTCTGATAATGTTTTTTACCCACCTCAGTACTGATTCATGGCATTATTGAATTAAAAGAGAGTTTATCAATCAAATCTGAAAGATTTTGTGGCATTGCTTAAACTTCTTGACTTAAACAGATGTACAAGTCCTAATTTACGCAATTCCTTTTGTAAATGATTGTCCAGTGAATGATAAGCGAGTGAAATGCATCTTTGGTGCCATTTAGTACAGATAATGCATTAAAATTAGGTCTTCCTCAGCAACAGAACCAAACAATCAAAGGTACAACTGCATTAATTGAAACAGTGATATTGCAATGCTGTCACACAAGTTTGAGCTTCATTCAAAAGTGAATAGTACAGTTAAGTGAGATCAGGAAAAAACTGTAGTGAAACACATAAAAAAATCTACCTGACTTCACTCACCATTTGAATTTTGCCTAAGTATTTTGGAAAGATAATTACACATATAGTACTGCAGCCTCGCAATGTATTGAACTGGTTACATACAGCTTCACGGTTCAGCACCTGGAATGTTTCTGGCATATCACATGTCTCATTTAAAAACAGCTGTCTTGCAGTACGCTCAACAGCACAGATCTAGCACAGACATCTAATAAGTCTTGTCAGTTTCTTGTGCATTAATTCACTTTTGGAGACACCTTTTCAGTTGGCATCCCATGTCATCAATTAGTCTCTTGACATTCATACATAATTTGTGGACTCATTAAGACATTAATTTTCAGCCCTAGCATCCTATGTTCCCGCTAGCTTGTTTCTAAACCTGGAATGGGTTTGCAAGCATTTTGGGATCTGAGTATCACTAGTTAGCACAGGGGAGAAAGGATTTCTGATGTGTTCAGAATGGGTTTGCTGTTTTGAAATACCTGGTTTGAGTGTTGTTTGGTTGCATTTGAATTTCCATTCTGTTGGTTCTTTGTGTTTATGTAACTGCATATTGTGCCTTCAAGCACCCCTCTGGCAATAAAAAACAAATTTATTTTATGTTTTGAATGTTAGCTTTGGCACTATCATTTTTTTATGCCAAGATACAGTATTAGAATATAGTAATTACAATTAGAGTAATTTTAATATTCCGTTTTTAATGTATTTCTGTGAATTTTTTTTATAACTTTATGGGGTTTTTATATGTATGCTCACATACAGGCACAATATAAATTTTAGCTTGCCCGGTGTTTTCCAGTTCAGCAGTGCTCCATTGTCTCCTTCTTACCTAGCAGATTGCGGCTTTCTGAGCTGTTCTCAGGCAAACCATCCTGCCATTAACTGGTCTAAATTAGTAGACTTATTTTGGCCACCTGATTTTAAAAGTGGAGATGGTTAACTCATCAGGCTTTTAGTCCTATACTTTAAAAGCTCTCACAGTGATTTACTTGTAAACAAAATAAAGGCTTTACATCATTTTTATCAGCCCTGACACTGTATGAAATACTTTTATCAGCCTCCTTTCTGTAAAGCTATGGGTAGCATATAGAAAGTTAAGCAATATAAACCTTCTAACAAGAAGTTGTGTTGTCTAGTTTCTATTCAGCTGAAATGACACTCCAGCTTGTGTTGTATGTAGAACTTGCTCACATGGAGAATCCAGACTCTAATATCTCTATTCTTGCTCCTCTTAACCTGTTTTATTTACGTAACTTCCTCAGCATGCTCAAACTTAGGTGTCTAAAGTGGACCCATCAACTCATATTCATGGCCGTCACCTTCAGTTATAACTGGTTTTTTTATATGAGTGTGTGATTCTACAGCTATCTTTAAAAAGATGAGTCAACTGAGCAATTTATTCTGAATAAATGCATCCTGGGTAAACTTACATTACTTTTCCTATTCCCATCCCAAAGCAACAATTTCTAAATTACAGGGAGTTTCACATTTACAAATGTATAGCAAAGAACAAACTGGACTTGGCTTACTGTTAGGAAGGAACTTAACCAAGCTTGAGAAGTTGGCAGACAATAATAATAATTGAGTTCAGCAAAGACAAATGCAATGTGTGGTACCTTGGGTAGAATAAACCCCTGCATCAGGTGCACGATCTGACAGGTTATGTAGCAGCTCTGCATAAAATTTGGGCTTTTCATGGGTAATGAGCTGAACATGACTGCAATGCAAGTTGGGCTTTAGTAATGAGAGCAGATTGAGAGAATAAATTATTTCTGTCTGCTCAACACTTACGAGGCAGTAGTGTATTCCACTTTGGGGTTCCCCATGTAAAAGAGAGGTCATAAAACATAAGAGTCCAGAGAAGATGGTATAGGCTGGAACATATGCTAGGAACAGGCTGAGAGATACAGTTTTGTTTACGCTGGAGGAAAATTGGGGAAAAGGGAGCAGGAGGAGAATCTAATTGCTGTCTTCCACATGGGGACATATGGAGAAGATTTAGCCAGATTTTCACAAATACACACAGTAAAATGATAAGAGGCAGCTAATATTTCCACGGCAACAAAGACAATTCCAGCTGGATGTAAAAGGATTTTCCCACTGGTCAAGCACCTAGGGGTGACTTTTGAAATATGACTCAACAGAATACTGTGCAGCAGCTTTGCTGACCCTGAAGTTAGAGAGCTCAGTTAAGCAAAAGTTGGACAATTGAGGATGTGCAGAGGTCCCTCACAGCCTGAGTGATTTTATGATTCTAATTAAGACACAAGCAAGTTACATACAACATAGTATTTTAAATTTGATTTCTTCTTTAAAGATGCTGTTGGAAAATTTTCAAATACGTAACTGTCTTTCATTTAAACCCTATTCTGAAGTTGTAATGTGGATTAGTGGAGTCACATGCAGAACTGTGGTGAAAAATGACACAGACAGTAAGTCAGAAGAAATGATGATTGACATCTCCACTTTATAAAATGGAAGAGAAGATGACCAACACAAGAAAAGTCATAGAAATTTCTGATAGTGTCTTTACTGAAGAAAAGGCTGCAGTCTTTAGTCATTTATGTATACATGTGGTGGGTGGCTAGCAGAGTTTTGTGCACTCTGGCCAAAAATTGTGTCTTGCTTAGCAGGCAGTGCGTGTGAGAGTGCTTCAGGGGCACAGGGAGGTAATGACTTCAGCAAACATAAGAGAATTTGGCTAATAACTGGAGGTAGTATTGTGGAGGAAGACATGCACACATGGGCTGTACTGAAGAGTTTCTTGAGCTAATACTGGACATAATGGATACATACCCTGCAGTGGAAATGACAGGGGACTGATCCACAAGCCCTTGTGCTTCCTTCCTTCTGTGTGATAGGAGAAATGGATGTGACCTTTGGGTTTCAGCTCCATGTCATGCATTAGGTATGTGGTAGTTCACGCTCACCCTGCTCTACTCTAGCAATATCATACTGTGCAGGCTTTAAGACAAAAGGTTTTGTCTTTTTAGCAATAAGACTTTCACTGGCAAAGTTAAATTTGTTTGTATCCTGGACTTCTCACTGAGGTTTTTCATCAACGATTTTAAACTTTGATTTTGAGGTTACTTTTAATTCTTTGTGATGACTTCTTTTTTTAATTGAAAACAGTTTCTAGCTGGCAGTTAGGTCTCCAAAGCATTGCCTGTCTCCCCTATGCCTTGTGCACCACCTACTGGATTCTTTTAAATATCCTGCCAAAGATTTATCCTTTGACAGGTCCATGAAATACAGCATTTACTTGTTTCCACAAAGAAAAGTCACAACTCCATTACTTTGGTGAAAAAATGTGTCTTAATTCATCACAAATATGGCTTAATTTAAGCCTTTTGTTCAACATCCAGTTGTATCTAGCAACATCATAAAGTGTTCTTACTTTAACATTTGGCATCAATAATCATAATTAATGGCATTCTGGTTGGTGTAAAATATCTGAGGAAAACAGCTACTTATTCAGTTATTAAAATGGGAGTTGTTATATGGTCTGCCTTCTGGACAGAAGTAAAAATTTAGGTTAAAATGCAATTTTAAAGACAATCTCACATTACTTCTAAAAAGAATTAGAAACACCACTTGGTCCAAAATTATCTCAGATAATGTTTAAATGAGATCAAGCTAGGGCCCAAGAGTATGTAGAAGCCCAGACAGTAAGGAGCTAACGTGTATGTCTCAAACACCAATAACCAGACAGCCATAGAGCCAGCCAAGGGGGTTTGTTCCAAGAACAAGATTTGATTGGAAAAGAGGACCATGTGGAGGTAGAGCAGGGACAAACATTATCGTTCTAGTCCCTGGAGGCCCAACAAGCAAAAGACAGCATCAGTGAAGAAACAGGCATGAACTGTGAGCCAAGGATCAGTCCAGCAGGAGGATATGAGACCATCCAAGACCCCTGTCACCCTACAACCTATGTCCAGACAGGTCTGAAAGAACAGACTGCAAATGATAACTAATTTGCACAGGAAGCAAGAAACGTGTCCTCAGGGCAGGCAAGACTGATTTGTAAAAAGGTACTCCCATCAAGCTCAGGCATGCACCCCCAGGACTCTGCACATCCCATTGGCCAGATAGATCATGTCCCTCTTTCTCTTCCCCTCTTTAATTCATCTCTTCCTTTCTCTCTTCCCTCTGATCCTGCCCCTTTACCCAAAACCCACTGCTGGCTTAGAGAGTAGGCCAGGGACTAACATACCAATTTCCATCCCAAGTGTGTAATCTGCTAATAAAACTTTGAAGGGCCTCTGACTTCTGTCATTCCTTTTGACCATGAGCATTTACAAATCTTGGGTGCTTCCTTCCCCATA
Source organism: Dryoscopus gambensis (assembly GCA_013389985.1). Classification (NCBI taxonomy): domain Eukaryota; kingdom Metazoa; phylum Chordata; class Aves; order Passeriformes; family Malaconotidae; genus Dryoscopus; species Dryoscopus gambensis. The sequence continues at coordinate 30,233 of WEIT01035606.1, forward strand.
GGGTGGGACATCACAGAGCAGACAGACAAGAAACTGAGAAGAGCAGAATGAGACACAGCTCAGCATGAAAGCCATTGTCAAGTGCCGTTCATGAGGATGATGAGAATGAGAAGGCGATAACAAGCAAAGACTTGGACAAAATGCTGTGATGCTGCTTTAAGGCAGACAAGATTTACTTAAGTAAAAGATTACATCCTTCAGGATGCCTGTGTCATGGCAATTAGCTAAAGCAGGATCCCAGAATTAATATACAATATCGGCTTCACAGTGGTGACAGTGCCTGAGAACAGAGATGGAATTTCAAATAATGCGTAACATTTTCTACCAATTTTTAATATGTATATATATGTACATATTGATATATTTTACGTATAAAGATACAAGAAAATCTTATATTTAAAAAGTTGTTGTTATACTTTTCATATTTTATACTCCATCTGGTCCAGTAATGTCAACATATGAAACTACTCTCACTGAATAAATGTCAGTGTATAACTACAAGCATTTTTTCCACTAAGAAACGTAAAAGAAATGTTCCTTTAAAGAGTTTGCTTTGTAGTAAAAGTTCAAATTAGTAGTACTAAAATAGAATAAACCCACCAAAATACTATTGAAGGGAAACATTTAAAAAATAATTTAAATTAGCTGAGGAAATGAACAAAATTGGGGTTGCCTGAATTGTTTAATGTAAAGAACTTTATTTTCTATCAACAATTAGCAGACATGCACATGCCCTGAGACTCAATTTGAGCAATTTAATGGGAGCTATTGTTGGTTAAGAAACATAATAAATCAATGTTTTTGTAACAGTACAGGCAACAACAGATATTAGTACCATTGCAAAGACAGCAAAGTTGTTTGATGATGGTAGTGTTGATGGATGCAGCCAGAAATCCTCCACACTTAAAAAAATAAATCCAGCACCACCAACAAAACCAAAATCAGTTCCAACAACCTATGGCTGACCTGGACGAAGGTCTGCTATTAGGAAACATGCATATATTTAATGAGATACCCTGCAGACAGCCTATCCAATGGCTAGCGCCTGGATCCCTATTTTCCCCTGCTGCTAGAATCTTGGCATACAAGTCTCTGAAGATCACAGCTATACTTCATCTGCTGGTACAGTCCCGTGTCGTCATTCCCTTCCCACCTAATGCAGACCAGCACACTGGATCCCTTGAGTAATGGGGATGAGATGTGCAGCCAGCTGAGTAACTATCCTGCAGATTCTATCATCTCCTGTGGGGAGGCACACACCATCAGACCTTCCAGCCTCCCCAGCGGTTGTTATGGACTGCCTGGTCCCTTTGGTACATGCTCCCAGCTGTCTCAGAGACATACATGTATCTGGCCCAGTCTTATGAATGCTCTGGTAACTGATGCTAAAGCCCCTGCTTGCAGTCTAGGTTCAGCTCGGTATCTGCTGGCAGCCAAATGGTGCCAGACATGCCCTCACCTGGCCCAGCTGCTGGCACCACAGGCATACGGGTTCCCATCACCCACAGCCTCCACTCTAGTTGCTGGCGCCACAGGTAACCCTGGCTATTGTGACCACGGTATGACTCCAGTTGGTAGCAACTAGACCTCCATAAGCACATATGTACACAGAACAGAGAATCCCCTCAACCCAAGAAAATAGTTAGACATTAAATTTAATAAGACAGGGCAGCTGACCCTTAGGAGGTCTAGGGCATCACCAAGTAACTGCATGGACCAGGGACTAGCCCCTTATCCCTCTATTTTCCTGTGCTTGTTCCTCCCCAGACCAACCACATCCCTGCCTTTGGTTCCTTCCATATATATTCACTACTGTTGTGAAGAAGAGCTCACTGAGAGGGAAATCTTATGAATACTTATAAGTATGTGAACTTTCAATGTGCTTGCGTTAGTTTACATTATTGATAAATCAGTGCAGTGAGTTAACTAGAAAGCTGAGGAAATGAAAAAAAAGGCTGTCTAGAAGACCAGGTTAAGTCCCCTGAAGATTCAGATTTGGCAGAGGTAGCCTTTGCCTCCACACCTTCCTCTGTGCAGTCCTGGCTGTGGTAGAACAGCTGACAGAACCAGGAAAGATCAGCCTGCATGGGACTTACGGACACAAGAGCAGGAGTATGTAGTTAGTGCAAGAGTAGCTACACAGACCGAAAACTAGCTCAAATAATTGTATTTCTGGAGTAAAGAGAACATATCCTAGCAGAAGGGGGTTATTTTTCATTTTAAAGTCATGATGTGTAACTGATGTGTAGGGGTGAATGGGCATTTCTAGAGGACCTACAAGAAAATAATAAAAAAACCTTAACTCTTTTGAAAATACAGTTCTTCATGTCTTATATTCTCATAGGGAAGAAGAGTACTATCTTCCCCTATCTTAAAGGCTTTTTGAGTGGTAAAGAAAAATACTGATTTTTCCTACAGGTTCTGCTTCACTGTGTTTTTCACAGTTTCAGTAACCATACATGCTAAGAGTTAAAAGGAGTACAGTAAGGGACAGTCCATGGTCTCTATGCAGGAAGAAAAGCTATCTCAGGACACAGCTGTATCAGATTTCACTTAAAAGGCAGTTCTACAGAAGGTTGTCTACTGTGTGAGAACAAGGAATACCATTGCTACTTTGAGAACAGCTGGAGAAGACAGGGTAGCTGTAAGCTATGTTATGTTTCCTTGCAGTTGCTAATCACTGGATTAGTAATTGACTGCTCATTTTGTCAATTAACAAATTGACAAAACTGCTACATTTCTAGAGCAGCACTGTGACTTGGTTTTTTATTGTCACATTAATTAATTGTGCTATTACAGTGTTCTGAGTTAAATACTTCAGTCTTCTGCTTCTTGAATAAAATCATGGTGTTTTTGCTACTGGAAAGCTGAGTAATATTATTTATAACAAAAGGTCCACATTTGCTTTTGGATGTAACATCATTAAAATAATGTTCTATGCAGCAAATTACTTTCCTTAAAAGTAAAATATTTTCAACACCACTTCAAGAAGGTGAGAGCAGTAACTCAGGCTTTTGCACTGAGGATCAAGCTATCTTAGGTAGCTAGTTAAGAACAAATGGCTTCATCCCTGACAGATCTCATTTGGTGGATCATATTACAATTCTCAAAATATTAATGGTCAGCTTTAGTCATTATTCAAACTGGGAAAATAAATGGTAAAGAAGAAATAGATTATGTTCAGAACCAGACAGCTGGATGTTCAGAGTATTTTGATGTAATTTATAAATTCAGCAGCAATTAAATTAACATCTTAACTGTAAAATAACTGTTGCTTACAAAGTTTATCAGCAAATACCATTTACTTCAATAAATTCCAGAACTGACGTAGTAACACATTTATTGATCACTTTACCAACTAAAAATACAATTTTATACAGTCAGTCAACAGCAGTAACGTACTTTATGAGAAGCTATGCTTTAAAGAAATGGTGTTTAAAATATGGATTTCACTATAACTTTTCAAGCCAAGCTTTTACAGTGCTAATCAAAACAACTGCTGCACTTGAACTTTTCCCCTAAAACATCAACAATAATGTTGCAGACAAAGTAGCTTTTCCATTGTTAATGTGGGTTTAGAATTTAACAAGACAACTTCAAAAGGTTTAAAACATCCATAATATTGTCATTACTTTAACATTCACACAGATAAAGTGATACATTTAATACTTTCTAGCATTAATAAACAGTGTAAAAATATATTGCATATATATATATATAAATTTGTTTCCTTTTCCTGAAAAAACCTAGTACAAACTAGTAGTATATGATTCCCCCCTTCAAGTTTCTTTTACTTGTTTTAAAGATTGAAGAGTAGTAGTTTTAAATTAACAGAAACAAAGACATGGAAATAGAGAATCACTGTCCCCCCACAACCTCTTGTCACGGTTACTAAGCATATTAACCCCTTGGTAATGGTGGTTCTATGTTTGCTAACACCAGCTAGAATTTTGGAACTGGCTGCAATGGGGATAAGATTTTGCCTGGTGTTCTTTGCACTGAATGGTGCCTGGCCCCGTTCATCGAGTGCTTAAAAATCTTTGCTTAGGACATATTTATCTACTGTAGTTAAGATTTAGAAATGCTACGCTCAAGTTGTTCATTTGCAACAATGGAAAGAAGATTCAGTGTTAAATTAGTGAGAAAAAGTAAACTTGTAAGGTTAAATGATCATGTAAAATTTTTACCGTGTTGAAAATTTCACAGTGAACACAGCAGGCTAGTACAGCTGCATGTTAATATTTGCAAAGCCTGCAATTAGAAATATTGCAGGTAATTATTAGCACACAGCAGCTTCCTGGTTGATGAAAGACAAATGAAAATAAGAACAAAAACTAGTAAGCTTCACTGCAAGTTTTTATCATAGTGTACAGTGCTCCAAGACTATGTCAAGACCTATCTCCATATCCCAGCTGCTTAATGATTAAGTTTTAATTAGTGTTCTAGGTAATCAAAGACAAAACAGTTTTGCCTCCACCCTTTATGATCAGGTCCTGACAGCATGCACATCCAGATTTGGGCAAATGAAGAATCAAAACATCTAAATCGAATTAGAAATGGATGTTAGAAAAGCATGGACTGATAAACAACCTAGCAAAGGAATAAAGCATAATGTGGATAAATAAATGGTTCATGACTGAAGAAAATCAATCTCATTCAAAAATTATACTTCTGTATAAATATATATTTCTCCTCTAATATTTAGGTCTGTGGAACATAACACCTTGCTAAGAATAAACTTCAATATACTTATCCAACATTTACCATTTCTCTGCTTTACAGAATATAAAGACAAATTACTTTATAAGCATTATACAAAAAAATTTCCCTGCTGCAAGAATTTGCCAAAGCTGATATATTCTGAACCCAGCACAAAGATTAAAAACAAACACACTTTTTTGCACCCTATAACTTGTTTTTGTCTATTATCTTACCTTTTCATACACTACAGTGCTAACAAAAGTAGTTTGCCAACATGATTTTATACAGGACATCAGTTTGTAGGTTAACTGACTTTACACAAAGCCTTTGTAAAGATCTAGTACATATTTAGCAGAATATTACAGACATACACAGCATTTCAGTTGCATTAATATAACCCTATTTAACAGAGCCCAGGCTGCATTATTTCACATTATTTAATTACTTTGTTTAAAAATAGCATTTGAGCAAATGTAAGCATACAGAAACTCATCTAATGTAAACTGGAACTTAAAATAATTCACCAGTGTGGGGATTCAGACTACCATCTTTTTTTCTTATTTTGTTATTCATCTTTAATGTAGCTCATGACCAAAATGCAAAGATGGATGAACTGAGTGTACTTTTAGGGCCACATTTTTTATTTACTTGAGTGTAACTTTATTCATGTTTCTGATCTTTTCTGAAAAATGTGCAAAGTAGTAGAAATTTCTTGCATAAAGATAACTGGAGGTAAGGTCAAATTTATCGTGAGCATTATCTTTAAGACCTTCACAAATGTTTACATCAAAACTCACTTTGTACAGTGCCATAAGCTTTACAGTAACTCACAAAAAAAGAGATGCTGTATAACTGTATTTGAAAATTAATTCATTGGTTATTTAGCTGCAATGGATATGATGGTAGCTTAGCATTTTTTCCAAAACAGGTTAGTCAGTTGGGCATTTCAATGTCAATTTCTAAATGCAAGGTTTAAAGAGGAAAAAAAAAAGCCTCCTCTCTAGTTTTGCCCTCATGTATATATCCATGCCCCCAAGTAGTGCCTGTGTGCATGCACGTGTGCATGTGCATGAATACAAAAGATAACTTATTTTTTAAAAAATTGTTTCAGACTACCAGAATTGCAGATGTCTGTCAAGAATGCTCAGCAAAGAGGCTGGATTTTCCCCCCCCTTTTATTTATTATCAGGTTTACTCTTGCCAAAGTCTACCTTGAGTGGATGATCAATTAGTTTGAATGAAACAAGCCAATTCAAATGTTTTCTGACAACAAAGCCAAGAGTTGTATCTTAAACTTGTGTTGAAATCCACCTTCTCCATAGGGTTTTTGAAGCAATATACCAAGGTTAATATACTGAAAAACATGGAAAAAATACCAAATACATTAACAGATTTTTCTCCCTACAAAAATAAATTATGCAGAAAATTAAGATGTGGAGGTTCTATGTGCAATATTCTTTTACTTCCAGAAGCATTATTCTTAGCTGGGACATTATTCAAAGCATTGGTTTTGAGTTTATACGCAAGCATGAATGCCACTAAAGGTTTCTTAGTAGTTCTAGGATTCTGAAGACTTAAAAAGAACAACCCTGACCATCATTTCCAGGTTATATTAAGCAAGCAAAATGGGCACCTTGGGGTTGCACAAAATGAGCAACTGACTGTTTAAATGATATTTTATGGGCAAACACTCCAAACACAGGAGGTACACATGTATCAATTTGAGGTACTCCAGACTTTAAGAATTTCACACAAGTTTAAGAGCTGTCGTTATGCTTCTGGTATTTAATTTTATAAAGGTCTAAGCAAGACTTGAGTCCATAGGCAATGTATGACACTCCTGTTTCCTGTTCCCATCTCATTATAGCACAGCTTTATACTTGCTAATGGATGATGAACAGCTGTGTGTTTACACAGTGAGTGTCAGCTTGCTTCACAAAGCTGGGGCAAAGGAAAATATAGGGCCCATGAAGAGCATAGTTTTAAATGGTTTCTTGAAAGAACTCAGAGGAAAGCTTGCTTTCACCCTAACTCTCTCTTTCTTACTTCCTTACCATGGAGAAACTTCTCTTGTCACACCAAGTCTATGTTAGAATTGCTGAAGAGTGATTTCTCTCAGAACAGGGTAGACAGGTAATATCATAAAAGCCTCCTTAGATCTTTACCTTCGTGCTATGAAGGGAGAATGACAATGTCCCCAACCGGCCAAGCTGAACAGCACTGGCTACAGGACTAGAGTTTGGCCCTAATAAGATTTAAGGTTTTCATCAACATTTATACATTTATATTAATTACTTAAGCTGGATCCAAAGAGTATGTGTACACACACACAAACCTACACGAGTCTTGTGCATTACATTACTTAATACCAACTAAGTGATAAGCCAAGAACATAATATTCACACTACAAACAACATACACAAACGTGTAGTTATTTTGGCACACACACAACGCTGACAGTCAGTTAAGAGGACACATCAGTGCAACATGTTATATTTGCTCTATCGTGAAGGTAAAAGGTTTGCTCTTGGCCAGTGCAAACAGAGAATTCTTATTCATGGATGACAGGCATGTGCCCCCAGAATACATGCATCACTGAAGGCAAGGTTATGTTTTGACTATCATACACGCAGGCACAAAGAATTGAAATTCATTTTATAACTATGAAAAGCCTTATGGAAAAAACCTATCAATTACAACTTTAAAGTTTTGGTTTTGGAGGAATATACATGAGGATTTTCTCTACTGATGGTTACAGATGGCTAGGATACCTATCTCTTGCAAGTCAAACCCATAGTAGTCATTTGCCTTTTTGTTCTGCCTAATTCCAGCTACCACAAAAAATATTAATTGAGCCAATAGAGGGAAAATACAGATGTCCGAAATGGTAGTTTGTGAACAAAGCTTTGTATAAAGCTCAAAAATTGTCAGACGAAATTTTAATTTAGGTAAGGTCAGTAAAATACATACTTCAATTCAAAATATCTTCAAAAGACAATCTCTATGCTGATGAAACACACAAGCTGTGACATGTGAGTAGTTTTGAAATCTCCCTTTCCCTTCCCTAAATAAAAAGGAGGTAAGAAGTATCATAGGTTTTTTAAAAAAAGGCTAAATTCTGGCTACAGTCTAATATTCAACATTTCCCTTGGTGTTCCAAATATTTGATTACAATTAATGACAACTGTTCATATAGGACTCATGAAACTATGTGTGTTTTTTAATGTTGGCTTCTCAGTAACACTATTGTGATAGCTTTGATAACCACAAAGAGCACAACAACCATTTTTGGTTTTAATATTTCCATACTGATGGTTGCAAAACTCTCGGCAAAACCCTCAACTAAAGCTCATGGACTGACTAAAGGGAATTAGTAAGCAAGCACTAATAAGAAAATCCCTTTTGACTGCTGCATATTTTACTTAAAAACTAAGTTATTTTTAGAAAATTATTTGTAAGGACTATTCATTTGCCTCAGTAAGGATTTTTATTTCTTGTCCTCAGTCTTGTAAAGGTTTTGATGGTCAGGTTAAGCTTCAGTAGACATACAGGTAAGGATTGTGTACTGCCCCAGTATTTAAATAAAATTTGAGTTTGTTCTTTAAGGCAGTTATTTATAAAAGCTATCTGAACTTTCTGATCACATTTCTTTTGGTAGCATCTTCTGCAGTAATGAAAGCAAAGATAATTAGGAACAACAGGGTTTTATAGAAGATGTCACATAAGACAGTGCTACATAGTGTAAGATGCTGAAAATCAGGCTGGAAATTTAGATAGAATGAATTGAGATGACCCCCCAAAAGAGAGGACAATAAACCTTATTAGGTTCCCATGTCCTTACTTCAGGCATAGCATTTAGTTAAGAGTCTGCAGCATGGTGCACTGGAAGAGAATATGCTCTACAACACCCTAAGGGCTGAAAATGGGACACCGCCTGTACCTCCTGAGCTATCCCTTCCTGTCATCTTTGAGGTATAAGCTGTACTTACTGTCCTGAGAGTTGAGGGAATAGCAGATGAATAAGAAAATGTACTTTGCCTCATTCCCAAGCAGGCCTGGAACTTAAGAGCTAATCACCAAGCAAGGATTTAGGCTTT
>WEIT01035606.1:39408-54857 GCA_013389985.1 Dryoscopus gambensis
TTGCATCAGGTCTGTATAAAGTGCTTTGGTTCATGGCAGGATTTTATACTGCACAAGCAATGCAAAGTAAACTCTGGCAGAACCTCAGCTCGTTCCATCAGCCTCTTATAACCAAACAGAGTAGCTCAACAATCAAGCAGCTGACAGTGCCAGCTTGGATCTGTCTGTACTCTCAATTCCCTTGCATGCCTTCTGAGTGTGCTGATCGCTCTCACTTTGAACTAACAACTTAAAACCTAATTATACCTTAAAATCTTCCTAACCAATCACTCCTCCTGTATGGAAACATTCTGGCATTACTGACATTCTGTATTTGGGTACCTGAGAAAGCCTGTCCTTTGTGCACCTAAAAGCAACATGTCCCCCGATGTGCCAGACAAGGCAGATAGCTAGCAATAAACAGCCAGGTCAACAGTGTGCTGGCAGGACTCTGCAGTAGACTGGACATCACCCTTTAGTGAGGCTAGGTCCAGAACTTTTCCACTACCAGTGAGTTATCAGTCAAGTCTTAAAGTCAAAAGGAAAAACAGGGACACTGATTTTGCCTGTAACTTAGCTGAAAGATTCATCAAGGGTTGGAGGCTCAGCTTTTTTGTTCTTTAAAAAAACCAGGACTATCCTGGACCTGTCTTCTGGTGCACAGGCACCAGTGATGAAGAAGGTTCTTCACATTTAGACAGTTTACTACCATGCCAGAATAATTTAGCCACTGTTGGTATCAAGTATCCTATTTTCTGCTTTGGAGTGTGGCAGGTCCCCACTGCAACACAGGAGTGGATAACCCTTCATTCTTCAAGAACACTGGGTAACTCTTGGAAAGGGTTCACAAAGCTGAACACTTTGCATCCTGAGCATCTTTACACACATCTAAAATCTTCCCAGGTAACCAAAGCCATCCATGGGAAAAGCCATTTAAATCTTTACAAGAGTGTGTGCTGAGTTTTGAAAAACTTCCCTGCCCCTTAAAACAAACACCAAAATAAATTATAAACAAACATAAGGATGTCCAAGTCCATAAGGAAGCCCTTGTCTTTTGATTGCTATTATTGTTTTGGTTTTAGGCTGATGTATGGGCTCAAAGGGTCACTGAGGGCAAGGTTACAAGACAGGCTATCACACAATGTCAGCAGAACAAAACATGAACAGTTTAAAAGCTGAAAACCAGTGCTCCCTTTCCATACATTGGCCAAATACAGACTATTCACCTGCATAGCACATGACAGCACACACTGCTCACCTACATTTATGTAGTCTAAGTGGGATGCTAATGGGGTGGGGGGAGAGCAATACATGTATTAACCTTTATTCAGAGTTGAACATGAAAATCAGTGCACAAGCTCTTTTTGAAAGAAAGCAGGGAAGAACTGCAAAGAGCTGGTTTTGAATACTGAACATCCTATCTTTCATAACTTTAGAGAATCAGAGTAATACATCACATCAGAGTACTTGTTCAGCTCTTGCAGAAAATTGGAATGGCCTCTTCTCTCCTTTTCAACCAATATTTAAAAATAAGTTATTTTTATTCCAATTAATTTCTTTTGGCATTCTGGACCCCAGCTAGGTCACACAGAGCTGCCTGTACCTTAAACCTGTGGGACTGGTTCTCCTGGTAGCAGTGGAAAGCCATTCCCAGTAACACTATTACTCCCAAGTTTGGCAGCAAGAGTCAACAGAGAATCAAAGCCCTTGGCTTCAAATGAATCTAACATAAAATGTAGCCCAGTTATAGTGGTTTGGGGGCTTTTGTGGGTAAATCGCACCTATTACATAGATATTAATTGTAAATGTCCTTACTCCAAGGGGCAATAAGCTTTCCTTACATATGTTAGAGCTTAAAAGGACTATGTGCCAACATATGTGCAAAATAACATTCACTTAATAGCAATCTGATTGGCAGTGTTCAGTCATAAACAGTATTTTAAAGCATTATTAGCTTAATGCCCTCTTCAGTTCCAACGTGAGGCAGTGCAAACTTGAAAATAGACTGTGAAAATCCTTAACTAGACTTTCTTAGTAATGTCTTGTTCTTCACCTCTCAGGTTAGTACAATAGCTCCATCCAAATCCAGCCAGTCAGAACCATGCTACAGTACACACAATAACAAGCACAAAGTATAGACAGAAGGAAAGTAAGGGCTGGTATTTTCCAACTCTTTCTGTTGACATAGAATACTTTAGAGCCTATATTGTCCTAGAAATAGCTATTTTTCAGTTTTTCCAGGAGTGGTATATGACAATCACAGGCTAGCACCTAGTATATTACTACCACTTACCTCCCAATAGTATATTGTTGAATGTTTTAAGAAAAGTTCCAGATTCCATATAAGACATTTAAAGAAAACCCCCAAAACAGTAGTCAAATAAAACTGCATAAGTAATGGGATATTCTTCAGAAAGACTGCTACAAAAGATCCTCTTTTCAAGAGGTTCTCTTTGACATCATCAGGGCAACTGAACGTCTGGGAATGTTTGAGATATTTTGCTTGAATTGACAAAGTGTGGTATAACTGCTCTTGACTTTGGCTTTGCTGTTTGTTTGTTTAGGTTTTTTTGTCTCAAGCTCAACAAAATGATGTATTGTTATACCTACATATTTATTTATTTTTGCCAATATATGCATGAGGAATGTAATGAAGTGGCATTGTGCTGCAAGTAGCTCAGCAGATGTTGAAATCAGTTCCAGTTCCTGAAGACAACTTCTTGACAACATAGTCTCAACATTCACAAAAACCGAAACATATGGGATTCATAACATCATCCTTACAAATATATACTCTATCCCCCTCTGTGTTGTAAACCCTCAGCCTTACTTGTTTCCTTGCACTTTATGATCATATGTGCCTGCATGCTTATAACCAGATACATATCCTGAGTTATCCACCAGATCTTCTCGGCCAGCTCTGCCTTTTCCTTTTCCACTGGCATCAAACCTCTCTTTGTGAGAACCCGTGAATTTTGAAGTATCTGTAAGGCGTGAAACAGTTGGAGATGCAACGGTTTTCTATTGGAAGAAAGAAAAGAAACAAAACAAAAAGACACATCAGAAATCAGTTATTCTTAATACAGATACTTTTACATGCTACCAAGATTTAAATCTTTGCTAATGACAAAGACTATGCAAATACCTACTCATTTCCAGGAACAGGATACAAAAGATGTGTGTTTCTTGCCATTACTTACAACAACAATAATAATATAGCAGAAAAGGAAAGAGCACAAATTACGTCAAAACCTTTTGGAAGAGACTTTCAGTATGAGATACTTTTGATTAATAATCAAGTTCTAAACACCAAAGATACAAAGAAGTCATATCCTGACTTCACATTTTGAACCATGTTCAAAATCCATTATGTCAGCATCAAAGCATAAAAGCCTGGCTCCACCAATATAGAAAAAGTATTCCAATACAACTAGAATTCATTGCTTCAAAAGAATTTTATTCTAAACTCTAGGGTTCATGAGAAAAGTAACAGGAAGAAAGTTATTTCTCATGTCAGCAAATTAGCAGTCTATGAAATGGCACTGAGCAAAGACTTTCCTTCCACTGAGTTATATCAGGCTCCTCAAAAATCAGTTTTGTTGTCATTGAGACAAAGAAAATTTGACTACACAAACAGAAAAAAAATGTATTTCACATAACAATATAGAAGCATGCTAACCTGTGTGCTTGGACTAGGAGCAGCCTCTTTGATCCTGAAATATATATTTTAAAATCAGGGGAAGGAAAAACACACAAGACTTTTGAGCTAAAATGAATAAAGACTGCTAAAATCTGGGCATCTTTTTTATGTGCACCACCTGTCACTATCTGAAAGAAAATGATCACTGGAGCATTCTTTGCTCAAAACAGCATTGCTAAAATGACCTTTAGGGACTTCTGCCTTGCAATCTTAAGAGTACTATTTGCAGAAGTGGTTATTTTTCTATCCTGAAAAAACAGATATCAGGACAATGCTGAGGAAGAAGTATTGGTCTAATATATAGAGTTCACTTGTTCACAATGACCTGGCAGGACAGGCTGCTATTCTGAGAATTTGTAATGGTAAACCTAATCACTATTTGAAAAAGAAAGACTACAACTTCTGCTCCACTGTTTTGGAGGTGTGACATGAAATGTATGAAATTTTCCTCAATACACAAATTACAATAAAAATATATGAGAATTTTTGTACAGTAACATATTTAGTAGCATACATACTAAAACTTGTGTGAGTGGATGGAAATGCACACATATTAACATGCAAGAAGAAACAGTAAAATGAGGATTAATAGAATGGCTTATGTCCATAATGAAGGATGTTCCCAGAAAATTATTCCCAGTGGTAAACTTGAGAAATGTGGTGTTTATATCAAGACACTTGCATTCTGATAAGACCACAACACAGATGACTTATTAGAAAAACAAGCTGCATCTTTACAACAAGATAATAGCAGAGTGCCATACAAGCCCTTTCTTTTCTTACTAGACTGTAGAGCAAACAGCAATACGTTTCAAACCAACAAAGAAAACTGAGGATGAGCAACAGCTTGGCAGGTTAAAATATATGATCTTTTTGTCCCAAAAAGCAATTAAACAAAACCTAAAACCCCAGCACAAGGAACAGTACAAATCTAGAGCAAGAACAACAGTGATCCCATATCCTGTGGTCTTTCAGCCCAAGATGGATCAGAAGGCTTCCTGCATGACAGGAGTCACAGTATGTGAAATGAACATCAAGGCAGTAGCTGCAAGGCCAACACTTTTTCTCCAAATTGTTTTTTTACTGAGTAAGAACTGCAGCCTTTCATAAGTTGCATGCAAAGTCACTGGTGTGCCCCTTCCCACATGTGACAGACTATTACAATTGAAGTCCTGTTGATTTGCTGTTGGCAAAATTTCTATGAAACGGGAGGCTCCCTTTGTTTCCAACAATATAAAAGTCAAGCAATGTTAATTCCTTGTACATTATGCTCTTACTTCCTGAACTATTTATATAAAAGATCAGAGATGAGATGTCAATACAAGGCTATGCAGAACACCTCATTTCTCCTTTTTTTTTCTTCTTTTCCATCATTCTTACGATGAATGTGTATACATTAAAAAGAGAATACTCCTTTCTTTTTAAGATTGCGTGAACATTTTTAAGGTTGTGCTAAGATACTTTCATTCAAAAAAGCCTTTGTAAATACAGAGGGGAATAGACAACAACTTCATGTTGATCTTTGGCTCCTTAAGCAGAAGCAGCTAGTGGTACTATATACCACAGAATCACAGAAAAGTCCTCTGACTGAGCCCTACCAAAAAAAGCCTTGCTCCATCATCTTTGCACCCTCCCTTCAGGTATTTATATACATGGATGGGATTCACCCTCGAGCCTTCTCTTCTCCAGGTTAAACAGTCCCAGCTCCCTCAGTCTTTCCTTATAGGAGAGATGCTCCAGTCCCATCATCTTTATGGTCCATTCCTGGACTCATTCCAGTAGCTCCATATCAGTCATCTCCTGGGAAGCCTAGAGCTGAATGCAGCACTCCAGATGAGACTTCACCAGCGCTGAGTAGAGGGGAAGGAACACCCTGTTTGCTTGGCAATACTTCCAATGCCGCCAGGATACCAGCAGCATTCCATACAGCAAGAATACCACTCATGTGCAACTTAGTGTCCACAAGCACTCCCAGGTCCATTTCGATCAATCTTCTTTCCATCTGCATGGCCCCCTGCATGTATTGGGTGTGTGGGGCTCTTCCTCGCCAGTTGCAGGACTTTGCACTGCTTGCTGAACTTGCTGAAGTTCCTGTCAGCCCACATTTCCAGCCTGTCAGGGCCCCCTGGATGGCAACCATCCCATCTGGATGACCTATCAGCCACTACTCCCAGCTCCGTGTCATCAGCAAACTCACTGAGAGTATACTGCACCCTGTCATGAAGATGATTAATGGACTCCGTATGGACCCCCTGGGGTACACCACTGTTTTCCAGCCTGCAACTGGACTTTGCACTGTTCATCACCACCCTCAGGCCCAACCATTCATCCTGTTTCCGATCCACCACAGTGTCTGCCCATCCAGCCCCTACAGCAACAGCTTGAGGGGCTGTGATGCTCTTGTAAGAGCTCACATTAAAGGCCTTACTGAAGCCCAGATAAACACTATACTACTCTCTTCTTCCTCTATCTACTGGGGCAGTCATTTAATTGTAGTTTACAGATCAGTCAAGCATGACTCTCCTTTGGTGATCAGCCATGCTGATTACTCCTAATGACTTCCTTGTCCTTCATGTGTCTGGATATGATTTCCAGGATTAGTTGTACCACTACTTTCAGTGTCTCAACATGAAAAGTTTATCTATAAAGATTGCTCTATGAGCTGATGACTTATTTTTAGTGAACAGCCTTTATCAACTGAATGTGCAACCAACTGTTTTTATCGAAATGTTTTTTTCTGTTTCTGAACAACAAAACCAACTATGCAGATTAAAGTGGATATTGAGCAAAAGGCAGAAACAATTGAAAGGGTGGCTGTGAGCTCATTTTTCTCTACAACCCATCTGCTCATTATTAATTGTACAAGGGTATTGGGAGACAAATAAAAAAAGGCAGGGGGTGGGAGGAGAAAGCTGACCATCCTTCTTAAGTGAAGAAAAATGTAGGAAGAAATATAGTGAAGAGCACAAAGGGCTGGATGAGGACAGTTTCAACATTAGTGAGTTAATACTCTCCTTTCTTTTTCACAATGAATGACAGACAAATGATTCTGTCTTGTCATACAGCAAGTCTGCTTGAACTGTTTACTATCTAGAGTGAGTTATATAATCTCTCTAGTTACATTATTCTAAAGGCAATAAATTTCTTGAAGCCAACTTCCTCCCTTTTCTTTCTGTGAGACCACAGAAGCCTTCACTTTCCATCTCTTATTTGCACATACAGTTAACTGTAAAGTTTGTGTATCACAGAATGTGCCTATGGACTTTAAATTTTTTATTTTAAAATACTTTCTCATAGGAAGAAAGTTTTACTTTGCACAACAGAATCAAACAATCATTTAGAGTATCAAATTGAGTTTATTCATTTTTGGTGCATTTTTTGTTAGCAATTCAGTATTTTTCCTCGCTTTGTATTAGTGTCTACTGAGAAGTGCTGCTAAGACAGCAAGGGGCTTGGAGCATGTAACATACATGGAAAAGACAATGGGAATGTGCTTATCAAGATCCAGAATAAAAAAGGGAGAGACAAATCTTATTCCTGTCCTCAACAGAGTGATTATATTAGAAACAGAGACAGTTCAGAAGTAAACAATAATGGACATGATTTCGAAGATAGGAAATTCCAAATAGACACATGAGAAGTTTTCACCACTGTGGTTGGTCAAGCCTGGAAAGAGTGGGGGATTCTCTGTCGCTGAGGATTATCAGAACTTAAAATTACCAAGTCACAGAACAATTTAGGTTGGAAAGAGCCTTTGAATATGAGTCTTTATCTAGCATAAAGCCCTGCTCACAGCAAGGCTAAAACAGGCTTACACCGAAACTTCTCCAGTCAAGTCCTGAAATCCTCCAAAGTTCCACAGCCTCCATGGGCAACTTATTCCAGTGTTTGACAACGCTGCAGGTAAGTAAACAAAACAAAACAAAACAATCCAACATCCCATCCAAATTACACATTACCAATATTCCAACTTCTGTCTGTCTGAAAGAGCCCTCATACCCAAGACAGGAAGTGAAACCTGTAGTCTTTAAACCCTGGAAACCTTAAAAAATGCCATGTTCCTCCCTTGCCCTTTCTTGAGAAAGACAGCTCTGCAAACTTACGCAGATTTTGCCTTCTACCTCAAGATAACTAATTAATCAAGAAGCAGTTTACAGAGCAAGCAACACAACCCATTTCATCATTTTTGAGAACTTGAACTAGTTTCAGAAATGTATCATCAGTCCTTAGGAAACTGAAATGGACTAAAGTAAAGAGGAAATGAGAGCACAGGAGTCAAGAACATGTATTTTGTCTACAGCAGTACAGAAGCATATAGCAGTTTGCTGAAGAAAAATATATCCACTGAAAGCTCTGCAGCTGTACTGGCTTGGGTTGTTTGCAGCAGGAAAACTGCATGCATTTTATGGACTCAAAAGACCCCATAAAATCAACTTTCGTATCAAAAGGTTAGAAGCATCATATGAAGCTAGTGCCACAATCATGAAAATAAGGTAACAGTTTGAGACTGAAAGACTTCCCACACTTTCAGTACTTTTCCTTCCAGAACAGAGTTGAGGCAAAGAAGAAGAAAGACAATTCAGTGCTGCCAAGGTAGTGTTCCTCATTTTCTGTCAGCATGTGTTACCATCCCTTCTAAAAAGCTCACAGTTCAAAACCCAAGCAAATGCCACAAAAGCTTTGCACCTGGCACAGTGCAATGGGCTCCACAAGCAGGGCAGTGCAGCACCACACACTTGCAGCTGCACAAGGCTCACTTCTACAGCACCACAGCCCCCAGCAAGCTTGTGGGAACTGTGCCGGGTGGCTCTGCACACGGCACGGCACCATTCCCAAAGGCTCTCCAGAACCAATTCCTGGGAAGGAACAGCACCAAGAAAACCTACTGGACTTCAGGAATATCACACATTCAAAACAGACACCAAGTGAGAATATGATCTCGCCATCATCAACATCTCCCTGAGCACCCATCACCTGCACCCAGCACTTTTAAAGTGCTGCTGCTACTGTACTGCCCTGCCACCCATACTCCTCTCACTGTGAATCTGACTGGACTGAGTCCTGAACAACCTGATCTGGCTTTAAGTTAGCCCTCTTGTGAACAGAAGGTTTGAATGAGATCATCTCAGATTCCTTGCACTTGAAATTGTTCTGTGTTTCTATGTCAAGGATCCTGATGAATATACACTGAAGTCCAACTGGTTTTATTTTAACAGCAAGCAATGACCAAAGCAAGGATCTGTTCCCCTGGAGGTGTAGAAATGCATTCAGCATTGTTATGGCACACAGCTTTTAGAACAGGAAAAGAAAGAACCTCAGTTTTGCTCTTGGCAACTTTTGTGTAGGAATGAGGACAATTAAAAGGCCCTAGACTTCATTTACATATCTGTTTATAAGCTGTCCAAGTTACATGGCCTGCACTGTATATTCTATTGACAGATCACTACCAAGTGAGCTAATAAAGCCACTGGCTTCATTAACCCTTATCACTTTCCTGTTGTTTTTCTTCCTGTGTGACAAAGTCAATCATACATGTTCTGCTGAAAGATTAGAAAGCAGCCTAAAATTCACTCAGTTTCAATGTCTGGCTGCTGAGCCTTCTCAACCACATCAACCACAAGCAGGGATTTTGTAATTCTACAACATTCTGTAGGAAAAGAAAAAATAAACAGAAAAAGATAAAAAATCTTCTATCACTTCTATCACAACAACATGCACTAAAATCCTCATTTGTCTGATGTAAAGGTAAACTTTCCAGCTGTCCTTCTGGAGGAGTGCTGTCCCCAGGCTGCCATTTAGTCCAGACATACTGTCCCTGCCACCGGCCTCCCCAAAATACCCAGGAGAGAACATAAGAAGCTAAGACACAAAAATCCCCACATGCAGCTGAAGTATTCTTATCCACAAGCTTCACTTAATCACGCTTTCAACTCCTTCCCTAATATGTTTAGAGAAATGTGTCAGTAGTCACATACTGTTTTCTGTCAAACCTGAACCAAATCTACATGACCTATAGCAGAGTTTTACAGAGCAGGGCACACATTGCATGGCATGACTGACTTACCCTAGAACTTTTAAGAAAAGCTTAATGTAGCTTTGTCTAACCATACAGAAGGCAGCACAACTTAACATTTCCACAATATCAACTTCCCAAAGTAAACAAAGCATTAGAAAGGTTGTATGGAGATTTCATATATGCATTCCTGGGTTGCAGGAGGAGAGTGACCATCTATTCATTTTTTTATTTTAATGTCTTTAATTGCCAAGTTCATAGGTCATTTTTACCATCCAGGAACTAAATTAGCATGACAAAACAAACACGAAATTTGATTTTACATATACACACACATGCTCCCAGCCTGCAATCTCCCTCGTTTTTAAGCTCTGCCTCCTGCCCCTTACTTTTCTAGATAGGGGAAGAAGATATTCTGATCCCCCTTTCTTCACTTCTTCAACTCTCCCCAGAACTGCCCGTATTGAACAATCAAGCCTCACAATGCTGGCTCATAATCCCCCTTCACTCTTTTCCCCCTGCTGCTGGCACACTCGTATACTTCTGCAGAACCTATATGATACTACTCTTCATCTGCAAAGCTCTCTCATCCATGTCCCCCACACAGAAAGAGGCTGTTCCCTTAGCAGCAGACACAGGTCATTTCAATGTCTGCCTACTGAAATACCAGAAATGGAATCAGGAGTGAAGCCTAGACGAACATACACAATTCAAATTAAGAATCCCTGAAGAGATGAAGAAGTTATTCAAATTTACTAGAGTAAGCAAAGAACAAAAAAGAAGGTTCAATATTTTAAGTCTGTATCAAAATTATCACTTGTTTTAAATGAGAGTACAAAAGTAATAAAATAAAATCTTGTAAAAAGCTGACCGATTTTACAACTCAAAAGATATCTTTCCACTTGATATTTACACTGATCATTTGTAGAGAACCAGTTTCTGAAAAGATTATATCTTCATTCACAGCTTTACAGGCAAAATTCAGGAGGATCACAAATTTTAAGCAGATGAACTAAACCGACAGAACTATTCAACTATTGCATCCAGTATCTCCTAAAATACTGGATAAAAGCTTGACTAGCCTGGGCATCTAAAAGGACAACCAAGCTTATGTACAGTATGTTTTATAGCTTCCTTTTAACACACAAAGCTTGATACCAATATCTTAAAGTTAAAAAGAAAGAATATTATAGCTCTGACAGACTTGGAACAAACCAGAAACTAACATCAGATCACATGATAATCATTCCCAGATTTCCAGTGTTCTGGGATTAACGCGGTGCAATTAATTGTATTTTAAGATGCCTTTGCTTTAGTCTTTTTGGTATTTCACAAAACATCTTTGAACTTTTTATTGAGGCTCTAAACTTAATGTCCTTCTACTCTTTTTGATTTGGATACCACTCTTCATGAATGTTTCATGGTTCTAAGCATACACAAGAGCTCAGGATATTCCTGAGGTGCTACTAGGTGGTAGTACAACTCCTAGAGGGAGCAATGACAGTGCCACACAGCACTGCAATACTCTGCTATTGCACAGTCTTTGCTCCCATTCTGCTTAGCAGTTGCTGCCTTTGGGCTCACGGAGAAATTGATTTGTGGATTGTAAAGGGAAGCAGGTGAACATAAGAACACTGCAGTAGAACAAAGGACAGGTAGAAACAATCTGTCCATTAGATCAGTAACATACCGTTACTCCAGTTAAACCTGGGCCTTTTCCTTCAATTAGTTTATATATTTCTTGAAGTGCTTCCTCATCACTTTTGCCTTTAAATCGCTTCTTGGAGAGTTCTTGAAGAGCTTCCTTAAACTGTTCAAAAGTAATAGTTCTTACAGACTTTCCCCTGTTGAAACACACAGCAATTGAAAGAAATTACAAGAGAGCACAAAAAGCATTCCAAGAATAGAATAGTTTCAGTTTACCACAGTGAACAACAGAAAACTGCAACCAAACAGGAAGGCCCATGCAGCCCATTTATGGTGTCAAATAAAAAATAACCCAGGAATAACTTCTTTTTTTTAAATATGTGCATGAGTAGAATAGCACTTTATAGACTTGTCTTGATGGATGTTCAGAAATAAAGAGGAAATAAAGGGACTGGGTCTACTGTCCAAATGCCTGCAGCTCATCAAATTAAATACAGTCTCATTTGGTTGATCACTTATAAAGCCTGCATGTATAAGACAAGAACTGAAGCATCTTAGGTAAGTCTATTTATTTACTATTTTTTATTCCTCTTTGAATAACAGGTTATCATATTATTTATAAGTCACTATTCATGTATTCACAAGTAAATTAAGAATTATTCTACTCTTGCAACTATTCCTCCTCAATTGAAGAGTGACAAATTTTTAAATGACACATTTAAATTCTACCTATTTTCCTTCGGAGACTATCATCTTCAAAAAACATTCACAGGTACACAGAAAACACAATGCAGTAGTCTGGTAAACTCATAAATCTCCAAGAAATTTGAAGCTGCATACTTGCTGTAGTTTTCACTAACAGGAATACCATATTTTCACATTAGTAGATTACTTACCTATATTTAGTTTTAATGGAGAGGATTTTGCTGTACAAGTGTGTGGTGCAAAATCTGATGAATGGGAAATCCACACTTTACAAAGACCAGTTTATACTGTCATTCCTGCAGATCTTTTTTGGTCCATCACACCAAAGGGTTCAGTTGACAGAACTCTTACAAAGCATTCACTACAGAGATGCGTTTAACCAGAAGGAGGTTAATGCATGCCTGTTTTCTAGCATTTTAAAATATTCCGTTTAGGCAGGAGATAACGTTGTGACTGTTCCACTCAATTCCCTAATACTAAACTAGTTTTAGTGTTCCTCATTTTAAAATTCAGGTATGAAGCCACAGCATTAGTGAGTTTACTCACCGTTAAAAATAACCCAACTATTTTTAGTGTTTATGAATTACAGCAGACACAAACCACACCTTTTCCTGTATTAGTAAATTACAGATTCTCTGATCTTTTGAATAAGAATTTACACCCCAAATTTAGCCATATAATTTGAACTAAAATTTAGCAGATCGAATAGAACCATTTTGAAAAACATGTTTTGATACTTATGCTGATATAATCTTACATAGTACCATCTTCAAAAGTAGGAAATGTTTGCAACATTACAAAACTCTCAAAGTTAAAGTAATATTTGAGAGTCCATGTTGCTGGGAAACATACTACTACACAAGTTTTGTTTGCTGCTTGAGCATTTCTTTTTATCCCAATTTAGAGAACATTTCAAGCAAATCAGGGAAAAAAAATAACCAAGCACCACCACACAACCCAGACCAGTCCTTTCAACAGAGACAGCTGTTTATATAGGAATAAACAATAGATGCTAGGATAGAGAAAGTGTCCACTGGCAACAGAAATCTCAGGCTAGAAAAGCAGTACATAGAAATATAATTTCAATTCAAGTGTCAAAAAGACCATTGTGAAGAGCAATTTAGCTATATGTCATGGATTTATCTTTGATCTTCCCTTAGACACCTTCAGTGGTCAACTCCCCCTCAGCTGGAGGATGCCTCCACTAATGAAAAGGGGAAGTGAGATTTCTGGTTTAGCAACCAACAGCTAGAAAGTGACTCCTACTTCAATTAACTAAACAAAACATTAAATTTTATCCCAGGCTTTTAAAACAAGGAGAAATTGGTTATTCACAACAAAATTCAATACTAAGGGAACCCTTTACATAATTGTTCATTACTAACATTCTTTATTTTCAATGCAGCCCAACACAGGTAGCAAATGTCAGCAACCCCCACAAAATAAACTTTATGTGTTTCTTGACCAAACACTGCTGTTTGCAACTACTTGTCTGCTTTAGGTAAAGCATGTGCTGGAGTATCTCACACAATTAGCTAGTAAAAGAACATCATGACAGTAGAAATGAAGAATATGATGCAGCATTTCATTAATCAGAAAGACGTGTGAAATAAACTGCAATTAACTACCTGGAATTTCTCCAGGATTCTCATTAATAGGATTAACATCCCTCTTCTGATTAAACATGTCCAAGAACTTTTAAGTAGCTCAAGAGGTCAAGACTTCATTTTGTTCTGCCTCTCATTTAGAAAAAGAAAGCATTGGCAATCACTGCGAAGCTTCAGGATAACAACACTCTAAGGCCCTAAGTTCTCTACAGACTCACAGCCAAGTCTAGCATGCAGGCCTTGTGTGATGGTTTTGGCCAAATTTAGGGAAAACGTCCGAGGGGAACGTCTCCTACAAAGGAGATGCCACCCCTCCCCCCCTTATCAGGTTCGGGAAAAAAAAGAAAATTCTCCTCGGAGGAAAGTGAAAGAGAAGATGAAATTATTTATTTAACAAACAGACAGGTTAAGAGTAATAACAAAACCTCCCACTGAGGGGAGGGAACCTGAAAGATTTGAAAGTCCTTCTGTGGGTGCGGTTTCCCCTTCTCTCCCATGAAGCTGGAATCGGAGCTGGCCAGCGTGGGTGCGGGGGCCCCTCGAAGACGGTGGAGCTCAATGGGTCTCTGATGCTCCTGGTATTTTTGGTGACAGGATTCTGTAAGTCAGCAAGCTGGTCTTCTTCAAGGATTATAGCAGGATGGCATTCCTCAAACTGCCGGCATGCCTTCCCTTCTCAGTAGCAGTTCTCTCAGTAGTAGTCCCCCCCCGGGCTCTTCTCCTCTCTCTTATGTGTTACCTCCCGAGGGTCAGCTGGTCTCTGACCCTTAGTGGAAACACCTGATTCGACACAGCTGTAACTCATCAAGGTCAAGCCTGCCTTGTGTCCAGTATAGTTCTTCTTTCAAGCATAAGTTATGTACAATTTAAAAGCACAGAAAAACACAGGAATCATGGCTAAGTGGGGGCTGAATAATGTGGGATATAACACAAATCACCCCATGACACCTCACAAAGGCAGTTTTCTGTAGCACATAGGTTTAGCTTGGATCATCAGTCAGTATCACTGCAGTGGGAAAGAGGATGATCACTTTCACCAAAACCAGCAGAAATTCATGTTGACTCATTTATTTTTCACAGAATATTCTGAGCTGGAAGGGACTCACAAGGATCATTAAGTCCAACTCTTAAGTGATCAAACTCATGATCTTGTCGCTATTAGCACCATGCTCTAATCAAATGAACTGATCTCAGGGTTTTAGCAACACATGAAGAATTTTTGTTTGCACACTTATTAAATAGAAGAGCATAACTTTTTCTGTGTGAATTAAAAGGAAAAATACATAAATATGGCCGCCAAGAGGAACAAATAACATTTGGTCTAAGACCTCTCAAATTTGGTCTTTTCCCTGTAACTTACATGGGGCAAGGAAATTAGTGGATTTTTTCCCTTTAGCTTAAGGTATAACCACAAATTGGACACATATATGACCAAGGTAGTACTGCAACTAGACCCCAAAAGAGAAACAAATGTGCATTGTAGCTGATATTCTTTACCAGCAAACAACATTATTTGGAGTGATGTTTAAAGTAGGATTGGGAGTGAAGGAATTTTTACAACTATACCCAACGTTTCCTAAATAAAACAGCTTTTATTTTGAAAATTGTTATCTTTCTCTACACTCCAAAAATAGCCCCTCCCGCTCCCCCATCTATTACAATATTATCAAATCCACTTGTAAAGCATCATAATTAACTCCAAAACTCTGCAGTTGCAACATGTCTTGTGGAAAACCCTAGGAACACAACATGTTCTGGCACTTCTGGTATGTGAGGTATTGTTGCGGTGCGGTTCTGC
>WEIT01035607.1:3545-39137 GCA_013389985.1 Dryoscopus gambensis
GTATAAAAAGAGAACCAACTGAAGCAGCATTTGTGAACCAGGGGAGTTCGGGGCGACAGAGTCTGAATTTGGGTTCACCCAGTATTGATCGCCTGGCTCGATACTGTGCTTTTCGGCTTGTGGCTTAATCCAACTTTATATTTTGATTATACAATAAATTCTCATTAATTATCAAATTGGCTCCTCTATTTATAACAGCATGGGATGCCAGAGGAGAGGTGCACATGGGCAAGAGGGATAACACACCTTCCTTTCCAGGCACGTGGCCACAATGCTGCCCCCAGGGCTGCTGACAGCTTATGCCTGGGATTTCATCCACACCCCTGCATCAGCCTGGATTCAGACAGAAGCAGGGAGGCTGGACTGGAAGGCCGGAGAACTCTATTCATTTCTGATGCTCCATCCTAAGCACTCTGGGGTGAGAGCTGATTCTCTTCTGCCACTTGTTGCTCACTGCACCCACAGAGCAGCACAGGCTCACATCCACAGAGGGGTAACGCCATCATACAGGGGTGGGAAAAAATATCCTACCAAGGGGATGCTCAGTGGAAGCTGAAATCCCAGGTACAAGCCACATGCCGGATTTTAAAATAATTTCAAGCTAGATAAGAAGAATCCAATGCAAATCATAGGATATCCTGAGCTGGAAGGGGCCCACAAGGATCATCAAGTCCAATCAAGTGCCTGAGAGTGTTGTCCAAATACACACAGTCTCTAAATAAATGGTTTTGTTGAAGTTTCTACTCAGTAGGTGCTAATGTTATTATTCTTGATATTCTCCCTAGTTAAAGTCACATTCCCTGAGGTTTCCTCCTAAATTCTTCTCACAGAGACTCTACAACATTTTATAATTAGTTGGATGGAGAAAATACTTGGAGAAAAGGAAGGTGAAGTTTGGTTCCTCCAACCGAAGGTCACGGGACTGAAGTCTTAAAAGAAACTTTAATAAAATAAATATAAATCTTTATTCATAACTCTACCCCATAGTTCTCTAACCTGTTTATGGTGAATCTGGGGAAATGATCAGACTTTTATTTCCTTTGAGAGAGCATTGAACTTCCTCTGCCTTGCACATGCACACACACAATCATCTGGCAGACCATGGCCATCCACCCCCATGAATTGCTGAGGTCAGGAATGGTGTTTGCAGGGCACTTTCATGTTGGGGAAACTATTAGAACGACAGGGGCACGGCGAGCTCCTACAGTGCTGGGAAAATCCTGCATACTTAGGCCTCGACGGGCCCTGGCGAAAACATCCTGGCCTTGAAGGAGAGAAAGAATGTAAATAGAAGGGCCCTAAACAGAAGCTGAGCCAGACATGCAAGCCACGAGCACAGGAACAGAGAGGACGCGTGCTGCCCCAGAGGTGGCCTACGAGACAGGGACACTGGGTGCGTGAAACACTGTGTGTAACCAATCACGGGGCTTGCTTGGGTGTGTGGACACTTTGTAAGTGGATAAAAAGGGAACTGTAAAGTGTAAATAAACGGAGCATTCACCTTACTTCTATGAAGACTCGTGTGTTTTACTCTGGAACCCTCTACACTTTCAGCCTCTTTTCTTCCCTGCAAACACTCAGCCACATGAGACACTGTTCATTTCCATTCTTTGTCCACTCCTCCTTCTGGCTTCCAGTCACTGAGAACAGCTCAGGCTGGAAGCATTTGCCCTAGCCAAGTAATTAAGAATCACTCTTGGAGACTTCATGCTCTCCCTCCTCTCCTCTGTTCCAGTGACTGCTTGTGTGATTTGGATTCCAGAGCCTCTAATTTGCTCTACTTTCACTAACTACACTAGCACTAAAATTAAAGTGAGGGATATTAAGTCAAACTAAAGCCACACCTGTTTCACAGTGGTTTTGTCAAGGAAGAAGATAGTTCACAGAATCATTTAGGTTGGAAGAGATCACTAACATGATCGACTCCAACCATTCCCCCAGCACTGCAAAACCCACCACAAAACCTTGTCCTCAAATGGCCTATCCACAGAGCTTTTAAGTCTCTCCAGTGATGGAGACTCCACCCTGGGCAGCCTGTTCTGGGGCTGGACAGGCTTGTAATGAAAATGATGAAAAGTTTTGGGACTCAGCTGTTTTGGCAGGTAGGGAAGGGTCAATGGTGTCAGTTTTGCTCATTTATCTTATGCTGAAAATCACAGCTGAGGCACAGGTTTCAAGATGCTTAGCCAAAGAGGGTGAAAAATGTTCCTCTACTCCACTGCCCCTCAGCTTGACAAACTCTGCTCAAGGCAGCAACATTTTTCATTGAGGCTGGAAGCTTTGCTGAAGAGTGAGCCCATGCACTCCTGCACCTGCTATCTGTCTAACATGAGGGAGGATTAAAACTTCCCTCTTTGGCCCTTTAAATTCCCAGCAAAGCTGACAGCATCTTGGAATTCTCACCCAGGACAAATCCTACCTCAATTTAGCAAGTCTCCTCCATGGACAATAGGATAGCCAAACAACTGCTTTTTGTTGTCATACTGTGTGTTTTGAACAAAGTTATCACTATAAAAACAATCCCTAGCCAAGCCAGCCAGGGCCCTCCACTTACTCCAGCATGAGAACATTTCCTGATAGCTCAGGGGAAAAGGTTATTACCAGCGAACTTGGAGGCAAAGGTAAAGAATGCTGCCACAGGTTGTGGACCTGCACTTGCCTTATATCAGTGTTCAAAGTCCAAGAAAGGGGATCTGTGAAAGGAGGGGTTCCTTTCATGAGGAACATGAAAGCCAAAGGTGAGATGTTAAAACAAAATTAGGTAGATGCTAATGTGCAGCAGGAGCATGGTTGAATTTGCTTAAGCTTACCAGGGAATTAAATGAGAAGATGCTGCAGTTTCAAGAGGTTTTAGATGCCCAAGTCTATACTCTTGAACAGACATAGAATCACAGAATCATTAAGGTTGGAAGAGCTCTCTATGATCAAGTCCAACTGTTCTCCTAGTACTGCCAAGGTCACCACAAACCCATGTTCCCAAGTGCCACATCTGCACATCTGTTAAACCCCCCCAGGAATGGGGACTCCACCACTGCCCTGGGCAGTCGGTGCTGGGGCTGGACAACACTTTTGGGAAAAAAAATTTCCCTGATACCCAATTTAAACCTCCTGTGGCACATCTTGAGGCTGTTTTCTCTTGTCCTATCACTTGTTCCCTGGGAGAAGAGACCAGCACCCAGACAGGACAAAGGGAGATGTGACAGACATCAGTAGGTGGAGAAGCCATATAGAATCCATAGGGCACTTGCCTTTCAAGGCCATCTGAAAAATATGTGAAGTTATCAACCTCTTTCCAAGACAAATAATTTGTGGCTACAAATGTAACAGAAACAGAGAATAGGGAATGTTCTTAGAGGTAACTTTCAGCCTGCCAACAGGGGTTTAAAGAAGGTGTTCACAGACTGCAGGAAACCACCATACAATTGCTTTCGTCCTTCTCCTGCACAAGAACTGAAGGTGTCCTGCCTGAGCACACAACACAACTTGTGCTGGAGGAGGACCAGCCCATCAGCAAGGAAGAGTAGTGTTTCTGCTCTCCAGGTCAAATATCTTGGAGCCAGCACAGTCCTGTGTTTCGGAGCACCAGGAGAAGAGCATTTGTGCACTGCCCCAACTGCGCTTACAGCCAGTGAGGCTTTACCTTTATTTGCCTCCAGAAAGGTGCTTTCTAATTCCATCACAGTGGCTGGAACATCCATCTCACCACACACACTCCTCTGACACAATGCCTATCCCATGGCAATCACAGCCAGGTCACAAGGAAGAACTCAAAGCTCCTCTGTTAAGCTCTGCTTTAACACTCGCTACTAGAACCTCATCTGTCGTGAGCAGTGAGAAGAAAAAACAGGGTTGTCACCAGCATTTTGGTTTTGAGGTGAAGGAACAGGAATCTGATGCTGTGCAGGTGTTGCAATACAGTAGGGAACATCTCTGCCTTCTGCCAAGGACTGAGAACTTCTGCCCAGAGAAGCTGTGGATGCTTCATCACTCGAGTGTTCAAGGCCAGGCCAGACAGGGCTTGAAGCAGCCTGGTCTAGTGGAAGGTGTCCCTACCCATGGTTAGGGGTTAGAACTGGATGGTCTTTAAAGTCCCTTCCAATCTAAACCATACTGTAATTCCAGTGTGCTTCTGGAGCAGAGTACAACCAGAAATTCCCATGGCAGAAGCTCAGACTCATCCAGGCCCAGAGATCTTTCACCACCAGGCATATCTGATTTCAGATCTCTCAGGGTCAGGTGTCAAGCTGTGCCCAAAGCACAATAGTGCCCAAAGCACAATAGCTCATGAACAGGAACTCTCAGCATCTTCCAGACGAGGCAACAAGACACAAAAGAACTTCCCAGAAAGCAATGTAGACAGTGGTGAACTTGGTTTATTGACACTCTTTTCAGCATTAGTTTCAACATATGTGAAAGAAAGGAGAAACTCTGTGAGATTACCCCAAAGCTGAGATGTTATCAAAACCTCCAGCAGATGCCCCATCTCACCTAAAGGAATTGTTCTCTCTCAGTCCCACAAAGGGCACAACTGAACCCACAGAAAACAGACCAACAGAAGGGTCCTCTGTCTTTCTGCTGTGTACTCACATATCCAGTTAAACCACTGAGGATGTATCGGGTTGCAGTGAAATTTCACAATCGTTGCAAATTTGCAGGGAGAAGATTAATACAGAAAAATTATTTCCAAACCCAGGACCCATATTCTGAGCAGAGCTACGCAGGTCAGACAAAACTACAGAAGACAACCCCAAATTCTGTCAAGAATTTCAGACCAACAACTGAAACCAGACTCCTGAAAGAAAAACCAGAAAAGCAAGGGCTGAAAAATAGAGACAGATGGTTTTCTGCAGCAGAGCTCCACCAAGGAAGGACAAGGAAGTCTGTGACCATCCTCCTTTGGAGACACCTTGTAAGGAAAAGGAGATTTTCTTTCCAAAAAATGCCTTGTTTGTAGCATGTGCAGATCTCAGATGAAAATAGATGCACTTAGCATTGGCAGTATTGGCAGCAATCAACTGGCCAGCTAGATAGTGCTTTCCTGAAAGGAGAAGTCCAAAGAGACTCACAAGCAGAACAGTCATCAAGAGATAGTGCTGGGATTTAGATCTGGGTAGGGATAGGGAACACAATCATTCATCATGATGCCACCATCTTGCCACTTTCTGTATGAAGCACAAAGAGCGAAACATCTCCCCAAGAGCAGGAGTTCCCCTGCCTGCCCTGTCCACAAGGTGCAATCCCCACACCCACATGCCTGGCAGAAGCACAATGGCTAGGCTGGCAGGTTTTCTACCCGTACCAACTCTGCATGTTCAAGGTTTACAGCTTTTGTGCAGCTTAATTGACTGAACTACCTTATTGCTGTATTTTAAAAATAAATACATTTTGTATGAAATTTTGAGGCAGGAGGAGCGTTCTATGTACATCTGTTTATATAAGCATCAGTATTCTATGGCAGTTCAGGAGTTGCCAATCGGTTCTCATGCCTGGTTTCAGTTAACACCTGAGACGAGACCATACAACCTGATTTGCAAACTCCTTTTTAATAGAGACATAAAAAACGCACTACATAAGGCTGGCCAGATGGACTCAAGGAAGTCCGGGCTCAGCTCACAGTTCAGCTGTGTAAGGTCATCACCAAAAGATGCTCTGAGGGCTGGAGCAGCTCTGCCTTAAAAAAACCCCCAAGATAAATAGTATTCTTCACCCTGAAGAAGGCTCCAGGGCGACCTTAGAGCCCCTGCCAGTGCCTAAAGGGGCTCCAAAAGAGCTGGAGAGGGACTTTGAACAAAGGCCTGGAATGACAGGACCAGGGGGAATGGCTTCCCACTGTGAGGGGTTAAGGTTAGATGGAATATTGGGAAAAAAAATGCTTCCCTGAGAGGGTGGTGGGACCCTGGCAAAGGTTGCCCAGGAAAGCTGGGGCTGCCCCATCCCTGGAAGTGTTCAAGACCAGGCTGGATGGGGCTCCAAGCAACCAGGTCTAGTGGAAGGTGTCCTGCCTGTGGCAGGAGGTGGAACTGGAGGATGCTGAAGGTCTCTTCCAAGCCTATTCTATGATTCTATTAAAAGTAACCTAGCAAAGCAAGATTGAAGAGTCCTGCAGATTAAATGTTGAGCCAGTCAATGCAATACATTCATCACTAAATTAAATTAAGCAGCAGCAGAGCTGATATCTCACAATTATTAAGGGCAAAAAAGCTTTCATACTATTTAATGAGAAATTGTAAACCAATGTTGCATTTTACCATATACAAAATAAAGGGATATTAAAATAACCAGCAATAAAAAGATTTGATTAGATAATGATTTTTCCCCTGGAAAATATTTTCCACCTGGGATTAGGAACAGCTTGCCTGTAGACTGGAGACTCTGGCTGCCCAGAGATACCAGCTAAACCAGATCATTTCAGAGGAGACAGAGCACATGCAAACACTTCCACCCGAACAAGGTCAAAATCCAGAAAGCAAGGAGACATACCCTCTCTGCCCATTTGAAAGGTGACAGAATGAGGCATAGAAGGGCCCAAGGTTTATCTAGATTAAGTCCACTCTTCCAGCAGCACCTCCATCTTACTCTTTCCATTCCTAATTCTTCACTTTCATGAAACTATATTTCAGTAATGCTGTTCAACATTGTAAAATAGCTTAAAGTAAAATTTCTCTCCTGTATCTTCCCACTTCAGCTCCTGGAATATACAGATGATGCCTTGGGTTTTTACTCTCTGCTGATAGACAGACTGGGTGGGAGGAAAAAAAAAAACCAACCCCAAAAAAGTCCTGATGATGCCTGGAGAGTTCCTGTAGCTCTTCACATGTCACTGCTTCCCACCAGAGACTCACGAGTCATGGATAGACTCCTGCCAAGACTCTTGCAGTAGACTCTTGTTCAAGGTGCACATCAGCATTTTGGGCAGACGTATGTTGATTATTAGTTGGGATCACAGGTGCTGGATGAGTAACAATGCTTCCCTGATGAAGGAACACAATTATTTCCACTATCCATAAATGTCTACAAATCCAGCTTAATCCCAGCCCCAATGTAGGCTGGAGCTATTTTTCTAGCTGCATGCCATCTTTTGGGGAGAAGCATGAAAAAGAACTGCAGTACCAGCTCTTCTGAAACAGGATTTGGAGCCAGCAAGGCACTCAGTTCTTCAGGCAAATCCTCTTGCCCAAACATTCACATTTGGAGCAATATTGATTTGATGAACAATAAGACAGGGAGTTTTGGGGCTGGGAAGGGCACTGTGGTTTAAACCAGGCTCATAAAGAAAACAAACACAAAGGAGCCATTAAAGAAGACATGCAAGTTGAGAAATACTAATCAGTTTTATTTTATAACGACAGATGAACTTTCCTGCAATTGCCAACATAGCTTTAATGTGCCACTTACTATGGGATATTCTGGTCTTGCTTTTTTTAAAATACCTGGTCAACCAAGGATAAGCCAGTGCTGTTGTGCTTGCTATAAAAATGTAGTGGGATCTGATCTTCCAAAACTAATATGCTCAAAAATCTTAAGGATTTCTAATGAGGGGAAAAGAGTGTAATGAAATGCTTTCTCCATTTGAAGACAGTTGCAGACATTTAAGTGTCACAGCTGTGCGAACTGAAAGGCTCTTGAAAATTGAAAGCACACTGTGATCCATTGTCTCACCCTCAAACCTACTGTTTGTTTCTCTTCCACTACACTATTTCCGAAGTAATTTACAGGGGGTGAAAAAAATTAACACCAAAAGGAGAAAGCTATGACATGGCTGCAGTCTGTACAACCCCCGTCCTCACAGCCACAAGGAGCTGGTCAATGCTTCATCAGCCCTATGATGCTGTCCCATCACCCACCACCTGCTACATGGAAAGTGGTAGCAGTGGAAGAGAAACACAGGGATAATTTAAGGCTAACTAAAGATACATCCATAGAAAGCCCATCTAAGCAGCTTTGTGCAACAGATGCACAACCATGGTGTTTGACACATTAACAGTTACAGAGCTTAAACAGGAACAGCAATACAGCACTGGGGAGGAGAACTAGACTTCATTTGGTTTGTGCAACCTGAAAAATAACAACTAATGAAAAAAAATAAGAAGTCCCACTGATGCTATACAAACCTAACTTCACATGGTGCTAAATTGCACTGAGATGCTCCATGTTCACCTATGAAACACAGTGACTTCACAACTACTTTTTGGGTTGCTTTGAAAAGTCATCATCACACACAAGCTAATGCCTTTCTGTTATACAGGAACATGAATGTGCGTACAAACAGGTCTGTGCTGCCTTCAGCTTGCCAGATCCCATCCCACAGGGTGCAAAACTGACCTAGTTACTGAATTTCACCTGAGATTATACTGGTATCATATGGTACAGGACAGAATATCTTAATGCTCATCACTACTAAATGCTGTGCTTTCAGGTGTTTATTTCTCCCTCTCTAGGCCAAAGCACAGCAAGAGCTTCCTACCTATTCCTTGCCAAAGATGTTGGCTTAGGCTGCTGCAGCACTTCCTTTGGGGAAGTTTTCATGAGGTTGGAACAGAGGAGCTAATTGAAGGGAGAAGATACTCATGGATGTGTCCAACTTTGTGCCTGAAATCATGTTCAGTGTCTCAAAATCAAGGTCTCTGAGTGCTCCCATCTAACACATCATCCTGGGACAGACCAAAGCCAACAAATTGCTGCAGAGAGGCTCGATCTAACCACTCAACTGCAGACACAACCATTAAAAGCTAACAGAAGAAATGTGAATATAGTTTTAATACAATCATTAAGGCGTTACCTGGAAAAATGCGTATTGTAGAACAATGCTATTATGTATACTGGTTCTCAGAAACACATCTTGTTTTGACAACAGAAAGCTGAGATTATACATATCCACAGTTTTAAAAAGTTAATTCAGCTAGCCTTACGGTGAAGTTAGGCAAAGACTAGGTTGTGGGTTCAAAAGAAAACATAAACCAGGGAGAGGGAAAAAAAAAGCCAGGCATGATGAAGTATTTTTATTCTGCTATATATTTTTATATTTGAGAGCTCACAACTGGGCCCAGATTCTTGGGTATACAATATAGAAAGCAAGAGCAATGAAATCCAAACTGAAACACGTATCAGGAATCACAAAGCAGGCTGCAAATTGCTTTCCCATTAGTGCAGCTGAACACATATGGCACTGGTAACCTACCCAACAGCAAACTGTACTTCCAGCAAACCACTGGAAGTTTCTTCCCTCAAAATACAGATGGTTAAAAAAAAATATTAATTCAGATGAATAATGTTAAGTACCTCCTTTTTACAGAGGGTTGAGCAATTCCACACATTCACCTAATTCCAAAGTGCTTCATTTCCAGTCTGCGTTTTTTGGAAAATGTCTGAAGTGTCTCAGGACACACTGTCCACACTGCACACCTTGGAGTGCAGCAGCTGAACCCCACGTTGGTACTGGGTTCATTATGTCTCTACTAATGAGATCTGTGCCCAACCTAAGTGGGGAATGGTCAGGCTGAGATTATTATACAGAACCTTAGAGGTGATTTACTCCTCAAGGTTTCCACTGGTAGGAAGAGCAAGTATGGAGAAAAGGAGGAGTGGAAAATCCCCCAAATGTCATTTCTGATTAACCAGGTGCAAGGAAACTGCAGATATCACACAGGTGCTCATTCTCTGGCAAGTTCACCCCGCCAACTGAAGACTCTTCAGTGCAAACTAGAACTTCAAAGGCTACAGAGCACAGCCAAAACAAAGTTGTCCAACTGTAACAAATTCATGGTATTTCTCTAATACTGACTACATTGCTCAAGCAAACACGGGAGTACATGGGAGAATGTAAAGACATCTTATCATAAAAATATTTTAAATTAAAGGTTTTTTCTTCTGTAAAGATTAAAATAAATTTAACTCTAAATAATAATTAAGACCTTAACAAATATTCACAGAAGGGGCTGATCAGCACTAGAAGTTGTTTTCAGGAAAGCCTTTATAAATGGATTCCAATGCCAAAGGAAAAAAAAAAAAACACAAAACATCCAACAGATTATAAATACCAGACATAAAAGGACTTGAAGCACTATGAAAATTTACCTGGGCTGTGAATACACCATGATCCTGTGTTATTCTGCTCAAGTCCATTTGTCTAACACCATAGGAACAGCTTTAGGTTTTTTATTTTTATAATTAATATAAAGAATAAGTGCAATTTTATTTCTATTCCAGATCACTGATTTCACCTCAATGTCTGCTATCAAATCCCTGTTTGAGCTCACTTGTCCGAACTTTTACGAGGTCTGCGGAAGCTGGACATGTTCTCATTCAGTGCATAGATCCTTCGAGAGAACTCCTCAAACTCCCCTAGGACTTGTTCATCACACTCCACCGCTACAGCATGCTCCACTGGGATGGAGTTAAAGTCTTCCAGCTGATCTCCTGCGCTGAACCCCGTCGCTTCCATACCCATGATCTCCTCTGCCTGCTCCACGGTGCAGCAAAGGACTGGGTTGAGTGCAGGCTGAAACTCACAGCGCTGCTCATCGCTCATGGTGCCAGAGCACTCGCTAGGCAGAAACGCCCCATTTATTGCACTAGAATGTCCTAGGAAAGATTCCTGCCCATCTTGAGTATTGTTTAGGCTCCCATTTTCTCCATTTAAACTACTGCACAAGTCCTGGCCTTTCTTGATAATTCTTTTGGAGGAATCTGTAGAGGTGTCCAAGGAAGAACATATGGGTAAAGGTTTTTTATCCAGCTCTCCAACACAGGCTGTGACAGCAACAGGCTGTGTTAAAGCGGAGTTGTAACTAGGAGGAGGAGTTTTGTACTGTAGTCTCTCATTTCCTGTGCTGGCTCGTTTTCGGAGTCCTTTATCTGGAGAAGGACGCCCACTGGAAAAGCCAATATCCAATCTGCCAAAGCTAGAGCTCTGTCTCTTTGGAACGGGAATTGCACTGGATGTATGGTGTTGATCGCTAGAACAGAAGGAAAGAATAGATCACACCCATCAGGCATGCTCATGAGCAATACAGATGTTTAATCAAAGGCTGAAACAATTATTTTATCACGACTCCGGGCTCTGTTTGGCCAACAACTTGTATCCTAAAGTGGTAAAACCCCTAACGTGTTTAGTGCCATATGAACCACAGAAGACACCCCAGAGGACGACTGTACTGAAAACCAGTGAGGTCATGCAGGAACACTTACACAGCTCTATGGTTTGGTGAGTCAATCATCCAAGAAACCATCACATTATGCTAATTTGTACTGTTAACACCATTTTATAGGACCATGCTGCACTTTATGAAACATTCTTGTTGACCATATATTTATGTATTTATGGTCTGCACAGGGTGATCATAAAACTCTTCAAAAGTGAGTAATAATGGCTGAATCCTCTATCCTGACCAAAGAATCCAACAGTGGACTTCCCTGACAGCTGCACAAAGGAGAAAAACCACACCAACTTCACTATTTGCTGAGGGTTATTCTTGCCAGATCTTCTGCTTTTCTGTGCCAGTCATTCCAAAACTTTTTGGACAAATGTCAACCTCTATTTCTTGAGGAACATGAACCAGTCAAGCCTAATGTACAAGTCTGACTTTAATACAGTTCCACAAGCCACTTTCACTCTCTATAATTTGGAAAATCCACTTTATGTCATCTTGGGTGTGTTATGAGAATTTTCCTTCATCAGCTCAATACTTATCCAAATATAATCACCACCCTACATGCAAATAGTATGCTGTACATTAACATAAGCAGCTGGTTCATTTTCCTTCCAAACTAAAAAAAAAAAAGAGTAAAAAAACAGCTATTATTGATCTGCTGAATATACAGCTCTAAGATTCAACCACTGTCAGTATGAAACTTCTTCACAAACTCCATTTAAAAGAAACTCCTTCTGCTCAAGGCGTGATACATTTTGTCTGGCAGGGGAAAATCTTCAAACAGCAGTTAGGAGTAGTCCCTAGTGCACATCCTTTTCGACATTACTTTTCTTGTTTTTCTCCCCTTTGTAAATAGAATAAAGGAGATTGCAACAAGTCCCTTTGTGAAGAATAAGCATCCCCATGGGAGGGCAGTGAGTAGTATTACTGCTGTTGAATTTCCTTTCCCATATTACTTCCTCCCAGGCTGCCCCTATATGCCTCTGCAGGGCTTCTGTCTCTTCCACAAAACCCTCAAAATCACCTTAAGGAGAAGCTGTTTTTCAGAATACACACTTGCAGACAGTGAAGTAGAGAGGTAAGGGCCACACATGAAGGCAGCAGCAAAAACATCAACTTCCTTCTTAAATTTCAACAGCTGTTTCAGACCTTTTCAGTGCAAACTCCACAAAGCCTTAACAGCCTCGTCTTTCAACCAACCCCTATACCATCAACCACTTATATTCAGAATGATGTAATATGACAAACACAAGAATCTGTGGCAGGAGACTTGTGAACTGTACTCAGGCAATTTGCACTGCAGATATATTAGGGATGGTCTGTTTTGCCCTCCCTTCCCTCAGTTTAGTGCTTTCGGCCATCGTTCAGAAAATAAATGAATACTCTGTATTACTTATTTGATGAGATTCTGTTTATCTTATAGTTAAATGAAAAATTCTAGGAATTTACCCAAATTCCAAGATATGCAAATATTCACAAAGACAGATTTTCTAGACACTTCACTGGGTCAAAGGACACGTCATCCCATTTTTATGTGAACTAATTGCTCAGGACAATGGATAGCTGCGTACTACAGATCACTACTCAAATTATAGGACACTTTGCAAAGAAGCAGCTGGTGCTTTTCAGTGCAAGAGATCTAAGGTTTTGGTGCCTTTCCCATTCTAGATAGACCCATGTTGCAGAGCTGAGTATCTCTCTTCTATTTGGGCAGGACAGGGTATAACAAGGTGATTTGCACATCTTACCAAAGAGATGTGGCAAGATGCATGTCCCACCTTGAGCTACAGAAAGAAGGACAAGTAGTGGCTCTGTGCAACAGAACTGGACTTCTTTCTCCCGTCTTGTTTACAGAACTGAGCCCAAAGCACAGGCTGGAACTACTCTTTCTGCTAAGAGCAGCCTAAGGCTGATTCAAGCCTGGAGGAGTACAGAAGGGAGCCTCCACGCAAGAGAGTTTTGAGCTTTTTGCAGCTCTAGAATGAGTTGTATATAATTTAAGTCTGGATCTAGCTGACAAATCAGCTGCCCATTAGCTTTTAAAACAGTGAGTATGCAAGAAGATGGGGTGGACACCATTCCCACAGGGGCTTCTTTTCAAACTCAAGGGCCACTTACTGTCGATGTGTGGATGTGGCACTTGGGGACATAGGTCAGTGGTGGCCTTGGCCTGGGGGAATGGTTGGTCTCAATGATCTTAGAGGTCTTGTCCAACCTTAATGATTCTATGATTGCCATCCCTTTCCAAAAGAAATGGGCCATTCCCAAAAACTACTGTCAGTGCTATACCCCCTGCAACAGTAATGATAAAAATAATTCCACTTGGTTTCTATCAAGATGTCAGGAAATGGAAACATATTCCTGCTGAATTGGAACCGCGGGAGGCTGCAATCCAGAGAAACAACCCCCACATTTGAAATAATAATTTTTTTTAAAATTAAAAAAAAAAAATTAAAAAGCACCCACCAATCAAACCAAACAAACAAAAACAAAAAATCAAAAAAACCCCTCAAGACTAGGTATAATACAAGATTTACTGGAAGAATAACTTTTTTTTCCTCATGTGCCATGGATTCCAGATGCAGAGATGTATCATGTTAGTTGTTCTGCCAACAGTTTGTGTTCAGGTTCACCAAGAGACTTCCACAGCAGCAGCAGGAACAGTCTCTATGGCAGCTACAGAAGTTATGATACAGGACACTTGTATCCCTCACAAAGTAAAAGAAGAGTTTGACATCAAAACATCAGATCTGTAACACCCCATATAGCAGTGAGGGCTTCCCATCTCCCCTTCCAGGCAGAATGACTAGGTTTATGGGAAATTCTGCCACTTCTCTGTATTTTATTAAATCATCCACAAGTTAAAATAGGTATTTAAGCAACTAAAATCTAATTCAGGAAGAATTTCAAGCTGTACCTTGTGGATTTAAGTACAGATGTGTGTTTGTCAAAATAGTGACAAGACTATCTACTCTTTACACAATATTTGAGTGATAAAAACTCTTGCCTGGAACATAAGCAGTCAGAATTGGGCCCAGACAAGTTACAAACACAGTGGCCTGAACAGCAGCCTATAGATGGGTTTGCAGTAGACCTTCCTGTTGAATACATCACTTCGTAGTACAAGATGCAAGCCCTCACAAGAATAAGTGCCATCTCAGATGAGGAGGACATGGAGGGAAAGAAGAGCAGAAAGCAGGCCTAGGTTTAATCCCAGTTCCTGAAGCTGCAGAGGCACACTGTTTTGCAAAACCCAGGTAATTCTAGGAGAGATCAAACCCAAGGCAAAGTCTCTTTGTTGTCTTGAGTAATACCTCTTACCTGTTGTGCTGTGTCTCAAACTTGCTCAAATTAATTTATCTTGGACTCTTTAATGGACAGAGACTTCAGTATGCATAGGACTGCCTAACTGGCAAATCCCAAGTTGCCTGCAGAGTAGCTGAGGTCACTTGGCTTGTTCAGCCTGGAGGAGGTTGAGGATCTCCCCATGGTGTGCAGCTTCCTCCCAAGGGGTAGCGGAGCAGAAGCTCTGATCTCTGCTCTCTGTGACCAGGAATAGGACCCGAGGGAATGGCTGGAGCTGTGTCAGGGGAAATTTAGGTTGGTTATCGGGAAAAGGCTCTTTCCCCAGAGTGTGGTTGGGCACTGACCAGGCTCCCAAGGGCCGTGGTCACAGCCCAAGGCTGCCAGAGCTCAAGGAGTGTCTGGACAGGGAATTGTTGGGGTGTCCTGTGAGGGCCAGGAGTTGGACTTGATGATCCCTGTGTGTCCCTTTGACTCAGGATATTCTGTGATTCTTCAGCAAGTGTTGATCAGCTCAATTTAGGCACAACAGCAACTCTTCTATGAAGCAGAAGAAATTTAAGTCTCCAAGTAAACCAACGTGAAAACTGAGGTGTCTAATTAGCACAAGAAAAACAGCTTTAAAAATTATTGCAGTGGGTGTGTAAGTTTGAAACCCTCCACAAAAGAAACATGCCTAAATTCCTTTGTAAAACTAGACCTTA
The DNA here is from genome assembly GCA_013389985.1 of Dryoscopus gambensis. Classification (NCBI taxonomy): domain Eukaryota; kingdom Metazoa; phylum Chordata; class Aves; order Passeriformes; family Malaconotidae; genus Dryoscopus; species Dryoscopus gambensis. The sequence continues at coordinate 18,703 of WEIT01035607.1, forward strand.
CAGGAAAATGGGTGAGAAATTAATTAGTTTTCAAGACCAGGAGAGTTATTTAAGAGGTTGTTACAACAAGGTTACGCAAGCTAACCTGTTAGGTATGCCTGAACAATACTTCCTTAGTCCAGCAGCCAAAAAAATCTTCCCTTCCTTACTAAATTGAACTGGCAGAACGATCTTTCCAAGTGATCTAAACATAGCAGCAGTAAATTGTTAATCTCTCTCATCTACAAAATAACTTCTCAGTTAGCAGACTACATGAGGGCTGCCCCATAGGGCAGTAAAGCAGGAATTATGCCCATTTATTGTGGAAGTATTCAAACTAATGTATTAGAATAAAAAGCACTTGCAGTCAGGTTCCTTGCATGACATGCAGTGAAATGGACCTTAAGACTTTAAAAATGGGTTCTAAGCTGCTGGAGAAATATGGGGGCAGAGTTCAGAAACTGTCCATTGTTACCAATAAATATGAAGAGTATGAGTTGAGCTTCGGTCAGGGATAAATACAGGGATAACAGCCCAAATCTGAGAACAGAGGAATGAAGTCAATAATATGGTTCATCTGCTTATCAAATATTACCTAAGACATCTAGATAGAAGTAAATATGTATGAAGTACTTTGGAGATCAGCCATTCAAGAGTTAATTGCCTGGGCTCCTTCCACAGTCGCTGGAGAAGGAAAATGAGAGAAGGGTGGTAATCCCCTATTGAGAGCCAGTTATGATCAGAGGGAAATTTATCTTCCCTGGATGCCTCTTCTTGATCACAGGGAGCAACCTAGGCAACCAGCTCAGGCTGGGTGACAAGTATCTACAAGGCAAACATAAGAAGATAAATAGGTCTCCATAGATTTTAAAGTAGAGCAAGGATCATAGTCTTGCAGGCAAGTAAAACAAACCCATAATGGCTCTGGGTATAGTGGGTTAAACTGTTACGTCTTTTCCTGTGCCACCACCTCCCTCCAGGTAAGGATGGAAGTCATACTGAGGTTTTAGTTCAAAAGTAATGTTTAGAGAGAGGCACAGAGCTCAGAAATACAAGGTTGCTACTAATCCCAATGAAAACAAGGAGCTGACAGAGGGTGTCTATTCCATTTGTGTTTTCCTTGAGGCTGTACTGTTACCAGAGTTCACAGCATTCACATCAAGGCAAAGTCCAGAGAAAGAATCCCAGAACAGAACCCCAGAAGGGTCTGGGTTAAAAGCAACTTTCAAGACCATCTAGTTTCAATTCCCTGCCATAGGCAGGGACACCTTCCACTAGACCAGGTTGCTCCAAGCCCTGTCCAACCTGGCCTTGAACACTTCCAGGGACGGGACAGCCACAGGCTTCTTTGGGCAGCCTTTGCCAGGGCATCTCAACCTTCACAGGGAAGTACTGCTTCCTAATTTCTAATCTAAACCCACCCTCTGTCAGTTTAAAGACATTGCCCCTTGTCCTTTGAGCTTCACAGCTCATGAAATTATTAAAAACTATATAAAAGTATATAAAAAGAAAGTAATGTTAGAAAACTATTATCCTCATCCAGTTACTCAGAAACTTCAGAGACTGTCAGGTATTGTACCCAGTGAGAAGGGTTTGGCTTGCAGGAGCACAGCCCTTTACTCCAAGGCACAGTCTTGAGCTGAATTACTTGGGTTGGGCTGATTCAGCTTCCAGCAACAATCCCTTGGTTGGTCGCCTGAGACAGCAAACAGGTGTGGACGCCTGCCTAAAAAGAATGGCCTGTGACTTCTGGAGTATAAAAACTGATTTGATTAACTGTCATCAGGTCCTAATGACTTTTAGTCATCAGGTTGGATGACACTAGAACTGATCACGCATACGGATATGTACAGTTCCTGGCAGAAAGCAGGATTTCTAAATTAAAAAAAAAAAAAAAAAGAAAAAAGAGAAGCTTCAGGTTTATTGGACATTATAGACAAGAGAATGACATCATCACCAATTTTAATATTTCAATTGCAACCAAATCTCAAAAGCCAATTCAGCTCTAAGTTTTTCTGGCAGCAAAATGACAAAGTAGCTATTTTCTCCCAAAATATTAATTTTCACTAGTTAATAAATAGTCAGTTTGAGCATTCTTAGCCCTAAGGCAGAAGACATAGACTGTGTAGAGGCGAGACAAAGTGACTGAAGACACAAACATTTCTGAAATTATTTTCTTAGTGAACACATTCTGGTTGCAGTTTTGACAGAAGGTTTCTTCAGTCAGATTCACTTGTGATTATTTAATCTGTCTGCAAGTGGCTCAGAGAAACTGTAAAGCAATACGAGGGACAAAATACAATTCACAGGCTCAAATATGTATCTTTTCCTCCCCAAAAAATGTTTCCTCTGAGGAACATTACTGGAACACAGCTGGACAAAATACTAAACTTTGCCTGGCCAAAAGCCAAAATCCACAGCTAAAGCTCTTTGCTATGAGAATGCTTTAAAAAAACGCAAAAACTTAAACACCATTTGATCTTTTTTTGTTGCAAACTATGACCTCATGGCAGTAAGAACACTAAATGAAGGTGTTTTAGTTGGTTCATAGCCATCTGAAATGCTTGAAGCTCCATGAGCAGCTCAGAGCCAGTATCACGTCAACTGTGCTAAAAAGCAGTAATAGTTTCTCACCTTCTTAGAGATTACTGGTTAAATAATGTACAATAGCAATAGGAAGGCTGCCAATATGAAGTTAAGATGAAATTGCATCTTCTGGCAGCTAAGAAATTCTGCAACTCATTTTTTAAAAAATGAAATCTTCATAAATTAAGCCACCAGAGTTTTCATAACTAAGAAGTTTTGGGCTCCTCTTTATTCTAGCAGTATATAAATCAAGACATACCCTCAAACCACAAATTTAAGCTTTGGCACTCAAATATTTTTGAGGAAAGCCTTTAAATGCAGCTCAAAAGGGCATCTCTCTGCCTACAGACAAGCAGTATCTTGTCTCCTTCCAAAGGAGTATCTTGTATTTGCCAGTATTAAATATGTCTACTGTCTATTCACTAGGAAAAAATCTCCTTGCTGGACTGCTAGGGTTTGCAGCATGTTCTAATCACAAATACTTACTCCTCATAAGTTACAGAGTGAAAAAAAAAAAAAAAGCTGAAGAATATGAGAGAAAAAGAGTCAGTCTCTTGATTTAATGCAACCATGATCTAAAGAGCCTAAACTTGTGAAAGGTAAATATGAACATGCAGAAAGAAATAAAACTATATTAAAAATGTACAGGCTATATGAAAGTGGGGATTTGAAGTGGACTTATGAGAAACAGGGAGAGCAACTTTTTAAACAGGCAGAGAGGAACAGGCCAAGGGGGAATGGTTTTAAACCAAAAGAGGGGGAGATTTAGATTAGCGATTAGGAAGAAATTCTTCCCTGTGAGGGTGGTGAGGCTCTGGCACAGTTTGCCCAGAGGAGCTGTGGCTGCCCCATCCCTGAAAGTGTTCTAGGCCAGGCTGGACAGGGCTTGGAGCAACCTGGCCTAGTGGAAGGTGTCCCTGCCCATGGTAGGGGAGTGGAAAAACAGGACCTTTAAGGTCCCTTCCAATCCAAACCCTTCTATGATTCGGTCTCAAATGCTGGAATAAGCTGCCTGCTCACAAGAAGAAGAAGAATTTAAGAGAAAATTCGCATAGGGCCTTTTGCATCCACGAAAGCTAACCTAAAAAACTGAGCTACTTTTCTGCAAGCCAGCAAAACTCCAGGACTAAAAACTGGAAACAGAAAGAATTATTCCCAAAAGGAAACAGAAAAGATTTGGGGGACCCCAACTGAGAGAGTTTAAATCAACAGTAACTTTGGCTGATCATCTTTCACCTTAAGAGTCAACATCCAGATTTAATATCAGGAAAGCCAGATTTTGCAGCTCTGTAGCCTCTAACAGTGTGTGAGGGAACCAACAGATCTGTCTTGATTTTGTCTGCATACAGCACAAATAATATTTTGCAGTAGGGGTAAGGGGGCAGAAAAGTAAACAGAGCAGGATATTGGTACCAGGAGAGATATAAAGATGGAAGCAGAGCTTGTAGACCTGCAAGCTTGCTAAAATAAATCACACAAGTTGGGGTATGAAAACATGTATTAATCATTTAAGTGTAATGTCTGAGAAACCAAAACAACATAAATCTCACCAGGCAGAGGGAAACAGACACTAAACCTTGATGCACAGACACTGGACTCTGCAGACCTTTCAAAGGGCCAAAGGCTAGCCCAGAGCTCCAGGCAAAACAGGGGAACTAACAGAAGACTGAAGCAGAGACTTTAAAGCCAAATTTGCTCCGGTAGATGTACAAAATAGGTGAGCTCTTCTACAAAAGCCATGGAGGATTTTTTGGGGTTGTTTTTAATCTAAAAAGGTAAAGGTTGTGATGGTGAAATTCAGAAAAATCCAGCTACAGTGCTCAGAAAGGAAACTGAAGACCAGCAACAGGACCAAACAAACCAGGCAGTGCAAGTGAATATGGGGATAAGAAAACCTCTTGTCTCTCTGCTCTTATCCTGCAAACAAAGAATAACCTGGAAATATTTTACTGACTACCGTTTGTGTCAGAGGGTATCAGATGACTCACAGTAACCTGAAAACAAAAATTCCTTCAAATCTTCACTTTAACAGCTAGTGGCTTTTCTGCTTGTTTCAATGTACGTAATCAGGTATTATCCACAGAACAGTGCACATCTGTATTCTGCCCAATTATGAAAGTCTGGCCAGTTTTCCCCTCAAGCTAGACTCCTTGTAAAGCCTCATTTCCATTTATATTATTAGGAAGCACTAAGAAGCATTGTTTGAAATCATCAGTATAAAAAAAAAGAAGTTAAAAATGAACAACTATGCATACAAGTTCTGGAGGTGAGAAGGAAATGAGGCATAGACATCCATGGGGGGAAGAATGGAATGTGATATTCCCAAAGAACTATGCTTAATATTCCTACATGGAAATATTATCCAGCCAAAAAAAAGTGCTTTGTTTTGTTAATGATTGTGCATCACCTATAGAAAGCAACAACCAGACTGTATGGTGGCAAAACCTCCAAGGCATAACTAAAGTTTCCAGATCAATTCTTCAGAGCCAGCACATGCCAGAAGGGAAGAATAGGTAGTTTCCACACTGTGAAAATTATTCCCATTTCACATGTTCCAGTGTCAACTCACTTTGGCTTATTCAAGACTGTAGGACCATGACCTGCACCCCTCCCACTCTACTGACGAGCAGAGAGAAGTGCTGCAGAAATCACAGTCTGGCCTTTCATTTTCAGATTTGCTGAGGGGACCACACATCATCTGAGGATTTTTACACTACAGCAATGCATATCACATGAAAATTCACAGTGATATTTTCCCAATGAAGAAAGCTTTTCTTTATGCATTTTGCTAGAGGAAAAAAGAAAAGCAGGGAGAAGCTTTGCAGCTGTGCCTGAAATTACTTACAGAATAAAACTGCACAAGGGGCTGGACTTCCTTTTCTCAGGACCTACTTACTTCCTGTGTTGGCTGAGTTGAATTTCCATCAAGCAACACTTTTTACAGTATTGCTCAAAGAGGAAGCTTCTTCTACTCCTAAATTTGTTTTCTTCAGCCAAGACTCCAGCCAGCAGCCTGGAGGTGGAGGTGTTTATACTGGAGAAGAGAAGGGTCCAGGGTTGCCTTAAAGCCCTTGCCAGTGCCTAAAGGGGCTCCAAGTGAGCTGGAGAGGGACTTTGGACAAAGGCCTGGAATGATAGGACAAGAGGGAATGGCTTCTGTCATGGGTTAGCACAGCTTGGAGTTTTAGTTAAGAAAAAAAAAAAAATTCCACCAGCCACAGAAGTGATGTTTTTTGCAAGGAGCTGTTGTAACTTCCTCCAGACCTGATAGAACTAATCAATAGGCTAATTTGAATATTGACAACTCTGTTAAGCTGCTTAAGAAGCTGGACACACCTCTGTAAAAGACACATTTAAAGACGAACAAGCCTGGGAATCTCCCTCTTGCTTCTGGTCCTTAGACAGGTAACTGGAGTGCCCGCTCGGCCCAACGGGCCAGGCTGGGCCTGCCTGTGGGGCCTGGTGGGGTCGGGGCCATGGCCCTGTTCCATCTTGGCCCAGCGGGGCCCGGGCCATGGCCCATGGCTCCATGCGGGCCGGCCCCTCCCAGCATGGCTTGGCAAGATCATGGCCGTGCTCCGTGCAAACTGGTCACACGGCATGGATGGCCCTCTCTCCGGTCTGGCCACTGTTTGGCAGAGATCATGTGACCACCAGCAAAAGATAAGTTTCAGCTGCAAGGCCCTGGCCCGGGTAAGATTAACCCCTTCAGCACTGTAAGTTCCTCAGAAGAAATGAAACCTGCAGACATCAATCCTCTCCCAGGTCAGAGGCAAGGGAAAGGCAAAGGCACGTGAATAGACACCATTATAGTGACACCAAGGTCAGTGAAGAAGAAAGAGCTGAAGCCCAGAGGGAGGAGATAGAGGAGATGCTTCAAAACCTAAAAGCTGAAATTCTTTTGTAAAGCTATGGTGATGGACTATGATACATCAGAGACTCCCTTGTAATTTCATGATAAGCATTGGGGTAGAGCGCTCAAACTGCCACAAGCAGCTTTGCCACGAGCAGCTTTGCCACAAGCAAAGATACTTGTGCTGAAATAAGTAAATGTTGAAGTAGCTGTGATCCAACGAGAAGCCTGAACAGAGAGACATAGTGATGAAGTGAAGAGCCTTGCTCCCAGGGAAGAAGAAGACCTCTGTTCCTAGAGAGATGAAGATGACCCCAGAGGTAGATAAAGAGCATCTTTGCTCTTGAACAGCTCATCCTTAAAATAGTAGCCCATTAGCAAAGATTGAACCCTCAAAAACAGTTGTGGGGAAAGCTGTAGTCGAGGGAAGGGGCTCACCCATGCCAACAGAAAACCACCCCGGGCGGCTGTTGTGCTGTGACACTGAAGCCACAAGAAGACTGTTTCTTGTGGAAAAGCCCCATAGCATGGGCAAAAGAGACTCCTCTCCCTAAGTGAACTGATGAAAGACTATTACAGAGGTGATAAACTGACTGAAATAATCCCAAGTTTGTGTCTTTATGTTGTAAGTAGGAAGAGGGAAGAGGATGGGGGGAGAAGTGTTCTGAAGGTTTATTCTGACCCTTATTACTCCTTTTTTCTTTTAGTTCTGTTAATAAACTTCTTTTTATTCTTTAAAGTTTGGAGCCTGCTTTGCATTCCTCCTAATTCTTATCTTACAGAAGGTAAGAAATGCGAACAAAACCACTACAGCTTCCCACTGCCAGAGGGTAGGGTTAGATGGGATATTGGGAAGAAATTGGTGAGGCCCTGGCATAGGTTGCCAATAGAAGCTGTGGCTGCCCTATCCCTGGATGCGTTCAAGGCCAGGTTGGATGGAGCTTGGAGCAACCTGATCTAGTGGGAGGTGTCCCTGCCCATGGCAGGGAGTGGGAACTGGATAATCTTTAAGGTGTTTTCCAGCCCAAACCATTCTATGATTCCCTGTGACCTGTTAATAGTATGATTCACACAAGTACCTTTTAATATCAAAATCAATTTTAAAAAGAGAATAATGTAGGGAGAAGGAACTGCTTTGCTCATGAGAGTTAAGAAGGCAGGAAAACAAAACCATTCTATGACTCTATGATAAGACAAGAATGCAGGACCAAATAACTGCTTAAAGCAAGAGACTGCACGAGTGCACACAATTCGAAGAGCATAAATTAAAACCATGTGAATACAAACCATCTATCACCTGTTGAAATACACTGGGTAGTAAACTATGCTTCCACATTTAGTAAAGTTCACCTCAGTTTAAGGAGAACTGGTTAAGCCTCCTGCTCAAACAACTGCTGCAAGATAAACATAAACTAACTTTAGCCTTAAAACATAGAAACCTCTCCTGTTTGATTCTGCAGACAGTGGAAGATGAGTCTTTATCCTCCAGAGTGAATCAGAGCAGAAGCACATGGGATTTTCCTGGAAGATACTATAACCTTCAGTTATTTGTTAATTTGGCTTCTCATTTAGCAACAATGCTCAACATGCAACAGCTATTTTCATTAGCAGCAATTATACTACAGAGAGGTTGTGTTGATTATCATTCAGATTCCCATGCAGCTCCCTTGAATTACATAGTCAGGGACTGCCCAGACTATGACCTGTTCTGCTAAAGCAGTTTGGTACAGAAGGTGCACCTGCTACCAAACATTAAATACAGTCTTAAGACAATAATTAATTCACCTCCCTCTAGTGAAGAAGACTGTTTTTTCAAACAGGATTACCCTGCTACATCAACCTCTGAGAAGGGTTGTGGGCCCATCATATAGAAGAACTTAAGAGCATAAGAAAACAGTAGAATGTTGTGGACAGTTACATGGTCTGTATTTTGGGAAGGTCATAATCTCACCAAGCATGCTCAGCTTGTGAAGAGGAGCTGCTTGATTGTGACAAATCCTTACCTTCAATTTTTTTGTAGCATCCATCTCTTTCTTTTAAATTACAAAAAATAAATACTTACCATCTAACCATTAGCCCAAGCTCCATGAAGTTTTTCAGGTTAGGAAGAGTTTGCCTTAGATCTGGAGTACTCAGCCCATGCTGATATCTAAGCTACAAGAACAGAAAAAAACCCCTAAAATTAGCACAGCTTTCCAAATCCCAAAGAACATAACATCATGGTCAGTTAATTTACTAGGTTTTTAGAAAGTGCAGGATGATTATCCAGCAGTTCCAAGATATTTATTCCCCTTAAGAAAATGTTCAATTTACTACTTGTATTAAGAAACCCACCCAAGAACAGGGACAAAATAATCAGTCAACCTGACTCTTAAACCTCCTTACACTTTTTCCATTTTTTAGGTGCAATAGGAAAGCAGGCTCAAAGCTTAATAAAAACCACAGCCGTTATGGGAAGAGACCAAATTCCAACACAATGTTCTGTATTCACGCATTCCAAATATTTATTTGTGTATACTTGTCAGTCTGAGTGTATCAGAGTACGCTGGAATCATTAATGGAATTCTTATAGTAATATCAACAAGTAAAAATACATATTGTCACACAGCTGATCAATATCTGTGCTCCTTATACAGTTTATATCAACATTCAAACTCCTGTTATTAGTATCATAATTAAATCCAGCACTCAAGTCAGATGCGACCTAGTGAAGGGAAAGGCTAAACACTGGCATACTTTAACCCAAATATTGACTCCTATAAATTGTTCTTACCCTCAGATTATCGAACAACAGCCACATTACATAACTGTCACTGCTGGGAATTATAAACTCTGTGTTTAACAAGTCACCAAATTAAAAGTACCTCTCAAGAAAACAGCACATGGAAGGGAAAAAGTCCGTCTTTCAATTTTGAATCTCAAAATTTCAGGGAAACTTTGCAGAGAAATTTATCTCTTGTGTGGTTAAAATATGAAAAAACCCCAACACTACATTCCAGTATCTCTAAGACTACTGAAATGATGCGCTACCAACTTAATAAGCAGTTCTCAGCATGTGTTAACACCCTCTGGAAGTTTCTGCTGGACTCCAATACAGGCACACACAGTAACTGCACAAATTCAATGCTGATAGAGCTACTTGCCGAAACACGGAACAGTCCCACTCAAAGTCAAATTTCTTCTGTTTAGAATTACACACCTGTTTCCATAATTCCTGACAGTAAGATGCAGGAAAGTGTCTTAAGTTTCAAAAATTTCTGACTTCTCCCAAATAATCAGTTTTTCACAGAAAAAGACTCTTGAAATTGGAAATTATTTTTATGCTTATCTGAGATCCAGAAAGAAAAATTACTTTGGAAGAAAATCACCCTCACAACAGGCAGCCATTTATTACAGTTTATTATTTCCATATGGACAAAGCCGAATCATATGGTGGGTTTGGGTTCATAATTTCTGCTACAATGACAGAATCTGGATTAAGACAACCATACAATATAAATTACAAAACCATCACCATATTCTCCTAATGGGATTATAGTGGATTTCGTTAACTGGAGAACTAGCCCGGAGCAAAAGAAATGACGAAGAAAAAATCCATCAAGCTCAAAAACTTTACATTTGTTCCTCCTCCATTAATCAAAAATTCATGGAATATCCCTTTTTATACTCATTCTTACATTTTAAGGTTTCAGAGCACGGAAATAAGGTGGATTAAGGGATCTCTCTATTTCCAACAGCTAAGATCAGAGGAATGCATGGGCGAGCCCGTATCCAAACATGAGCAAATCCACTGCTTCTACTAAAAGACATTTTCATATTTCCAATAGTAGAGATGCATATTAAGTAAAGTTAGCTTGCAACTTTCATGAAACTTCTAGAAAAAAATTATTATTTAGCTTCATAAACTGCATATTATTTTGGCTTTGTAACAGATTAAAAGCAAAGCAACACTGCCTTGCGTCTGTATCAATACAAGCTGATGATGAAGTATTTACAAACACAGAAACTGCTAAAAAACTTACCTGCCTTCTAGGGGCAGAAAAAAACATACAAAAATCAGCTGATAAATTGGGTTTTAGTCTGGATCCAAAATTACCTCTCCATTAATGCATCAAAGGTTAACTCCTGCTTCACGTAATTCTGGAGTAGTCTCCCATATCCTGACAAAGAAATCTCTGCTTTGCTGCGTGATGCAGGCCCTACAGGTCCAACACCAAGCAAATGGGAACATGGAGGTGGAAGGAGCTAAAAACCAACTTTTTTTACCTAAAGGATCAGAACTGCTCTTCCTCCTCTCTTTACCGACAATTAAAAAAAAAATAGTAAGAACTGGGTTTTTTCCCCAAACCAGAAAGCATTTCTGATACACCTTCCCTTAAGTTTAATTTTTTTAACATTTAACACCACACATGCAGAGCTAGTTACTCTACCTCATCCAATAAATAGTAAGGCACTGAACAAAAGTCATAAGGACTGTGTCCAGAGGACACCATGGAGATGTACCAAGGGCTGCAGGAGACCCTCTGCTCTGAAGATAGGCTGGGAGAGCTGGGGGTGTTCAGCGTGGGGAAGAAAAGCCTTTAGGGAGACCTCAGAGCACCATCCAGTGCCTAAAGGGGCTCCAAGACAGCTGGAGAGGGACTTTGGACAAGGGCCTGGAGTGACAAGACAAGGGGGAATGGCTTCCCACTGCCAGAGGGCAGGGTTAGATGGAATACTGGGAAGAAATTCTTGGCTGTGAGTGTGGTGAGGCCCTGGCACAGGTTGCCCATAGAAGCTGGGGACGTGTTCAAGGCCAGGCTGGATGGAGCTTGGAGCAACCAGGTCTAGAGGAAGGTGTCCCTGCCCATGGCAGCGGGGGTGGAATTGGATGATCTTTAAGGTCTGTTTCAGTCCAATCACCATTCTATGATCCTCTGTGACCTGTTACAGTAGGATTCACACAAATACTCTTTAACATCAAAATCAATTTTAAAAAGACAAAAATGTAGGGAGAAGCTGCTTTGCTCATAAGAATTAAGAGGGCAGGAAAACAAGAGACGGCAGAGGTAACAGTGTGCTGTCTTGACTCTCCTAAGAAATAGTTCAAATTTCAATTGTTGCTATTAAAAGTCACCCATCTCCACACTAAGTTTCTAATGCAATAATTTGCAAAAGCAGCATTTTATTTAAGATTTTAAAGATTAGATTGTTTCTTCAGGATTTTACAGACCCAGCCATCCAAAGAAAATATGCCTGTTTTAATTGGATCGAAGATGTGTCCAAGATTTGTGTGCACACAGACCATGTATTCTCCACAGGACTTTGAACAAATCATTAATGATGTTCCAGTAATAAAATATTAATTCTGATTTCCATACCAATATTTAGCTCCTATACACAGCTTTGTTTTCCCAAGTGTTGCTCTCATATTAGTTACTAGCAAAACTTACTCCACAGAAACCAGATATAGGAGACGGAAAAACCTGAAGAAATAGGATAATACATTTATTTTAAGGCCAACTTCTCTACCAAAGACCAGCTAATCATACCAGTGGATATTTTCTATTATATATTCCAACATCACAAAACCTCATAAATGTTAAAATAAGCTGCATTTAAAACAGTGGTTCTCAGAGTGAAAGGTAAATTTATTCTTTAAAAAATTATATTAGCTTTCTAAAAAAAGTGTTTTAAGACTGAATTTCCATAGAAGACTAATACTAACAAAACCACAGTATTAGCTGTAGGTGAAGCACAACAAATTGAAGTTAAACTGTAACAAAATGGGCATAATTAGTTTACACTCTTTAGGATGAGAAAAGATAATATGCAGCTGCTCTAGTTTCTACCTGTATTTCCTTCTCTGCAATGGTCTGAACTTACACTGGAAGGTGTCTGTACCCAGCAGTGAACCAGCTCCAATCTGAGCATCTCTGCTCTACTGCCAACCAAGCAGCTTCCAAGAATTCATTTTATCAACAGGACTGTTAGACTTAAAAAATCAAGACCTAAAATCACGTTAGACAACAGAAAAGCTTACTGCCTTCCTAAAGGTAACAATTCCACAGCAAAACGTTCATTCATCAAATCTACCAGTAGAGATACCTCTTTTGTTAACTAAAATACAAACCAGCAGAGGTTCAGTTACTTTCCTATAAAGTCCCTAGGACGTAACAGGACTACTAAAGTTTTTCAATTAAGTTGGCTTAAAAAGAAACCATTTAGTTACCTTTCTGTTTCTGCGTAATTCCATATTGAACCTGAGATCAGAATTAGGGGGTTTGCCACTCTAGGGCTGCCCTTAAGAAAAATAATGATATCCTGCATTTATGTGCAAAGAACAACTGTCCATTTCCTATCCTAATTCCTGCAGCAGTATTTAATGACTAACAGTATACAAGCATATACATTTACTTCCAGCCAGAAACCACAGAGTACCTGGACTCGAATATCTTTTTTGGGGGGGGGAAGTGCAGAATGACTCCAATTCTAAACTCATCTGTCCATCATTTCTCATATTGTTTCCCCAGCCATATTCATCTTGTTCTAAGCCATGTGAAAGCAGTCTAACAGCCAGAATATGTTGTTAAAGTTCAATATAGCAGCCAGTTTAGTACATATTGTGCATAATATTCAAGTCTATGCCAAAATCTGCTGTATTTTGGACTTCCCTTAGTCCCCACTTCAGGCAACTGTTTCTTGATTTTGTAACAGTACCTGTACCTATAGAATAGGTGGACTCAACCCACTATTACACTATACAAAGATCTTGCAATATTAAGGCAGTCAAAAGCAATTTTGAATTATTTTCAACTATATGAGGAGTTTCTCTTAATAGCATCAAGAATTTCAAAAGAACATCTGCTCCACAAATGTGAAAACCTACAGAGAAAAATAGAAGCAAAAGCGTTGTTTCAATCAAATTTGCAGAGCTGGTCACAAGCCAAGCATTTGCATAAGGTTTTCAAAGAATGTCAAACACAGTGGAAAGAAGTATAAAGTTTTAAAAAGTTTTAATAAGATGACATAGTTAATTGTTTTACAAGTTCCTGGATGACTTTTCAGAGTATGAAGGAGCACTGGCAGGGATTCAGATGACTAAGCACTGCAGTAATGAAAACAAGGAAGTGTTGTTATAATGCCTGTTGCTATATAAACAACCATGGGGGATCAGTGAAATAATGCCTGCTGCTATATAAACAGTTGTGTGTGTTTATACCTTTTGGGGGCAATTATAAAATTTTAGATTATTGAACTCTTCATGTGTTGCTTGCCTTTGTTTTACCGAATCTGGCTAGTTGTTCTAGCTCTGAACACCTATGTGGGTTTACTGAAAAACCCTTAAGCCACAACATTAGTGTAACATGTAAATAGCTCTTTAGATAATATACCTCCAAAACTAAGCATCTAAAAATCATTTTCATTTTTCATACTTAAAAAGACTGCCAGTAAGCATCAATTACAGTTTGGAAGCAAACATAACCAAAAGGTTTTAAAATTTTTTTAAGCTTCTTGGGGAAGTAGGAGCTAAAAAAAGAAAAATAACCACTGCGATTATAACAAGTCTTAAACTTCTCCATCTTGCTTTCAGAAGGAGCAAATAGAGGACTGCCACAGTAGTGACAGCCTTCATCCAAGCAAGAGGAAGTGCTCAAATACAACAGCTATTTCAATAGACATTATGACTTATCTTCATATGCCTGCCTCCCTCTCCCAAAGTTACACCTGAAAAGCAAGTGTTTACTTTGCAACTCATTCAAGAGTATTAAACTAACAAGAAAGCAAGTTGCATCCACATCCTTGAAGAGCCATGTCCTTCACTAATCCATCGAGCATATGCTTTCAAGTTCCTCAAGCTGACCCAGTGTGCCTAAAGCCTTCAATAAAACCATCTTAAAGGATGCCCACCACAATTTTGATTTAGCAATAGCAAGTAAGGCACACAAACAACAATCAAAGCAGTAACAGGAGATAACAACCGCATTTTATGCTGTACCTTCAAAGGGTACTTACAATTAGTTATTTTTAAAGCATGCTTAGTCTGAACTAACCTGATTTGTCCTACATTTACATGGGAGAGGCTGACATCAATAAGATAATTTCCTGTTATCACAAAATCCTACAAAGGTTTGGGTTGGAAAGGATCTTAAAGATCATCTTGTTCCAACTCCCTGCCATGGGCAGGACACTTTCCACTACCAAGACCTGTCCTACTTGGCCTTGAACACTTACAGGGCAACCACAGCTTCTCTAGGCAACATGTGTCAAGGCCTTACCACCCTCACAGCCAAGAATTTCTGCCTAATATCCCATCTAACTCTGCCCTCTGGCAGTGGGAAGCCATTCCCCTTTGTCCTGTCATTCCAGTCCCTCTCCTGCTCTCTTGGAGCCCCCCCCTTAGGCAATGGAAGGGGCTTTAAGGTTCCCTTGAGCCCTCCCTTCTCCAGGCTGAACATCTCCAGCTCTCCTAGGCTGTCTCCAGAGCAGAGGGGCTCCCGCAGCCCTCAGAGCATCTCCGTGACCTCCACTGGACTTGCTTCAACAGGTCCACATCCTTCTGATGTTGAAGGACCCTCACTCTCTCACTTTGACCTGTAACAGTGTTAACTAACATTGGAGATGCTACGCAGTCCTGAACCAAGACAGTCACTAGTATAGTTCAGAAACGTTGATATCTACATTAGAGCAAAACATCCTCACAGAGCTCTGGCTGATTCAGTTCTCACAAACTGCATCAAGTTGAGATGGAACCTTTTTCTCCCCCCTGGTTTCTTCCTGCCCCAAGAACAACCTGTCTCTTTTCCTCTCCTCTCAGCCTGGAGAATTTTAATTCACTTCCATCTGAAAGGCAGGGAAAATTAATACATGAAATCTACATACAGCAGTATGCAGATTTCAGCAGTAATTAGGGAAACTATATTCTCATCTGATAACAGACCTAATTCCCTTTTACCTTCTTTCATTTGTCCTAGAATTACATTAAGCTGCTTCTTCCTCTTGCATTTACCAAAACATAGTCTGATCTTTATTCAAAGACAGCAGCAGCCTCAATTCTAAATGCACAGCAACATGTACTATTCCACCAAACATTCAGGAAGCAGTTTCCTTCTTATTTTTAAAAGTGCAGCAATATTTAATATTGGATTTTGGTTTCACAGCACTAGTGTTTATTGGAGATAGACCTCATGAAAATAAGGAAGTAGGAGTATGTGTTTGAGTACAAGTGAAACACACTGTAGAGCTAAACATTAAGATGAGCCAAAAGCTGCGATTTCTCAAGAACTCTCTCATTGGTATTTATGAACCCTCCTCAAGAGTAAACACAATACCCCTCCAGAGAGGTCTCAAACATTAGCCTTCATGGTTTCAGTCTGGTGTCCCAGTAAGGATATGGGAAACCATCGTGAAAGACAGGCTGGAAGAAACTGCCACTCACGTAAGTAAAGTATTCCTGTAAAACTTAGCAGTTACTGCGCTTGTTACAAAAACCAACATATACGGACCCCCATACCCATAAAGGTACCATAAAGGTACGCCTCATATGCCACAACTGTTTCATAAAAGAACATTTTAAAAGGCAATTTAAAGACAGAGCAGTTACTAGCCTCCAAAAAGCTTCCCTTGCTCCCCAGTGAAGCACTCAAACAACTAAAATCATGTTTACTGCAGTCTTCCTGCATTTATAGCTTGATTAGATGAAACTATAGAGCATACCCTTTCCAGGTTCAGGTCATAGCTTCTTAAAAGGGTTCAGTATCACAAATTGATGTTTACTACATTATAAGACATAGGCACACTTATTTCCTATGACCTCATTCATCCTGAGCTTTTGTATTAAAAATCATTACATCAGGCACAGAACAAGAGGTCAGATGTGCAAAAGTCAGAAGGAGAAAGATAAGTGACATTCTGTGCCTCCATGTTAAACGTGATATTTTCTGTATGTGTTTAGGTCCCCCAGTGTAGTTCTGCATACCTGAAGATTGCTTTTTACCTATATAAACCAAATATCAACCTATGAATACCAGAAGGGCAACATTCTCAGTGAATACACAGGTATGTACAGAGAACTCTCTCACCTTGTCCTGGAGGGAAATGAAGAGAAAATATATGGTTAGGGTTATAGTGCTACACACTCCTCCTCCATTTGTTACTTTCACATTTTAATAAATCCATTCCAAAACCAGGCAATTTTCCCATATGACAGCAGTCCAGCTCTACCTCGTACCTTAAGAAGTTGCAGGAAAGGAACTCGCAGAATTATTTCAGTGGGCAAACAATGAGCTCCATCAGATGTTGTAAACACAAAATCTTTCAGCTATTTGCTCTTTCATGTTGTGTTGGGAAAGCCCTTGTTTTAAAGTGGGTGACATTGAGCTTCTGGCCATTCATTCATCCATGTTTGTGAACCCTGCTCTTTCAGGTGAAAAGGCTCTTGCTTCCAGAAAGCTTAACTCAAAGAGGAAGTGATTCAGCCCATGACACAGAGCTTAAATGGAAGAAGAATTTGGGGATTCTCTGCTCCCAGCCACACCTTGCACTTCAGCTGAACTGCTTTCCTGGTATCTATTACATTACTGTCAGTGAACAAAGGAGACTGACTTCTTAAAAAAGGATTAGATTGTGAATCTAATGGGAAGACCTCTCATTTGAAGAGTACAGAATCAACAGTTTAACCTGTGAAAAACTTGCTTCCTATCAGGATAACACCGGCATTCCATGAACTC
The DNA here is from genome assembly GCA_013389985.1 of Dryoscopus gambensis. Taxonomy (NCBI): domain Eukaryota; kingdom Metazoa; phylum Chordata; class Aves; order Passeriformes; family Malaconotidae; genus Dryoscopus; species Dryoscopus gambensis. The sequence goes on from WEIT01035607.1 coordinate 35,830, forward strand.
CACTTGGCACTAAGACATACCAATATGGAAAATGGTTTCTCATATCATGGATGATATTTCGAACTTAAAAGCTGAGGTCAGGGAACATTAAACCAAGGACAGTTCAGCACTGGTCTTCCTGAAAATATTAATTTATACAAGCTAAACTGAACTAGAGCTTGTTTTTTTCCTAGTTACACAATATTAACTTCACAAGTATTCAAATGAATTACACACAAGGCCAGCAAAGAGAGATGCAATAAGCCCTTCAGTATTTCCAGTCTCTTGAAAAACAAAATGCTTTAGAGCTCTGGATTTCCAAACATTCTGGGCTGATCAAAAAGTGAATGAGCCAATACATATCAGATGCTTTTATTCCATTTGTTGCAGAACAACTTGCTCTAAACTTCAACCACAGTATATAAAAAGCCTGAAAGGCATTTATGGATGATTAAGTAGCTGGCATATCAAAAGCTTTCAAAACAGCTTTTCTGCCCTGATGTGCCAAATCTTATGCACAGAAGTATGAGACAAATCCTGATCCAAGGAGGACAAAACATACATATTAAACTGTACAACTGAAGAACAAAGAATGCGGGGGGAAAAGTGAAAGTAACAGAAGCTCAGAAAAAAAAAATCTAAACCCCACAAGTTACAGCTTGTCACTTGCTTGCAAGTAACAGATGAGAGGAATTTGTATGCATTAAAGCAAGCGAAGTTTCAAGAAATTAGAAGCATTTTGCCATAATTTCTTTTACACATTAAGAAATGGGCCACATGGCAGAAAGCGAACAGGCTCCAAAGGAAGAGACAGGCTTACAAAGCAGGTCCTGGAATTCCACAGGTGTGAACGCTTCATATTTGAATGTCCAGCTTTGTCTCCAGTGCACACGCTCTACTTGTTAAGAAAAATTATACACTACAGCTTTTTCCTACACTGATACATTGTGCCAGGGCTTGATAAGAAACTTCCCACTTCCCTATTCCTTTCAATTTTATAACATAGAACTTATATACACTACAAAGCAGCTTAAGTTGGCAAATGACATGTGTTTATGTCAGATGAACTATATCAGGAATCCATTTGCCTTTTGATTACTCAATTTTGGTTCTAGTTTAAAAACATACTCATTTTTTTAGGAAACCTTGCAGTCTGAAGAGTAATGCACAGAGATGATGACAGCTACACAGTACAAAAGTTATCTTACACACAGAACATGCTTGCAAGGGTGGTTACCCAAAATTATTATGGAGGACTTACTCTAAGCACAGCTGGTGATGCCACCTCTCCTATTTACAGAATCCCAGAACAGTTTGGGTTAGAAGAGACTTTTAAGCTCATCCAGTTCTAACCCCGCCTGCCACGGGCCTCGATACCTGCCACTAGACCTGATTGCTCCAAGACCTGTCCAGCCTGGCCTTGAACACTTCCAGGGATGGGGCAGTCACAGCTTCTCTGGTCAACCCTCTGCCAGGGTCTCAGCACTCTCACAACCAAGAATTTCTGCCCAATATCCCATCTAACCCTGCCCTCTGGCAGTGGGAAGCCATTCCCCCTTGTCCTGTCACTCCAGGCTCTTCTCCAAAGTCCCTCTCCAGTTGTCTTGGAGCTCCTTTAGGCACTGGAAGGGGCTCTGAGGTCTTCCTAAAGCCATCTCTTCTCCAGGCTGAAAAATCCAAGCTCTCCTAGCCTGTCCATATATGAGAAGTGCTCCATCCCTCCAGTCACCCAACCACCCTGATGATCCCATCATAGCTGCAGGAGCCTCCAGCACTGCCTGGGCTTGGGCTGGAGGTGCCAGGATCTGTATGGGTTGAATACCCAAGATCTGCTCCTTCACAGAGCAAGTTAGTATTGGCCTTTGCCTACGGACAAGTACAGGCAGGCTTTTAGCTGAATGAAAGTGGAACTTTATTTACAACTAATCCAGTCTCATTTCAACATATTTTATCTTGGCATGGGTGATAGGAAAGGAAAATAAGAAAGCCTTTCAAACAAGTTTGCAAAAAACATACATAAATTCCCCAATTCTAAACGATCTGGCTAAGTATCAGCTCACTGTTACCCTAGGAAACTTTCAGGAATGAAACCTCTCCTAAGAGCTTTTGGCTCTACACAGCTGGATGTCATGGGGTGATTTGTACTGTATCCCACATTATTCAGCCCCCACTTGACCTGGACGAGTTACAGGTGTGTCAAATCAGGTGTTTCCACTAAGGGTCAGAGACCAGCTGACCCTCGGTGAGATAACACATAAGAGAGAGGAGAAGAGCCCAGGAGGAGCTAGCTGGGAGAACTACTGGGAAGGCCATCCTGCTATCCTGGAAGAAGACCAGCTCGCTAAGTTACGGAATCCTGTCACCAGAAGTATCAGAGCATTAAAGACCCACTGAGCTCCACCGCCTTCGGGGGCCCCCGCACCCGTGCCGGCCAGCTCCGATTCCAGCGTCACCGGAGAGAAGGGGAAACCGCACCCACAGAAGGACTTTCAAATCTTTCAGGTTCCCTCCCCTCAGTGGGAGGCTTTGTTTTTTTTATTGTTGTTGTTGTTATTACTCCTAACCTCACTGTTTGTTAAATAAATAGTTTCATTTTCTCTTTTACCTTCCTCCGAGGAGAATTTTCTTTTTCTCCCGAACCTGATAAGGGGGAGGGGTGGCATCTCCTTTTTAGGAGACGTTCCCCTTGGACGTTTCCCCTAAATTTGGCCAAAACCATCACACTGGAGAAGGTACTTTGTGGTTTTTCAGGTGCAGTCCCTTCCTCTTAACATTAAATGAAAGCTTGGCACTTCACAAGACAAGACTAGACTCTGGCTTCAGCCTGTGCTCTTTCAAGAACACTTTTCCCTATGTAGCTAAATTGACTACAGATTCAGACAGTGCATTCTTTCTGAACTGTATGTTTTATAATCTTAGTTTAGGGGCCTCATAAAAGATGTAGTGTGCAAGTCACAGTATCCTACACTCAAAGGGCCATAACCACTGCATATACACCACTACCCACAGAACTCTTAAAGACACTTCTGCTCCACAGTGTTTATTGCCACAACAAATTTCTAGGCCTAACATTTTTGCTGTTCAACTTCCCATGGAAAAGTTTATTAGTTTCTATTATAAAGCTGGTTTTCTCTCATGTTTGATAGCCTAACAGAGCCAGAAACTGAACCTCTTGCCTCATTCCATGTTTAATAGCTGAGTTTCAGTTCAGTCTCTTACATATGGCACGAGTACATAAACATTCAACACTAATTCCATGCAGCTATGCATAGAGGAAGATGGCACTTTGTCTACACCTAAAATATATCAAGTGTCGTGGGACCCTCCCC
>WEIT01035608.1:3503-54169 GCA_013389985.1 Dryoscopus gambensis
AGTTTAAAAAATTTAATGTCAGTGCCCAGCCAGGCAAAACCTAACTCCCTAACATTTCTGTTTTTCACGGAAGGCTAAGACTTTATCCTCAGGCAAAGTCTCCTCGCTGGGCTGGCTGCTGTAAATCCTCTGGGCCCTGGCGAAAGCCAGACTTGCTAGCTCATTTTACTTAATTTGTGATGCTGGCAAGATTTGTGCTGCAGCCCAGGGCTCTTGACTCAACTCTCCTAAATCAGAGCATTGACACATTACAGTAGAGAACCACCAGCACAGAAAACCTGAAAATAAACTTCTTGAAAAGAGATATTTCAGAAAGATGCTGTCTTACTGAGTTTTAAATAGTGTTTAGTGGAATGTTTCAGGTTTCTTGGTGTTTTCTTCTTTAAAGCCACTTGCTCATTAAGAAGTTGGGTTTTAGCCACTGTCCTCATAAATGTTTTTTACTACATATTTCATGTGAGAATCTTGGGTCGCCGCGTATCTTTCCTCAGAAACGCTGCTAGACAAAATGTCTTGAGTTTTTGCAAGTGGGTAAACAAGAGACTTGGGGTAAAGTGAAATGAGGTTGACTTTGCAGGAATGTTAACCAGCATAGGGGTAATGATGCAATTACTGCAAATATAAATGTGTCAGGTTAATGCCTGTGTAGATATTCTTCTTCAGGACTAAGAATCCTTTTTCCTGCTTGGATAATTCCATTTCGAAAGTGAGGAAGTGTATCCAAGAGGATAAAGTGCTTGGCTGTGGTTGTGGAGATCAGAGGTTCTCTTTTTAAACCTGCTATGAATTTGTTGGGAGATCTCAAGCGAATTTCCTCCTTTCGCTGCACCATAATGTCATATGTGGCTCTGAAGATGGTGTTGTATTGAAAAAAAAATTGTTATTAAACAAAAAACCAGATCAATCATACCGGTGGTATCCATACTGGTTTGGAACAGTTGATGTCTGATGCCCACACTGTGCAGATTTCAGGTTTATCTTGTTTTCAAAAGCTGGTTTTTGGTCTCACAGCCCAAATGCCCACTTGCTGTGGAGTGTGTTAGGTGGATTCCTTCTTCATTTTGGTTTCACTGCTGCAGGAATATGCACTCCAGGATTGTCCCATGATGCAAACAAAAGAACAGTAAGGGAGGTGATGGGGAAATGCATTTCAAAGGCATGTTACTGATCCGAACCAACACACACACACAATGCTGGGGCGTTCCCATACAGCCATAACAGATAATGTCCACCTGCAGCAGCTCTTAAGATGGTATCAGAGACAGAACCTGGCTGGTTGAATGGGGCTTAGTCCTCTGCTTTAACCTTCAGACTGTGCTGCTTCAGGAAGAATAAACTAGGTTTAGGAAGATGTTTTCCTAGTAGTTAATATGAGGTCAAAATTGTGTGATATATAGGCAAGAAAGACAGTTCTGGTGAATTTTACTTTGACATTTTGCTTTGAAACTGTGTTACAGAACAAAAATGCTTCAGCCTCTTTCCCTTCATTTAAAAATGAATAAAGTAGTTACTCTGGTGGGTTTGCGTAGAACTGAAACCTTGGACCTGCTCTGCAAGCTCTGCCATTGGAGATATCTACCCTCCTCTCCTTTGCTCATGGGTTCAGTGTTACACTGCAGTGAGGGCACCTGCCAGTTCCAGTGGTGGCTGGTGTGAGACACGAGGTGCCACATGTTCCTTCCAAGCAGACCAGTAAGAAGCCCTTAGGTGGCCAGTTGACTCTTCTGGGCTGAGATGCACATGAATGTTTGCACTGGTGTTTGTTTGTTTCTGTAAAACACATTTCAATTATCCTAATGCTTTTCCAACTGTTCTTTGTTACAGAAGAGGAAGAGGAGCAGGTTCCTACCGATGGAGGTACATCTGCAGAGGCCATGCAGGTCCCACTGGAAGAAGAAGGAGATATGGAAGAGGATGAGGCAATTAATGATGAGAACTACTTGAGCAAGAGACCTTTAGAAAGTCCTGATGCTGAGGAATTCCCACCTGTGAAACGGCCAAAACTGTCTGTTTCCAAAGGGGACGCCTTGGACGGAACTATGGAACCACGTGAGCCTCTTAGCTCAATAAATACACAAAAAGTACCACCAATGCTTTCTCCAGTTCACGTTCAGGACAGTACAGACCTAGCCCCGCCTTCGCCAGAACCACCAATGTTGGCTCCCATTGCAAAATCCCAAGTGCCGACCCCCAAAACTTTAGAGGCAAAGCCGTTTGTACCCAAAACGAAGTCCAAAACAAGTTCTCCAGGACAGAAGACAAAATCACCGAAAACTACACCCTCGCCAGTGGTAGCTGGGAGTCCCATTCGTTCACCAAAAACTGGATCCAAAGAAAAAAAGTCACCAGGTCGCGCCAAGAGCCCAAAAAGTCCTAAAAGTCCAAAGGTTCCTGCTCATGTTCCACAACCACCTGTGAAGCCTGAAACACCGAGTAGGCCCCCTCTGGCTGCATTGAGTGACAAGATAGGAAAGGAAAATATTCAAGTGAAACAGGGACAGACACCACCTGAGCCTGCCCCCAAACCACATATGGACAACCAGATAAAGAAAGTCCCGGTCATGGACAAGACCATTGATGATTCAATCGATGCTGTGATTGCTCGTGCGTGTGCAGAACGAGAACCGGATCCCTTTGAGTTTTCCTCTGGGTCTGAATCAGAAGGGGAAATTTTTACCAGTCCTAAAAGACTTTCTGTTTCAGAGTCTACAACTCCTAAACCTTCTGTTCCCGCCAATAGTGCAAATAAGGCAGGAGGAACTCCAATACCTGCCTCAGGTGGGACTTCAAGTTCAGACATTTCATGGACAATGGATGACTCAATTGATGAAGTCATTCGGAAGGCAAACATGGGGACACCTTCTAATCCACCTACCAATTTCACTTATTTCTCCTCACCTTCTGCTTCACCGCCAACTCCCGAGCCTCTTCTCAAAGTCTATGAGGAGAAAACCAAGTTGGCTTCATCGACAGAAGTGAAAAAGAAATTGAAAAAAGAGCTGAAAACTAAAATGAAGAAGAAAGAAAAACAGAAAGAAAAAGATAAAGAGAAGAACAAGGAGAAAAATAAGGAGAAGGAAAAGAACAAGGAGAAAGATAAAGACAAGGAAGGAAACAAAGAAGCAAAGTTTCAGTGGAAGGAGCTACTCAAAGAGGAGGATCTTGATCCCTATAAATTCAAACTAAAGGACTTTGAGGATGCTGACACAAAAGTAAAGTTGAAAGATGGCAATACCAAAAAAGAGAGAGAAAAACATAAAGATAAAAAGAAAGAGAAAGAGAAAGGCAAAAAAGACAAGGATAAAAAAGACAAAGAGAAACTCAAAGATAAGGGTAAGGAAGATAAGATAAAGGTGCCATCAGCACCTCTTGTGTTACCTCCCAAAGAAATGTCTATGCCCTTGTTCAGCACACCATCTGCCATGAGGCTTCCCAGCATGTTACCTTCCTTGTCTCCCATGCTCCCTGAAAAACTGTTTGAAGACAAAGAGAAACCAAAAGAGAAGAAGAAAGACAAAAAAGAGAAGAAGAAAAAGAAAGAAAGGGAGAAGGACAAAGAAAAGGAAAAGAAGGAGAAGGAAAAGGAGAGGAAAGAAAGAGAAAAGAAAGAGAAAGAAAAGGAGAAACACAAACATGAAAAGGTAAGCTGGTTGGATGAGCTGAGATGGCACACTTGCTTGAAAAATCCACATGGATTCCTGGGTTTGCTGCTGAGCATTGTCCAAGAGCTTTGAGGAGAAGTGTGGTTATAGGTTTGGTGTTTCTTAATAATAACAGCTCCAAGGAAGATGTCCACCAGGAACTTCAGAGATTGTCCCACCTCTTTGGAAAACAAAGCAATGGAATTTCAATTCAGTGAATTTGAAATGTGAGGTTGTCCTGGCTTTTCTCGACTCACTTTTCACTTGGAAAAGCTGAGACTCAGAGTCAACAATGGCACACACACAGCAAAGGGATGCAGTGTTAGGATGCTGAAAGTTTATTCTGTAGGTTTCCACAAGAAGGGCAGGCAGCAACCCTATACCTGCTGTTTCAAAGTTTGTATAAGCCTGGAAATTCTCAGGTGGGCAGAAACGAGGAGCAGACTGCGTTCAAATAAATGTTATCTCAGATGCTCAGAAGAGCTGCTGAGTCTTCTCTTAGCATGTCTGCCCCTTTGTTGCCCCAATTTGTTTGAAGTAAGAAAATTATTTTCAAATTATGGTCTAAGTGTTCAAATGTCACCTTTCTTTTCGTGTCTTATGCTTGAGAGACAGAAGGGGAGAGCTAATTTTCAAGGGGTTTGAGCTCCTTCCATTCCTGTAACTCTTACTGATTTACATCAGCCAAAGATAATTTCTTCTTTCCAATATCACCTAATCTTGAGAATACATTTAATATTTAAGAAATGAAACCAGCATATTTGCATGTTATCAGATTTTAAATCCCATTAGAAGCAGCTCCCCTAATTCAGGATTTGCTCTAATTTTTTTGTCACTTCACCTTATAATACGCATTAAATTGTTATTATTGAAAGGAAAGAAGAAAAGAAAGAGATTGTCTTCCTATGTGATAACCTTGGATACAAAAGTTCCTAAATCTCTATCCTTAGCCTTAGGAAGCACTGTCGGAGTTCCAGTTTTACCGAGATGCACTTTACATCCTGCTTTGTGTGCAATACTCAATTTGTACAAGCTCAGATTTGGGACATTCCTCACCCTCCTTTTCTTGCCACTCTTACATTACCTGCTGGACTTGGAACAAAGTGCTGATTTCAAAACTTGATATATTTTTTTAAGGTTAAAAATTGTTTTTCCATGCAGAATCTGGGTGCTGTGGAGAACTAACGTTGTCTGCTGTGAATGAGTTGGTGATCAACAGGGTGGTGGCCCAGTTGTCCATGATAATTTCATGTCTGGCTTTAGACTGCAGCAACACTTCCACAGATTCCCCATTTTATCTTTCTGCCCCTTGTGCCTGAGCTGTTTTGGCAGTATTTCACTGAGAATTTCTGCAGAGATTTTTTTTAAGTTAAATATGGGTGTATGTAAAACAGAGGCAATGAATTGCTTGTTTTCCATATATTCAGTTTTGCATTTCTTGTGCAGTTGTCTGTGTCAAGTTTGCTTTAGAGTGATATTACAGACATAAACAAACTGGTAAAGCTTCAGTATAGACTGACCAGATATATATATATTAGGGAAAGGAGTTCAACACTAATAAAAACTTGGACAAATTAAATTGACAAAGCTGCCCATTACCTTGGCAAAAAGTCCCTGTCAAAAGATAAACTTTAAAGCTAGGATGCATGAAAGAGTCTCCAGATAGAATTAAAATTTAAACTGATTCTTGAGAGATAAGCTTTTTTTTAAATCCACCTCTTTGCTGCAAGTCAGGATTTTAAAAATAAATTTCCCCTTTAAATCTCTTGAGCGATTTTCATTTTTTGCAAGGCCGCACTGCTGGTGTCCTGGAAAAATGGAGAGTTAGAGCTTTATCAGTTGGTGCCCTGAGGTATGTGGCAAAGAAGCTAAATCCTTGAAGATTAGCAAAAAAAATGCAGCACATGGCAATAAGGGGCTTATATGACTACTAGTATTAGTTCAGGTGAAAGAAGTATTGCTTATACATAAAACTGGACAAATCCACTGACAATGTATTTTTAGTTAGCTACAAAGGAGTCTTATATTGCTGGACTTTACCTCTTTGGTGATTTGGAAAGCTTAGTAATCCACTGTAAATGCTCTTCTGCTGGCCCCAATTCCCAGTATTACTCCCGAATGCTGCTCTTTCGTTTTAACCCCTAAAAGTACATGTTTCCTTAATTTAGCTTTTAGATCACACAATGACTTATTTAGCCAGCAGTTGTGCTGCAAGAGCAAATGATCGAGTTACAGCTTGGATGTTTAATCTGCCACGGCGTGTCCGCCTCGGAGGTGTAAGCACAACCTGGGAGATGAGTTCGTGGGCTTGCTGCAGTTTCAGCTCCTTGATGGCCAGGAGGAAATATCAGATTCCTATTTCTAATATTGCTATAGTTAAACAAAAGAGTGACTCAGCTGTAATGTTCCCATTTTTGAGCCTTGTAGTTATTACCTAAGTGCACATCCCATCCTGTTGGGTGATTGAGGCTTTTTATCAAGATTTTCCTGGAATTTTTCCCCAGGCTGCTGAAAGATACAGAGCAGCAAACAGAACACTGCATAAATGGCAGAAAACAGAAGCTGAAGGCTTCATGCTGGGAGTGTTTGTTGGTGGCATCAAGGAGGGGAAGCTTTGTCTCAGGGCTTGCCTGCAGCTCCATGCCCCGCAGTGGTGTTGGATGCTGCCCTCAGAGCCAGAAGAGGAGATCTGGGGCACTGCCTTGCGAGCTCCACCACATGAAAAACAAACACTTGGAGCAGTTACACCCCACTTGTACTCCAGAGATTACCGGGCGTGCTGTAGGAGTGACTGAGCAGCTCAGGGAGCAGTGCTGACCCAGTTTCAGCTAACCTTAATACACTGAGCTGGAAACTAAAGTAGTTGAGGAACTGCTTCATGAGAAATGGAGCCATCCTTGCATTAGAGCAGAGCTTGCCAGAGCTGCCCCAAAGTAAGCTACCTTTGCTCCTGTATCAAAATCCTGTCATCAGTGTAGAGGAAGACCAAGCTCCACAGGATATAGCTGTGAATGCTCCTTAGTTTCCTCCCTGCTCTAGTCATGGAAACCCTACACAAACCCACGTTGTAGAAAGGTGCTTCCTCTCCTCTTGTATCAAAGGGTAAGATGTAGGATTGTGGTGGCGCCCTGTTTTCCTCTCCCAGCAGACTGTGATGTTGGTATTTGAGCATAAAGAAGTGGTTTATGTGCTTTTCTTCTGCCACATGAGCCCACACCACTTGTTTAGAATAGTACCAAGGTTCTTTATAAATAACGTGAGCATCTTTCTATGCTGTGTGCTGAAAGCTACAGCAGCAGTGCCTGTCCTGAGGTGCTTTGTATTCAAACCAGGCACTACAGAAGGAGGAGAAACCTGCAGGAAAAGAGGCAAGATAGCCTGTGCAAAGCCATATTCCTGAGCATCTAGTACCCAGGGTTCAGTTCCATGTCTCGTGGATGATCTTACAGGTTAAGATGCTGGGAAACAGAGAAGAGACTCACCTATGGCAGGTAGCAGCGAAATTGTTGCAGGCATTAAAAGCTTCTGAGGAAAAAAGCTCTTGCAACACTCCAGGGGAATGAAGTAAAAAAAAAATGGTGCTACATAAACAAAAGAGTGGAGAGAGGCCTGTGAAATCAGCTAATCCATATCCATGGAAAGCTGTATTGCAAAGCACAGTTCACTGTGTCAGAGCAGGAACAGTTCTCATGCTACACTCCTTCTCTCTGGCCTAGACATCACCTGGAGAGCAGGTGCAATTCTTTGGCCAAAATGCATGGCAAGAAATTTTACTGTTACCTTCCTCAATGTAAGTCCCACTTGAGCCCTCCCACTTTGGCCTGCTTTCTCCCACTCTCCTTTCTGTGCTTTGCATTGATTGTTTGCCCTCCCTTTTTCTGTGAAAGCTTTATGAAACTGGAGATTTGATCAGGTTTCCATTTAGTGTATGCATATTAGTTTTGTCTCTAAGTTCTGGAGCAGATTCAGCCAAGTGGTTATTTTATTAAGTGTGATGACACACATGCTCAAAATGAGATCAGTCTCCATCTCTCTTTATATATATATATTTCTCTCTATATATGTTGTATATACACTTGTCATATATGGACATAAGTTGAGTAATGTGTGCCTGGAGAAGCATTACAGTGTCAGCTGTAACATCTGTGGTCATTCTGTACACATTTTGCAAACCAGTAGCTCAATGGGAGTTGGTAATTTTGGCACATACTGGTTCCATAACTTCAAGGACATATTCGAGTGGTGTAAACTCTACCAGATACCAAGATTGGAATCCCAGGCCACTTGAAAAATAGTCATTAAAAACCTCAGCCTAATTGCAGTAAAATGCTGTGGCTGTGTGGATAAGCACTTTCATAAAGTATTCAGTGTTGGTGAATTCAGCTTGGAGTTTATTTGCTTTCTTTGTCTCTCCTTTTGATTTAAGAGAGTACATTTATGCGATGAACCTGGGAAATAATTGAATTGAAATCTCAGAAAAAACTGCAAACACCAGTGGGTGCCTGTCAAGTTTGAGTACTAATGTACTTCATGTCATTGTTTAGAAGCAAACTGGGGAGTTTTGTGTCTCTAGAACAATACTTAATCAGGAGGATTTTCTAACAAATTGTATGAGCAGGTACAAATGGAGCAAAATTTCAAGTTGATTTTTTTAGCTTAGAGTTTGCATTTGTGAGTTGCCATGGCTGGGACTCCAGCAGAGTGAGACCATCCACACCACAGGATGAAGTGTGAGAGAGCAGTGATTAGTCTGTCATAGTTCTGTCTCACTAAGTTGATATACTCTGGTTAACTCCATCAGTGCTTTCATGTAATTAATATATTTTGGGAGTCTGCTTGCAGTCTTTGATTGATGATTGTGTTCCCCTGTACAGATAAAGGTGGAACCAGTTGTTCCGGCTCCATCACCGGTTATTCCTCGGCTGACTTTAAGAGTGGGTGCAGGCCAAGACAAGATGTAAGTACAAATAAATCTGTCTGTGAGGTGTATGCTCACCACAGTCCATCCTCTGGCACTTGTGAGAGCTCTTCTTTTCAGTGGGAAACACTTAAAAATTAGCAAATTATATTTATACAGTGAAGTGCATTCTCCAGGTGAGACCTATCACCTTCCATCCATCCTGCTGTGTGTCCCATTCCATATCTTACTAGGGCATGGATTACAAGACTCCATCTAGACTGGTATGATGCCTGCAGTGACATTTAATGAGGTTTCTGTAATGGATGGTTATCCTGAGTGTAACCTACAGCTAAGTTTCACAACACTCCCCAGCTAACAGTTGTTTTATACTTTTAAAACATAACAGTTGGAATTCCTTTATACACATCTGTTTTCTTATAACTGTTGATGATTATTCATGAATGTACCTAGAGCATTTCAAGTGCTGGTTCATTAGCTCCCTAATTACTGGGTGCTGTTGTACAAATAATAGTTACTTTGTACTGGATGAGCATAAATAGGATGATCCCTATCCTGAGATCATCTAGCATAAACAGGAGGCTGGAGAGGCTGGGGAAAGCATGCATCACCAGGCTTCTCAGGCTGGTCCTGTGTTGTATGTGAAGGGGTTTTTTTAATCAGGTTTTTCGTGTTGATTTCATGGCACAAAGCACACTTTCACATCCAATGGTAGACATGAGCACCCCACAGATCTCTCATTTCCATTCCTCACATTAAATATGGCTAATGCAGTTGTTTCTTTTATAAAGCCATTATGAACTAAACCCCCTAATCACTAATTTTTCTGCTTTAGAAGTTAAATGGAATTTTGATGACTATTCTCTTTTTCTCTGCTGTCCTGCTCCTCCTCAGTAGGTAGCTATGGCTTTTACTGGTTTGCAGCTGCTAAGGGGACTTCAGTCATTCCCTGGTTTCTAAGGAACACCCCCACTCCAATTATTAACCATTTTTGCTTTCTTCCTTTCACAGTATTTGAGTGTGATCTAAAATTTTTGTGCCTTGAATTGCTGTACAAAGTTCCAGCTTTCTCAGAATATTTGTCTGTCCCGCTGAGCATGATTTGAATGTGCATGGCTGAACATGCTGTCCCTTGAAAGCCCACAAATCCATTTTACTCCTTGAGGAGCCATGGATACTTTTAAATTCTGCTTTTTCAAGGACTGTAGAGTGTTTATATGGGGAAAATGAACTCAAGATTTTCAAGGCAAAACTTCTCTATTAAAGTTCTGAAGCCATATTTTAGCACCAAAGAGCTGACTTTGCTTCCAGTCTTATCTCACCCCAGTCTTTCTTATACCCACACACGTTTTGAGAGGGGACTTCAGACTCCATATGTTTGCTGCAAATCATATGGGGGCATCATTGTCATCCCTGTCAGCCGTTAGTGGGTCTGAGATACTGAGATCTTGTTTCATGGCCTTTTGGGAAACTCACTTCTCTTCCAGATTCATTTTTGCATCTTTAGTGGCACCTTGGCCCCCATCTGAGGACCTTATAACAGGCAAAAAGAAAAGCTTTTTCATGTGTTATGGTAAGGGGAAGTTAAACTTATGTTTTATCTGTGTTGGTAATGAGGTTCTGAATATCTGGCAATTATCATATAGAAATGTTGCGTTTCAATTAGCCGGTCTCTGGAGTTTACTGGCATGGGATTGTTTGAGGATACCATGAATCTCTGTGAAAAGGTGCATGGAAAATTTTTAGGGATTCATAGAATTTGATGAGTAGAAACTAGATGGAGAAATTGGTGATTTCAATTTCTCTGTTAGATAGAAGAGCTGTTAGGAGGCTTTTGGAAGTACTCAAGTACCTGTTCAGTTGGAAGTTCATTTGTTTGGGGGAACTTCATATAGAACATCTTGAATGGAAGCACTTACAGATCTTCATGAGGCCACGGGGCTTTCAGGTGTCTGAAACAAGTGTCAGATTGATGGTGCATGGAATGGAGATTCACATCACACCATAAACTCAGCACAACCCCAGCAAAAGTTGGCTGAGTAACACAGAGTAACACAGCAGTGGTGAGGAAAATGCCTTTGCAGTGCAGTGGGCAGTTGGGGCTCTTCAGCCTGGAGAAGTGAAGGCTCGAGAGAGACCTTAGAGAGACCTTCAGTGCCTAAGGGGCTCCAGGAGAGCTGGAGAGGGACTTTCTCCAAGGGCATGGAGTGACAGGACACTGGGTAATGGCTTCAAACTGACAGAGGGCAGGGTTAGATTGGATGTGAGGAAGAAATTCTTCCCTGTGAGGGTGCTGAGGGCCTGGCACAGGTTGTCCAGAGAAGCTGTGGCTGCCCCATCCCTGGAACTGTCCAAGGCCAGGTTGGATGGGGCTTGGAGCAACCTGGTCCAGTGAAAGGTTCTCCTGCACATGGCAAGGGATTAGAACTGGATGATCCTCAAGGTCCCTACTAACCCAAATCATTCTATGATTTTACAATTTCACTTCTTGACTCCTCTGCTTGAACCAGTATACAAAGCAGTGATGTCAGCATCAGGAATGTCTTCTCACTTGGGTTTGTGAATAAAAGTACATATTTCTCCCAGATTCAAAGTAATACCTGCATTCAGACTTGTCTGGAGTGCAAATGTTCTTACAACATGCATCAGTCCAAAAGAAATGGCTATTAATAACACTGGGTTTATAGACATGAAAATGTACTATTGCTGAAGGATGGACAAACCAATACTGGAAAAAGGGTTCTACTTAAGAGTTTTTTTGCAAGTGTTTTAACTGCGCAGTAAAACAAGAAGAAAGTAGATTATTATCAAAGCATTTCCATCTTAGTTGTAAACAATTACAGCAATACTTGCATAGATGCCACATTAGAAGAAATTTACTGGATTCCATTCTAATGCAATTAGAGCTAATTTTGTTCTTTAAATGAATAAAAGGTCAGCTAGTAAATCTAGTTTATCTCAAGTCCAGGCTTCAATAAATTGTTTTATTTAATTTGTTGTAAAAGATCTTATCCTTAATGGGCCTTGCTCTTATTGGTTTGCTTGGGTTCTAAAATATTTATGACCACCTTTTTAGATATGATTTGAATGATATGTTGGAAGGGGTTTTCACTTTTTCTTTTTTCCCATTCCAGTATTATCAAGGTAGATTGCTAACTGAGTTAGTATAGGAAGGAACTAGAGATGCTATCTTTTTTCAAAACAAAACAAGCAAAACAAAAAACACAGCTAGTATAGACTTCTAAATTTTAAATGAACTGCAAATGATGAGTAGGGTTTAATACTTTTTATTCAATTACATCATGGCTTCTTTTTGTCTTGTTATTTTTCCTGAGCTTTATCATTTTTCATACACATAAGTTTTTTTAAATCATATCTATTGATAAGGTGTTGACATTCCAGCTACTACTACAGCTGACATAAACTTCAGCAAAAGTACATGCTGTAATGTTTGATACTTCCGATAAATTTATTCTACATTTAAATATAGCTTTTAAGAAAAAACACATGGCTGCTGACACTAATGCCAGACCACAAAGCACAATACTACTCACTGGGTGCTGTTTCAGTGTTTCCCTGCTCTGGAAGCAGGATAAACATTTTTTGTGAAATCAGGTCTCCAAATTTACCTTAAAATTTCAGACTTTTGCTCCAGACTCGTATCATAACTCTGCTGTCAGCAGGGAACCTGGAAAGCAGGCAGGAGAAGGGGAAAGACAGGCTTTTTAACAATGTTTAACTGGTAAACCTGACCTGCTGCTCTAATGAAATTGCCCCTTGTCTTCTATATTTTTTAAGTGAGTAGATACGTGACTTTCTCCAAAAACAAATCACACTCATGCTCAGATACGTATGTGTGTGTGCCGATAAAAATATATACTAAATAACCTGTAGATTGTAAGATAAAATCCTAAAAGGGTTAAGGGATAAAAAAATTTTGTTATCCAGATACTTAATTGGCCCCACTAAAACTCTTTATTACTTGGTAGGATATTATCAGTCCAAGGCCAAGTTATTTTCCTGTGGAGGCTCATTCAGCTGTATGATATCCCCTTGACAAAAGCCACCAGCACAACCAGCTGGGATCTCAATCCTCTGTAGGGGATCTCAAAACCAAGGGTCAAGGTAGAGAAATCGTCCTGTGATCATAGATGTGACCTCTCTGTGTAATATCAGTGACCCAGAAGAATATTTTTGGGACTAAGAGGACAGGAGAACCTGGTTTATTACACCAAGTTTTTTGATTATCCATCTGAGAACTTCCACCACCCTCACAGGGAAGAATTGTTTCCCAATATCCAATCTAGCCCTGCCCTCTTTCAGTGCTATTAGCTCAAGAATTTATTTTAAGTGCAACACAAAATTGCAGTAAAGCAGTTCTTCACTCATACTTTTTGAAATCCTGCAGAACTGTATAATCTCACCTGTAGCATGCAGAGTGCATCAAGTGTATGTTCACCAAAAAAAGAGATGCCTTAATGATGGATCCTCTATCTGCAACAAGCCTAATTTACAGAAGAGTTGAGTTGAAAACTCCAGAGATTGAATCTTCTTCACACACATGCACAATCAGACTTTAAAAGGTCATGGCAACAAGAGAGGAGAGAAGAAGAAGAAGATTTTAACAAATACATCCATATGTTTCTTATTGACCTGGCTGCAGACAAGAAATTAGGCAAGGACTATGTTGATGCTCCCCAAAGCTCATTGGGGATCTGAGCTGCTGCTGTAACACGAGTATGGTGTTCTTTTAAAACTGTTCAGGCTCAGTTGTGGAAGAAAAGCTGGATCTCCAAGACTTTGCTGCTAGTTTGAGTTAAACTAGAATCCTGCCCTATGCAGTTTCCAAGAATGCATCTGATTGTTACAGAATCATCTTTGGTGTACATTGAGGAGCTTCAATTTTTTAATAGGGTTGTTCTCATGTGGATAAATCGGAGGGTGTGAAGAAACTTTTGAACTTTGGGTGCTATTTAGTGGAGCGCTACTCAGACTTTGATAATTTACATTACTGTCTTCATAGTGTTTGCCCACAAAAGCTGAATAATGGAGTTCATTAAGATCCCTGTACAGGCATATACAAATTGTTTGCCTCCAGCCTTGGCTCCGTACGTGTGGCTGGGGAGGGAAGGATTGGCTTTTTATTGACTTGTCAAGCCTTAGGTTTGCATTACCAGCCAAGTAGCTCATGACCCATTCCATTTATTGCACTGTTTTGTGGTGGGGAAACAGGTAAAGGAATCCTGCTGGAAGCCCCTCCTCCTGCACGTTTCGATGAATAAGGGCAGTGTTTGGAGCAGTTAAGGCACCGTGACCAAACCCTTGGACAGACGGAGTGGCAGCAGCATGGGGCTATTGTGGGACACAGCTGTGGGCGGTGTTGGTTACCCTGCAAGATGTTGCTTATTCAGGGGAAAGCTCCGGAGGAGAACTCACTGAGGAATTAAAGAGGAGGGGAAAAAAGTGATACTTCAGGGAGAAAAATGGAGAAGGGCGAACCACTGTTTGGGAAGATTAAACAATAGAGTGCAGGCAGTAAAAGTCTGTGTTTATTGCTGTGCTAATGGGCATCCCAATTATTTTAGCAGGGAAAGGCCGTGTTAACCGTGCGTTGACAGAACTACTGCTCTGGGTGTCGATCCAACTTCTGCTGTAAAAGAGCATGTAATGGTGAAATCATTTTTGATATGATCAATAGACCACCTAAGTGAGGAGGCAGAGTAATGAAAAATGATCTTGTTCCTCTCCAAGGTGTGCTGAAGGAATTCCAGTGATCTTTACAGCTTTCATCAATCTTTGGGAGTGTATTTACTGACATACCCACATTTCTCTGTTCTGTGGTCTTTTAAGTTATAAGAGCTGGAGGACTGATTTTTGGTGCCTTTTTAAGAAGATACTGTCTCAGCTATGATTCATACCCCTTTCCCAATTGTTCTTTTTAGTGTAACATATTGGCCCAAATCCTGCACTAAAATCCCCATATGTGGTCCTCTATCCATCCAAAAGGCTCTTTCACTTTGGTGGAGGTTCCCCAGCCTCTCCCTTGTTGCAGGATTGCAGCTTTTACATGAAAAAAAAGTGAAGAATACCATATCCCTTTTACCAAACCAAGTAAATGATCATTTTTGTTTATATTTCTAGATGTGATTTAGCACAGCTTTTTCTTCCTTGTGCATGAATTAAATTTACAACTTCAGATGTAGTCCTAAGCTTTTTTCTTCCTTTTTTTTTTTTTTAATTACTGAAGCCACCCCAGCTAATTATTCATCCTGTTTATGGTAGGTAGTAGTCTGTGGCAAATTATTTTCATTTTGCTGCTGGCCACATTGGGTGATGACTCCAAAAGTGAATCCATAAAAAGGCTCGAGTCATTAGAAAACAAAACAACGTACTGTGAGGTTCTTTGATTTTGCTGCTTATTGCTCAAGAGTAAAAAAAAAATTGTATACTGTATACCACAATTAAAAAAAAAAAAAAAAACCTTCAGGCAGGTTTAAACACAAGGGAATTGCTTGTGTAAATGGCCATGAGCAGCTGCCCTTATGAAGCACAACAGAAACTGATCAAATATGTGTGAAAGATGAGAAAGGCAGATGGGCATTTGTTTCAAAAATAGACTTTCCATAGAGGATGACTGCAAGAGAAAGGTACTGATTATTTCTTGTCGTTGACAAGAGGTGCTTCTTTTTATTCACTCTTTTATTGAGGTTTTTAAACAAAAGTGAGGAAACTCCATAGACCAAAGGATTTGTGGGATGGTTCCTGGGAGCTGGATGTGGACAAGAAAACCATAAAGAAATAGCCATAAAAGAACTAAATTCAGGTCCTACCTGAATTTAGTGAAGTTGTTTTGTTAGCCCTTGATCTTTAGCTGTGCAGAGTCTCCAAGTCCAGGTCTGTCTTGTTTCTTTCAAAAACAAGCTTGGTAACAAGCTGAAAATTACAGCTTTAAAGATTTTCTAAACCCATACTGGTACAACTTTCTGGTAGTTAGTACAATTCATAGTCTATACCAATTCCCACCAAAAAGGGTGGATTTAGGACTGGTTTATGGGCAAGCTCCTAGCTTGTGCATCCCATAACATTTCCCAGAACAAATCACAATAAAAGCCAGTTTGCAGGGAACAGAGAAGAGAAAGTTTGCAAAGAGCTCGTTGACGTAAACATGTTTGACCAGCTTCTGGTTTTACTCTTGAGAACTCAGCAGAAGGAGTTGGTGCCAGGTGGTTTTAACATCGAAGATGTTTGTTATTGATGATAAGAGAGAACAAAAAAAGATGAAAGATACCAAGACGCCACACTACCAGCTCAGTTTTGTTTTGTCAGACTGGCAATGAACCATCCAGAGGTGTAAGTCAGAATGGTGAGAAAATGGGAGGGAGATTTAGGAGTCATCGACAGAAAGGTGCTTGTGGTTGTTGGGAGAAATACTCTGGGTGTAACAGATACAGATGGTGAAGGCTAAGGGCAGAACTCTGTTTCACTTAAAATAATGGGAAAATAAACAGTAGAAAACCTGTAATTCAGTTTCAACAGTGCAAATGTCTGTAAACCAAAGGAGTTAGCTGGAAATGTCAGCTGGACTGAAGACCTAATGGATTCAAAAATGGTGTTTTCTGCCAGTGGGAATGGGACACTTGTAGCAATATAACTACAGTGAATTGTATTAATAACTCCTTCTGAAAGAATGTCAGGAGTCAGCATCATATCTCTAGGAAAAAAGAAAGTTAATGTGTCCAAGGCTGAAGACTGTGGAGGTGAAATCCAGGTGAATTAAATGTTTTAAAGGATATTGAGCAAATAGGAAAAGAGAAGGACCATGGAAATGAAGACAGGGAGATGATGAAGAATTATATAGGTATGAGCCAAGACCAGAGAGAATACATTCCTTCTGGTTACATGTGCATTCGGTCCTTTACTGAGGACTGGGAAAAGATGGATAACAGCAGCAGACTGACAGTTGTGGAAGCTGCCATAATAAATTGGGAAGGAAAATCCAGGGACCTTTATGCACTGAAATACACTTTCTCCCAAGTTCTAGAAGAACTGGCTGGTAAATTTGCAGACTCAGTGATAAGAAATTTTTAACACATTTACTTTTATTTTAAAATGTGACATTTGTTAAATCCATTTTAATAAACAGTTGTTAAAAATACAAGTGGTGAAGAAGGGAAGAAAGGAACCTGGTGACAGCATTATATGTAAATATAAAGCAAATTTTGGATGAGGACCCAATTAAAGGCTCAGAAGGAAAGTAATCAAACTCAAAACAGAAGTGAGCCATACGAGTAGGTTTTATATCCATCTTTGATAAAGCAAGTGATTCTCTAGGTTAGTCTAGTCCAGTAGGAAGTCCCTTCAAGAGATGGGGTTTTCCTGCTGTTTTCCTTCTGTCTTCCTGATGTGGATCTCAGGTATCTGTGTCCATCACCAATGCCAGCAATAGGACAAGAAGCAACGGGCAGAAACTGATGCACAGGAAGTTCCACCTGAACATGAGGAAGAACTTCTGTCCTGTGCAGTGACTGAGCTTGGGAACAGATTGTCCAGAGAGGGTGTGGAGTCTCCACTGGAGATACTCAAAAACCAGCTGGACTCAATCCTGTGCCGTGTGCTCTGGCATGGCCCTGCTTGAGCTGGGAGGTTGGACCAGATGACCCCCTGTGGTCCCTTCCAGACTGACCCATTCTGGGATTGTGTGAATTGGGAAGGGCAGGTGCAGAGGAGGGCTTGGAGCACTGTTAGGGGTCAGTGTTGGGAGAGGAGAGCAATTTGGTGTGTTTAGTCTGGCTTATGAAGAGAGGTTACGATTGCTACCTAGAAGTACCTCAGACAAGTAAATATTTTGGAGGCAGAAAGCAATTTAAGCTGAAGAGCAATGCTGGCACAAAAGCAAATGGGACTTAATTGACTATGCATGTAGGCTGGAAATTAGAAGAGGTTGCTGTGACACCAGGGCAGTGAGATCATGGAACAGGGTGATGGTGGGGACCCTTCCCCAGCTCTGTTGAAGTGGAGAATGGGCTGTTTATCTCCATGTGCACCAGTGAAGGTCCACACACTTTACCTGGAAGAGGCAGACACCCACAAAAGTGGATGTTATTTTGGAATAAGTGCTCAAAGTTCATTTTCCTTGATAGAGAAGAGTATCACATGGTAGGTGACGTTTAAGTGCTGAAGTCTTTTCACTTGCAAAATTGCTTGGGGCTCCACTGGAGGTGTGGTGCATTCTGGCACTGTACAGACTCACAGGTTGGGCACAGCGTGTGCTTGTGGAGCTTCTGTTTCCCAATATGACTTGTTTGCACAGTGTTGCGGCGTG
This sequence comes from Dryoscopus gambensis, assembly GCA_013389985.1. Lineage (NCBI taxonomy): Eukaryota > Metazoa > Chordata > Aves > Passeriformes > Malaconotidae > Dryoscopus > Dryoscopus gambensis. Next base: position 21,385 of record WEIT01035608.1, read on the forward strand.
GTAGCTGAGGGGTGCCGTGACCCTCCAAATAACGTCTCCACAGGGGCTGGAGCCGCTCTGGGAGAGCCACTGCGCTTCTGGTGATGAGCTCGGATGCACCAACAGCCCCTGTTCTGCCCCGTTAGCTGAGCCTCCATTTCTGGGTGGCTCCCCGGAGGAAGCAGCTCAGGACGGGTCAGACTCTCACAGGGGTGAAGCAGGCAGCACCAGCTTCAGTCAGAGAAGCAGCTGGCACACACACACACACTGCAGGCAACAAGAGAGCCAAGGAAGGATCTTTAGCATGGTATTCCAAGAAGAGGTTTTACTTCCCTGTATCACCTCATCATGAAGGGAACCAGAGGCCCAAAGACAAAATGGGGGAGGAGTTTGGGGTTTATATAAGGGTTTCGCGAGGTATCAGGCTGCAAGGCGGGACAGGGACAGGACCAGGGCAAGGGGACCAATAAGGAGGGACTAGGTTACAAGGGCAAGTGGGAAAACAGGGAGAACAACAAATCAATCAAAGGAACAGAACTAGGAGCAAACTGTCTTAGGAGAACCCTGTCACCCAAGCCTGGGGGAGAATGCCCTGTCACAGCCCCCAGTGGGCTGGGTGACTCCAACAGCACAGAATAAAATATTCAGCAGGGCATGAAACAGCAAATAATTTCCGTTCTAAAAGTAGTATGGGAATTAGGCTACATTACAGAGCTTAAATCACACTGATTCTTGTCCAGGGCTGGAATAAAATTTTCAGAATCGCCTCTAATCTTTGAAGAATCGAAACCATCTGGAAATTTCCTGATTTCCTCAGGTGTTTTTGACACTCTTACCAATAGGTCTTAGAGTGTTTAGGTTTGTTCTGGTGCAAGAATCTCAGTTCCAGGTGTGAGATTTTTCAGTAACAAAATAGTTACATCACTTTCTAGCTTCAAGGAATTTACATCAATAAGGGACTATCAAAGCTAATAGATAATATGATGATTGATAATCCAAGTGAATTGCACCAATTTCAGTTATGTCAATGCAGTTGATGGTGTCATTTTCCTACATACAAAGACCCATTTAGCTCCTTCTTCTTACTTGAAAATGGGTCACGGGTTCGGAAAAGAATTAGGACTTTTCAAATGTTACTTTTTTTCCTCTGAGCAGAGAAACAGCTTCTTGGGAGCTCTGCCTCTGAGAAACAAAGATTACTGTGATTTTTTTACTAGACCTTTTGAGTACTGATACAGCATTTTTTTGGAGCTCACTGCCCATAGCAATCATTCCTCCCTGTGGCCCATGTCCTATTTTTGAAAAGCCATTTCCTTTTGGTGCACGTCTTTCCCATGTGTTTATGTGAAGCAGCCAATGGCCCTTTCAGCAGTAAGGATCAGAATGAAATCAAATAAATTACTTCCGAAGATAGGAAACCGTTTCACACCTTGGAGCTTCATTTTGCTCCAGATGTAGTATGTTACAGCTCGTGCCACTTAGAGCCGATTAGAAGCCAACTGACCTGTTGCGACACTTCAAATCTTGGTAGAATTTGCACTTTGCCTGCAAGCTGACACTTGGCTTTCATCCTGTTTGGGTTTGGAACTATAACTGTGAACGGGATGATTGCCCTGGAGTGATGATTAAAACAGGTTTTCATTCACTCTACCCTCCTGAGAAACAGAAAAACTTCACTGAAGTTGTCTTTTCTTCCTTCCCCTCGGCACAGTGTTGGACACAGTTTTAAACCAGTATATTAGCATTGATTCTTTACTGTAAGGGTGATGAGACAGTGGCACAGGTTGGCCAGAGAGGTGATGGACTTCCCGTCCTGGAAGTGTTCAAGACCAGGTTCGATGGGGCTCTGAACAACCTGGTCTAGAGGAAGGTGTCCCTGTCTATGGCAGAGGGGTTGGAATTGGAAGATCTTTAAGGTCCCTTCCAACCCAATCCATTCTATGATTCCATGGGATCCGATTCCTCAGCTGAGATTTGGATATTACACGGTGTTGTCTTGGCCCAACGCAGCCTTGATGTCCTTGAGCAGAAATGGCAATGGAAGATCTTATTAAGTTCTCATATTGGGTTGAAGTTGTGTTTGCACTGGAAGAGATTGTGAGGAAGAAAAATAAGTTAAAAATGCTTTTGTCAGGAATCTTTATGCTCTGCTGTTTTAGCAAAGGAGCTATAAAAAACAACATGGAAAAATAATATTTTTAATTGGTAATAATGGTATTTGAGGATTTTTCTGTCTTTCTTCCTTCCACTTTAAATTTCACATCCCTTAGGGTTTTTTTCCCTTTTTATTACGTTTAGGTATGTTTTCTTGGTTACTACTGGGCACTCTGAGACAAGTCAATACATGCCTTCAGTGATACATACACTGAGCTTCTGTGAGCAGGACAGCTCCTGCTGTCATTTAGAAAGAAATCCAAGGTGAATTTAGGTTGCACACAACCAAATGCACAGTATTTGCATTAATTCTGGGATTTTTTCAAAGGGAGTGGTAACCTGTAGTGACAGTTTATGGAGGCTCTTATTACCACATCTATTCCAAAGGTTTTCTCCACCCCTTTATTCTGGAGGAACTGTTTTGATTCAAAAACAACTTTTAATTGACCACTTATCTTTCAGTGTAGAATCTCTTTCTGGTACATTGCCAGGCAAGCAGCTTGCAGAGAAATGCAGTTCTTGTCTCAGGACTCCTTGGTGGTGGTGGTTGATGTTCATTTGTGTTTGATTTCTGCAAAAAAACCTCATTCAGCCTCAGTTTTAGTGTTCTTGGATTGGTGTGGAGAAGGAGGTGAAAGATTTTCTTATATAGTATTGTACTTGCAGACTAAGTGATGATTTTGGAAACATGAAAACACATTTGGGAAAGAAGGTAATGATATATGTATGGTGATGTCCCAAGGAAGAGTTTAAATCCCAGCAGGACTCAGGTACCAGGTGGATCGAGGCTCTTCTGCAGTGAGAGCCGCCTACTTGCAGTGTGCTCTGTGCCTCAATTTTCCTGTCTATAAAACAGAGCTCATAAATCTTGCCATCATTTACATAGTGTTTTGATATCAGGTTTCTCTCCAAGTCTGAAATAACAATAATTATTAGTCGTGGGACTGCTATTTCCCTTTGATTTCTCCCCACCTCCATATTGCCATGGTGCAGCCCCTTCTTCAGGACAGGCTAAACCACCCTCGCTGAGATTACTCCATCACCTCTAATGGTGTAGCACAAAACCATTCATTTCTCCACTCTGGAGTCCAAAGTCTCTGAACTTCATTAGCCCAAGGGAGTGGTAGGCCCAAGCGTGCTCCGAAATGCCGATCTCCTGTTTTGATAACTGAGCTCTAAAATCAAGATAAACAAGCTGCCCTATATACTGAACGTGTCCTAATTGCACACTTCAGGCACACCAGCCAATGGATGAGTGTGTGTTGCTCACTAATGAATATTTGTAGTTTTGGAAGATGTCACATGTGGTGTTCCTTGCAGCTTCTGCAGTTATTAGCAGAGTGGCTTCGAAGACCCTGTGCAGGAGGAGAACCTGGCTTTAGACCAAGGAGCTCTGTAATTTAATTTCATGTATTAGCTGGGCCTGGTCACTCTTATTCAAATTGTATTAGCTAATACTTCTTTCAAACTGTTTACACTGTGTGCAAAGTTGTGTTTAAGGTCCTATTAGCTAATATATTTCCTAGTCTAGACTTGGGGAGGGCTGACTCCCTGAAGAACTCATAGCAGGACTTTGTTTACTTGCAGGAGGTAGGAGAGAGAGGCAGGGAAAGACAGGGCGGTGATGTTTGAAACCATCCAAATGACTTCTGCTGTGCCAATATTTTGCTGTCTGTCCGTATGCTCGCTTTTATTATTGCAAAGAGTTTGTTTATTGAGAGGTGGCTCTCAAGTCATGAGGGTGATTTTACAAACCGTGGGAGTATTGGCGCCAGCCAAGGTCTTGGGCATTCAGCGTTGGGAGCCAGGGCTCTTTGTGGGAGCAGTGGAAGGAGGAAGACACCGAAGAAGCATCTGAATTGGGATGGCCAGTCTGGCAGGAGTCCTGGGAGCCACACACTGAGACTTTCACTGAATCAGAAACACAATGTGGGCCAAAGCGAAAACTTCCTTGGGAGGAGATAACAGTGGGGTTTTGGATGTTCCCCACTAACAGGAGAAGGAGGCTGGTTTTCTTGTGTAGGTTGCTCCCAGGATGGCCTGATAGTAGGGCTTCCTTCCTTCTGCAAGTCACAGACAACATGTATTAGGACTCCTGCACTTTGACTCACAGTCTAGCACCTTACTGACACATACAAAGCCTTAGCTCCCACATCAGGTGCTTGAAGCAATCACTGGGACATAAATGGTGTGAATGTGTTCAGCATTGCTGATGAAAAAATCATCTATTGCCTTTTAGATTCCACTCCACTCTTTGATTTTCTTCCCCTGTTCACTCATAGTAGGTGTGATGCAGGATTGCCAGACTCATTGCTCTTATTTCCTTTTACTAAGTCTGTTTTTACTATAACTTGCCATAGTTCTGATTTTGTAGTGCAAGTGGCATATCTTGTGAGAGAAAATACCATTATCTCAGCCAGACATTACATACTGTAAAACTCCAAGCCTTTCTCAAATGATGGCTTGGGTTATTGACTTGAAATTCAGACAGTGTCTCCAATCGTAGTGATACTGCCTTTGGAATATCATAAGAGTTGCAATAACCTCTGAAGTTGAACGTAGAATTCCCACTGACAGTGGAGCTGGACATTCCTGGTTTTCAGGATTTGATGTGATTTGATTTCCATCATGGTTTCTCTACTGATGTCTCCATATTTTGCTTTCTTAAGCAATCCTTCTCCCTGGAACATTTAACTTTTCTTTAAATCACCCTCTTCATACAGTCCTGTCACAAATCAATTGCACTCCCACAGTTACCATTCAAATATAAATAAATTTGTTAAATGATTTATCAAAATGTGGTAAAACAAATAGACCTATCCTGTGTTTTGTTTGAGGTTTTGGTTGTTTTTTGGGGTTTTTTTGTTCTGTTTTTTAAAACATCCTTTTCCTTCTCTTTATGTTTCTAACCTAGAGCTGTGTAGTAAGGCCTTTTTCTGGCTTGTCTGTTAAATTGCATGCACATCAATAACACTGTGTATCAACAGTCATTAATAAACGTAGGGTCCTCTATGTATCCCCCTTCCTGAGCAAGATTGTTCTATACAGTGTATTTACTAGAGCTACATCCTGTCTACTTCAGCTCCTCGAGTAAGTAGCAATATTTTAACTGCTGAGTGTATAGTGTGCGTCATTTATTTGTTCTGACTAGATCCACTGCTGGTTTCATAAACATTTGGGGAAAGAAATACCAAACCAGCAAATATTTGCAGAACCCCCTAATGTAGGACCTTAACAGGATGATATCGTCTCTCAGTTTGAAGATTAAAATCAGTGCTGTTCACAGCTGATTAACTTTCCTTTCTAATATTTCCCACAAATTGAGCTAATGCAATAAAACTTAATGAAATAAGGTTTAGTAAAGCCACAGAGAATATTTATATGACAGCGAGGTACAGAGTGGCTCAGGCTGTCCTGGCATTCACTTTGTAATGGCTCTGTGCTTTATCCTGTAAATGGATGGGTGCAGCACTGACAACAGTCCTTGTGTGGGGTTGAAACAGCCTCTTTGGTGACTCCAGGGTGACATGAATTAGCTGCTCTATATTTTCTTTCTCTCTAATCGGTGATCGATCGTTGCTTTCTCTCCCATCAGCTCTAACAATTCTCAATGTTGGTCCTACAGAGTCATCAGCAAAGTGGTGTCAGCTCCAGAGGCCAAACCTTCCACTCCCGCGGCGCGGCCCAAAACACCTCCGCCTGTGCCGTCACCGGTGCCAGCTCCCGTTCACGTCACCCCTCCTCCGGCTCCAGCCCCTCCTCCTCCACAGGCCACCATCTCACCAGTCCTGATCCCACCACCCTCGCCAGCCGTGTCAGCAGCTGGAGGCTCCAAAGCTCCCGTTCGGAGCGTGGTGACCGAGACCGTCAGTACTTACGTGGTAGGTAACACAGGCCACTGCCGTGCTCTGTCCCAGTGCAGGGGACATTCCTCTCTGGAACTGGGGAGCTCCTGGGTGACTCATCATCTCAAACTGATGGTTCCTGAATTCCTGATGTTGCTCTCTGTTAAACTGCTGTTTATCCAGCCCTTGTTTCCATGCTTGTGTTTTGAGGGGTTAATAACTTAAATTAACACTACAATTAGGACTGAATTTTTCATTGGTTCCTAGTTCCAAACTTAAGTTCCTTCTAACAAGTCCAACTCTATCCCACATGCTATTTTCTGCTAGCTGAGCTAGAGCAGTTATTTTTGGAGGTGGAGGTTTTTTATAGGTGCTTTCAAAAGTGCTGAATTGAAACCTCAAATGTCAAACTCACCATAGATTTTGCTGTCAGTCAGGCAAAGTACAAAACCCTCATACAACATCACGAACTTGACTTAGCCCTCATTTGAAATGTGTAGAGTCCACTAATCTCTTTCCTGGTTTCCTTGACATACAGATATTGCAGATATTTGTGCGTCTCAGAAGTCTGTAGATAGTTCATTAGTCTACACTTCATTTGTGTGTTTGACACGTGCTCTGAAGTTGGCCTCTGTCTGGCAGCATTCTTCCTTCTTTTGGAAAAGTCTCTTGTGTAACATGGTGTAGGGACTGCATTTCCTAGACGAATGTGGATATATGTCCGGGTAGGACAAGGCTTGCTGTGCTGCTGAGAATTTCTGCTTTAGATGCTGTGTGGAATGAAGTCCTGAGCATTCTTGATCCTTGAAAAGCTGCACAAGGGTAGCAGTGTTGTTATCCTCCCTGTCCTGGCTAAATTCCAGCTTGATTGGTAACACCTTGCTTAGCTGCAGTTTAAAAATCTCACCATTTAAAACACCTAAAGCTTACTTTTATTGCAGAGTTTGCCGTGCTTTAATTGCAACATATGCATGATTTTTTTTTTTTAAGTTTTATGATTCTGTTTTAGTATTGATTTCTAATATAGATCTACCCTGCATTTCTAATGGAAAGGTGCTTCCCTCCTGGACTTAAACTGCTGTATCATGTTACTGGTCTCTATTTAAACAGCTGCTACATTTCACTCCTGAGTTAGTTACAGCACTGGACAACGTCACACAGGCTCTGCATATCCTTAGGGTGCAGGACACACAGCCTCAGCTTTGGTATTTGGTATTTAGATACTTGGTCACTATTATTATTGCCATTATTATTATTACTATTATTATTATTACAGTAGTGCCCTAAAGTTTCAAAATTTACTTTAAGAGAGAAACATTTCCTAAATACTGTGCTACAGCCCATTTTCTTCTGTAATTATGGAAAGAAATAATTTAGAGATTATGTTAGTTTTAAGAAGGAAAACCTAGAACTTTGCCTACATACTTCCAGTGGTAACACTCTTAGCACCTTAATGGAGAATTCAGAGGATGTGGAGGCTCCACACAGAACCATAGAATCACAGAATGGTTTGGGTTGGAAGGAACCTTAAAGTCCATCTTGTTCCACCCCTTGCCATGGGCAGGGACACCTTCTGCTTAACCAGGTTGTTCCAAGCCCTATCCAGCCTGGCCCTGAACACTTCCAGGAATGGGAAGTCCATAACCTCCCTGGACAACCTGTACAATGCCTCACCACCCTTACTGTAAATATTTTTTTCCTAATATGTAATCTAAACCTACTCACCTTCAACTTAAGACCATTCCCCCTTGTCCTATTTCTCCATGCCCTTGTGAAAAGTGATGGTTGAAACCAAGTGAAAGTTGAAACCAAGGCTTTACTGCCTTAGGCCCCAACTATGTGCACAGGCAGAGAGACACCTGATGTGAGACATTTATAAGACAAAATGCTCAGAGAGAGGCTGGGGAAGAAGAAAATAGTAACGATTAGCCTCTTGTATGAAGGAAATCCAGGACACAGAATGATGACATGATTTTCCTCAGATCACATGGGAAAGCTGTTCTAGAGGTAAGAGTGGAGCCAGTGGGACCGAGGTGCACAACTCTCTTCTGCAGGGGAGGAGAGGAGGGTGACTTTATAGTTAAAAAAAAAAAAAAGGAGACACATCTCCCTGTTGGATAGCATCTCGGTCCATGTGCTCTGCTCATTAGCACTCAGTGGTTTGTACTAGCACAGCAGTCAGCAACCCTGCTCCATCCCTCCTTCCACGACTCTTGGCTCATTAAGGAATGAGAAGTTATGCAATATGCAATATTTTTAATGTCCTTATTCAGCAGCCCAAGTTCTTGTTTAACAAACAGGCAGAGGTTTCTGTGATTAAAGACCACCCTGCCCCTCTCCAGCCCCTGGAGCCTGAAGCAGGCATTCTGCAGGGGAGAAAAAAAAAAAAACCAAACCGAAAAACTAAGTTTGGAAAAGTTAGGATGTCTGTTTTCTGATGGGGCAGCACTAGGCAGTGCTGCCTACACCTGGCAGGGCCAGTGCCCAAAACAGGCAGCACCAGAAATGGGGTGCCCGTGCTGGGGATGGTGGAGGTGCAGTCAGGTGTTCAGGCAGGTTTTGTTAGCCCTCAGCCCAACATCCCACAGCATGCCTTCTCTGCAGCACTATGGCACAGCATCCCCTCCCTCCCCAGGAGAGTTATCCCTCTGAAATGCTTCTGGACCTCTTCACTCTGAGCCCAGACACTTCACCTGGGCAGCAGATGCTTCTCCAGCAACTTAAAATGACTTTGCAGATGTGAGATTAGATGGTAGATAGGAATGATTATTGCAATCAATCAGCTTGGAAATGGAGTTAATTTTATGACGGTGCCTACTCTGTATCTCTGTGGGAAGGGGATTGTTCCCTGGTTAGTATTCCTGGGCCTTGTATTTTCGAGTTTTAAACCACAGAAACATTCAGGGCTTTAAGAGGAATCAGGGAAGAGTGATGTGTTGGTTGCAGCTCTGGTACATTCCTATTGATTTTTCAGGAAGTGGTGTAAGATGTACAGACCACCATGTAGTGGCTTTTTATTTTTTTTTTTACTAAGAACATTTGGGGCTTTTCATCTGCTACTTTTTAATATCATGTTTGTAAGCTGTACAGATAGCAAAAAGTTATTGCCTGAGATATGTGTAAATGCACAAAAGCTGGGAACAAAACAGTTTCTGTTTTTGAGATTCAGTGATAATGTGCAAATCTTCATAAAGGAGTGATGGAGTCAGGGTAATGCCCCAGACATTTTGTACTTTGTATTGTTAATTGCACTCCTTTAGGTGGATTCTGTGACATTTTGCGTGTATGTTTTTAGCAAAGAGCTGTTCAAGAACCACTGGAAATTTAAAAATACAAACAATGGGTCAAGCAGGATATAAACATTAAAAAAATGCATATGATGAACCTGGTGAGCAGCTGCGCAGTACTGTAAATGATCTGCCTTTCTTGTTTCATTTACCCTTTAGTAAATTGTACTGTGGCATAAATGTCATAAGGGGAATGGAAAGTTACTCAGTAACAACTTTTTTTATATCCTGATCTTATCAGCTCGTTGGAGCTGAAGACTTTGGCTAATAAGTAATGCAGCAATATATACACACGGCGCTGTATATTTTACATGCACATAAGAACTGTTATCTTACGCAGGAGGCTGCCGTGGCTCCTGCTTGCCATTAACAGTGTTGAATTTTAAAAGTACAGACAGAGAAGGAATTGTGTCCTTAAGCCCTGGCTCTGTGTGTGAATGCCCGTGCTTAGGTCGGGTGGTGTAACTGGCTTTACTGGTTTACAGGACAATGCAGAAAAATACTTGATTTTGTCATCATGAGCAGTGTAGGAAAATCAATTAAGACGTAACACTGAGCTCTCATGATCAGAGAATTCACACATAACAACGGGGGCTGCTGAATGGCCTAGCCAGATAAGCAAGAAACCTTTTTTATTGTTGTTGTTTTTTTTTTTTTTTAATGTCAATTTTCCTGCCTGCTTAGCCCTGAAAACCAGCTAACTTTGCTTTTCTTTGCACCAGATCCGAGACGAGTGGGGTAACCAGATCTGGATCTGTCCTGGCTGTAACAAGCCAGATGATGGCAGTCCAATGATAGGTTGTGATGACTGCGATGATTGGTATCACTGGTAAGTTCCTCTCATCCATCCTACTCTTCCAGTGCCTGGCAGATTGGGGCTATATTATTAAATAACCTTTTTTTTCCTAATAGTTCGTGACGTTGGGAATATTTAAATAGCTTTTCTGTGTCCAATTTAATAATCTGGGAGATATTTTTATCTCCGTTGCTCTGAAATTTGAAAAAGCAGATTTTAAGCTGTGAAGGAGAGTTACTTTTTAATTAATGGGCATTGGTGATAACGGTTGTTTTTGAAACTGCTGGGAAATATTGCTGATTCTGGTAATTTTGTGAGAACTACAGGATTATGAGCACAGTGTATACAGATAGACAGTTCAAATTATGAAGCATTGTATGAACAGTAATATAAATGTCAGCTCTTAAAAAAAGGTTGGGGGGAATTAATCACTTTTTAGGCATTTTTTTAAAAAGCTACATAAAATCATAAGGGTTTTTGCAGATGTGTTAAAGAAGCTTTTGAAATTATTTTAAATCTAGTCTATTACACCTGAAAGTGCACTCATATTTTTACTAAAAAAACACTTTTTATCTGAGTATCCTTTTGATATTTCTCTTTTGTTTCAAAGCAAGAGTTTTTAGGTTTCAATCATTGTTTTTTAGGTTTTTTAGGTTTTGATCATTATATCCATTAAGATAATGATAATTGCTATATTAATTTGAAGGCCAGATCCTGTCTGCCACTGGAAAGTAGCATTTTTGGGGGTAAGAAACAGAAGCAGTGTTACTCTGCTGAGATGATGTGATATTTTCCTGTCCTTTGCAGGCCTTGCGTTGGGCTTACGGCTGCACCCCCAGAAGAGATGCAGTGGTTCTGCTCCAAGTGTGCCAACAAAAAGAAGGATAAAAAACACAAGAAGAGGAAGCACAGGGCACACTGAAGGCTTGGCAGGGGTCTGAAATCGTGTGGTCACCACGGCGCCTCCTGCCCCGAGTCTGCTGCAGGAGGGATCCACCCTGCCCACGTCCCCCTGCAGCTGCCGGGGTTGTGTCTCTGCAGTGAATCAGGAGCGAGGAGATGCTCTCGGTCAGGGGCTGTTGGGTTTCACGGACTGTCCGAGCCCAGGGCATTGGATTTTGGTACATTCTGGTGCTGTTCCTTTCCCCTGCCAAGGGGAATTTGCACAGACCGCTGTGAGGACTTCGGTGGTTCCTGGGACTGCTCCCGCTCCTGTGGCTCGGCAGCAACACGAATGAATGTTGTAAATACAGATATCTGTCCTATTCTCTCTTGATTTGTTATTAGTCCCTCTTGAACCTTTGCAGTAAGGTGCTGAGAGGAGGAGAAAATGTAAATTGCAGTAAGTTGTAAACTGAGACAACCTTCTGGAATGATTTCTGTAGTCTAGATACAGTTCAGCCTCGACTCTTGCTGAGCCAGATAATCATAATGTGGAAATAAAAAGTGGCTGGTAAATATTTTTGTGACGAGAATATATGAAGCTTTTTTCCTTGATTTTTAGTACTAACATAAAATAAACATGTTCAAGCTTTTGTGATATATCTTCTATTTTTAAAAAAAAAAAGTTTCTATTGTGTCAATTTTTTTCTTCCGTGTGAATTTCTTTCGGTGAACCTGTAATATATTTTATACTTTGATTTTTGGTTTTTTTGTTTTTTTTTTTTTTAAGTCTTTGTCAACGTACCTTTTCATTGCTTGTACATTTCATCGGTGTGTAAAAACACTTCCCATTAAAAGATTTTCACACGTGTAAATACCTGATATTTATAAAGTAAAATTTTTTTTAATTATTTTTTAGGGCTTGAGGATTTTTGTTGTCGTTTGCCCGAGAATACAAACCTAGCAGCTACTAAAAGCCCGTGTGACAAACGCCTGTCCTCATGGCTGTGAGGGATTGGTGAGCTCTGCCCCAGCTGTGCGTGCACAAGGAGGTGGCCAGCACCGTAATTAGGCCTCGATTCAGATACTTAAACATGTGGCAACTTCTTAAGAAGTGAGTAATCCTATTGCCTTCAAGGAGCCTGTTCCCACACTTGGTTATACATGTGCTTAAATGCCTTCTGAATTGGGAGCTTAGGCCAGGGGGGCTCTGCACTTCTGGTGGCAGCTACAGCGTGTTAATCTGTAGCTGGATTTTTTTTTTTTTTAAACGAGTGGTTAGTAAAGTTGCCAAAAGGATCGTGTTTAGGTAGAGGAGATGCAGGTGTGTTCCTCTGCTTTGTGTATCGCCTTGGAAAGACCAGTAAAGTGAATCCCAGTCGCATTCCCCGTTGAAGATGTGAGGGGAAAGTGCAGAGAAACTGAAATAAAAGTTAGTGTTAGATGTTGTAGTGCAATGGGTCTCAGAGCTAAATAAGAATAAATCTTGAAAAAAATGTATGCCTTTTGTTTTCTAATCAATTTTATATTGTACTGGTTAATTTGGGGATATTTGTATTTTAAACCAATGTAGTGAGAATGTCTGATGTTGGAGAAATATGGCCCTTTAGCCTGCTGTGCAGATATTAAGAGTTATTTTTTAAATACATCCAAATTGATATTAATGAGAATGAATTAGTCATGTTTTAAAAAGTACCAGTCTAGTTAGGGAAATGAGGCTTTGCTGATAGAACTGTTAAATTGCAAATCAGTGGAGATATGGATGAAATTGGTTTATTAAAAGTGCACTGTTACCTGCTTTGTTCAATGCCATCTCGTTTATATTCCGTCCCTGTTAATTACCAGTCAAGAAAGTTCTTGGGTTTGATTTTTTATTTTATTTTATTTTGAATTGTTGGATGTTGCAATGCTGATTCTTGGTTTTTTCCACATGTAATGTGCAGACATACAAAGTACGCCATCTTTGGTCATTTCTGGTTGCAATAATAAAGAAATTAGCTTTTGGTAAGTTGTTTATGCATTTCCTCCTCCTCTCCATGAATCAGAACTTCTCACATTTAATCAACTGAATTACTCAGGATGCCATAGGAGGGCTGAACTTGCTCCTTTCGATGGCTGTTCAGCTTTTTCTCTGCATACTTGGCCTTGCTGCTGCTGGGTTGGTTTCTTACCCTGGCTTTTATGATTTTATAAATGACCCTTGTGGCAATAAAACCAAAGCATCATTTTCAGGAGGCTTGTGTGGCTGAGGGGATTAGTAATGGGAGAAGGGGCCCTTCACCTCCGGGTCATCAGTTTGAAGCCAGGCTTGGTGCTGAGCCTGCCTCCCTTTCACTTATGATGGTGTGTATCAGGAATCAGTGGCATAAATGAATTATCATTCCAGAAATGGTTATCCCTGAGCAGCCATGGGGCTTGGACCTTCTCTACAGCCCCTGGTCCAACCCAATGCTGAGCAAGCCCAGCTCCTTCCCCAGACCTTTGTAATTGCTGCCGTAACTTTACAGGTTGGGTTTCTTCTCCATAAACTTTGTGTATGGAAAGTTAGGGAGCAGTTAAGGGCTGCTCCCTTGCTTCGCTGCTTGGTTTTAGTGTTGGGATTTGTGTTCATCTGAATCCTTTGATAATTTGGGGTTTGGACGTTACCATTCACGAGATGGGGTCATGGTGGGTGGGCTGCAGGTTGGTTTGCTTGTTGGATGTTATGGGAGAGCATCCAAGTCTCTGAATGGTTTTCCTGCCTTGAAGTGCAGCTTCAGCAAGAGGAGCATCAGTTGGGAGCGCTGCCTCTAGAAAACACGTATTTCCGTGGGTGGTTAGAGTAGAACTGGTGTAGAGTTTAGAAAGTAAAGAGTTTTCAGTGAGGAGACAACTCACCATCTGCTGCACTATAAAGAGTAGACAGGTACAATTTCCCCCCTTTATGGACACACCGTGTGGAGTGGATTTAAGCAGGACAGTGAGGATGGGTTGTAAATATTCAAGAAAAGAGCATAAAAACTATTCCGTGAGAAAGGCTTGTTGAATCCTGCCGTTACTCTGGGGCCAGATTTTTATCTGGAGTCAGTTGGGAGTCAGTTGGAGCTGTGTCAGTTTACAGCAGCCCAGGACCTGCCCACTCGCATGGCCGGAGTTGGGGCTGGGGAGCAGCTCTGTTTGGAGAGTTTTTCATCCTTTTTATCCTGTAAATCCTCCTCCAGGGCAGCCTGTGCCTGCGGGTCACTATGCTGGGTGCTGGCTGCGAAGCAGGTTAGTCATTAGGCAAAATTGCAGCTTGTTAATGAGTTTTGCACCCAGAAAAAAACATGAAGTTGATATTGAGACAGTAAGCACAAAGCTCAGAAAGGGAAGAAGTTATCTTGACTACTGATTTTTATTGGAGGACATAGATATAAAAGCAGAGCATCCATCCCCAAAGTAATGGGAATGCACTTTTCCCAAGATAATCTTCCTTTGGGGCTCTATGTTGCCTTCAGAGCATCATTTCTCTGCCTGACAAGGTGTTTCTCTTCTGAAGGTGTCCGCAGCTAAATACAGTGAGGATCTTTATGCTCTGCAACTGATTTGTGATTCCAAATGTCCTGGAAGAGAAAGGGAATTAAAAAAAAACCCAAATCGGAGGGTATCAGAGCCTGCTGACTTTGTCTGGGCTTTACAGAGATAAAATATAGTGTATTACTTCACTGTATCACCTAAACCTTCTTTGTTCTCCTTTCAATAGGACGATTAAACAAAGACCTACTAACCAAATTAAAGTATAAAATGAACGCTGAGATATGGAAACCTTGCCAGGAAGAATGTTAATGAATGAAGTTCACTAAAGGCATGCTGGCTAAGTTTTCAATACAAATAGTTTTATGGCCAATCTCTTTAGATCATAGCAGTTTTCTTTAGAAGTTTTAAGTCTCAAAAGTAGATGAGTTTCCTTCACTGGGGAATGAATTAGATAATGCTCTGAATAAACTCCCTCTTCACCGTCTTGTCAGTCATGCTGCTTAGGAAACTCGCCCTTTCTTCTGGGGACTTTTGGATCAGCTGTAACCTCAAAAGTAGAAAGCTGCTATTAATCCATGTGTGCTGTATGGCAGAGGAGGCTGTAACGGGAGATTTACAGCCAGCAAACAGCTCGTACCTGGCTCTTGTGAGCAGAAACCATTAATCGTGAGCTGTGGCAGCTGAGCCAAGGGTGCTTTCCCTCAAAGGTGCTGCTTCAGCCTCTTCAAGGTTTGCACTGGGTGAAGGAGGGGGTCAGACTTTTTATTTAACAGGGCCTGTGGTGGTAGGACAAAACAAAAGGAGGGTTGATTCAGAGTAGGTGTAAGGAAAAGGTTTTTTATCATGAGGGTGGTGAAACACTAGAACAGGTTGTCCAGAGAAGCTGTGAATGCCCCATCCCTGGAAATTTTCAAGGTCAGGTTGGATGGAGCTTGGATCAACCTGGTCTAGTGGAAGGTGTCCCTGCACTTGGCAGAGGGGTTGGAATGAGATGATGTTTAAGGTCCCTTCCAACCTAAGCCATCCTAGTGTTCTATGATTCTAAGATGCTTATGGAGTGACCTTTTGCACCAGGACTTTAAGTCCTGTGATAATCCTCACAGGGAGAGGGGAAGAGAGCTGAGGGCTTCCAGACCATCTGTTCCCCCTTGGCAGTTGCCCCCTAAATTTTCCTTCTAGTCCTTGCCTGCTCCAGAGTCCTGAGCCCTTAACTCAGGTGTCTGGTGGCCTGTGCCAAAGCCAACACAGCTCAGCAGCTGCTGAGTGTCTTGAGCAAGTGGCGACTTCCATTCCAGCGTGGTGACACCAAACATGCTGACACTTGAGGTTTGGTGCAATAGTGGTTGGAAATAGATGATCTTTAAAGTCCCTTCCAACAAAAACCTTTCTATTATTCAGTGATTGCTACCTCAAGCTTTGACCAAGAAGGCAAATTTTCTTCAGAAAACAAAATGTCAAGTAAACCCGGGATAGATGGAAGATTTTCCATGCCATTTCTAAAAAACAATGAGAAAGTCATTTCGTATGAACTCCGTTGATTTCAATGTAAATGCTCCCATAATGACTTCGAAACAGTTTTACAAAACCAAACAGAAAACAATTAGGTGGTTTTATTGCCTAAATGAGGGGATGAAGGAGAAAGAGACTTGGAACACATATACAAAAATTTAGGTTTCATCACCTGTCATGAGCTGGAATTTTATTTACAAATTCCAAAGTCTTGCCTGTCAATTCCTCCCTATGCCAGCATCTTGCTGTGCCTGTCATTTGCTTACTGTGGGACTAATGACAAGTGTGATGGCGTGTCACCAGCCCAACACCTGGCATCACCTGGGGCTCCAATGCCACTGCTGCTTAACTGTGTGCAGGTGGCCTTCAGGCTTCTTCCTTTAAGCTGACCCCTCCCCAGGTGTGGGACTGGGCACTGTTTGCTGTTGATTTTTTTTTAATTTGGCATCTAGATTTGGACAAAAACATAGAATTTTTTTTTTCCTTTTACATAAATTAATTAGGAAATAGGGATGCGGGTAGTGTGCAGGTTTTTATTTTTAACTGAGTTGTAATTTACAGCACTTTTCAGTAAATGTTATAAGAATTGTCTCTTTAGGGGTACACATCAGCTTGTGGGTTTTTCTTGTCCTCGTGGTCCTTTGCATGGATTCAAAGGGAGAAACTTGGTCTCGTTATCAAGAAAGCTGGGCACAGTTCTCAGTTCTGCTGTGGTGTGTTTAGGTGCAGGCTCAGAGCATGTCCCAGTTTCCATGCACAGGAGGAGGATAACGTTTCCTGCTCTGTGAAGCCCAGACCTTCCCAAGGGTTAAATAACGATAACACCCTTCACAAGAGCTGGGTAAGACTACAGAGCCATTGCGAGCTTCCCCAGTGACAGATCTGTCCTTGAACCTGCTCCTCAGCTGAAAATGTGTTTTCATTGAGGCTGGGAGCTGGAAACCATCTACGACCCTCCAGAACCAGAGAGATCCTTTGGCCTTGCAGGCTTTAATTGACCCTCTTCCAATAACTTTTCCAACATGAAACCAACTCTCTTTTCCTCCACTGATTTCAAGCCTTTCTGTGAAAGGAGCTGGGCTGAGCTCACGTTAAGACCTTATTTTCCTACTAGCTCTTCTTTGCTTCCAAGGGTATCTGGTGGGGTTTATCTGAGAAACAGCTTCTTGCTTAAAATTACTTCGAGGACGTCAAAAAACGCCTCTCATAATTCGTACAATAGCTGCCTTCTCTGGGCTTTGTGGGCTGTGAAATGTCTGCGTTGGTGCTTGGAGCTGGCATGTATTAGATGCTGCGGGTGAAGTGATGCTGTTGTTCTCTATATTTTCTGCAAAGACAGATGCTCAGTCAAGCCCAAAATCCAGGCCTTTGCCTCGGTGTCTAATAACCCAGCCCAACCATTGGCTCTCAGTGCCACCTACTCTCTAAAAGGCTGGATTTGCAGTGCCACAGCTCAGGAGGAACCGCAGCCCTCCAGCCCTCACAGTTGCCTCTGGCTGAATGCTGCACTTTTTGTTTTCAGGATTGCTGGCCAAAAAAAGAAAGACATTCCCAAAGCAAGGGTGTTCCTCAGTTTCATGCTGAGGATTCCACTGAAGGAGTTGAATCTAATACATGAAATGATGTTTAGGGACTATCACCATGACCTGTGCAAAGTCTTGAGCTGAACCAGCAAGAGAGTCACATGAAAATGCTTTAATTTGGGGACAGTTTGCAATGGAAAAATGTCTTCCAAATTCACTGAACCTAAGCTTCAGGTGCTATGCGCCTCTCCTGTCTGGGATGGTTTTCAAGCCTACCTGGAGGTTTCACAGCTAACATGGCAAAGCTCAAGCAGCTATTGTTGTGCACCCACTTAACCTTTATTAGGACTTCATCTACTTATGTTAATCAGATCACAAGAATCTATTTCGCAAAACCCTTGTGTCCCTTAGAATTGGGAAAAGCATTTCCTGCCTACCAAGCCCTTTGGAAGTGGATCCATTCAATTCTCCGTGTCCGTAGTTTCTCTCGTCTACAAATTCAGGCTACAAAAACACTTCTGTGGGAGCCATAACGATGGGCTATTTTTGCCCTGTGCATCCAAGTCACAGTGATTCCAATTCAGATGTGTTTAAGATGAATATTTGGCTGTTTCGAAGATCATAGAATCACAGAGTCATAGAATGGTTTGGGTTGGAAGAGTCCTTAAAAATCATCTCGTTCCAACCCCCTGCCATGGGCAGGGACACCTTCCACTATCCCAGGTTGCTCCAAGCCCTGTCCAACCTGGCTGTGAACACTTCCAGGGATCCAGGGGCAGCCACAGCTTCTCTGGGCAACCGATTCCAGTGCCTTACCTCCTCACAGTCAAGAATTTTCTTCCTCATAACTAATCTAAGTCTCTCCTCTGTTAGTTTAAACCATTCCCCTGTGTCCTATCACTATCTGCATGTACATTTGTCTCTAATTAATCTAATCAACATTAGATTTTTTTCATTTTTTCAAAAAGCTTGGATGGGAAAAGTATAAATGGGAGAGAAGACAGTGAAATGATTTGAGCTCCTGAGAACACAGAGTAGATATATTTTTCCAGCTTAAGAGCTTGATTCCACTTTCACCCCTCATCTCCTCCATTTCAGGCTTTGATGTTCATCATTTGCCAAGTGCAGGGCCAGATCTTCTGCCCAGGATCTTTGGAAAACTTAATTCTTTAGAGTAAAAACAGGAGCAGCTTGCAATTTCTTGCAAGCACCTCCTGGGGCAGAGCTGCTGTTGCTAACGCTGGCAAGGCCCAAGGTGAGCATTTGGCAGGTATCAAATCCTCCTCTCAAGCCAAGAAGTTCCCACTACTAGAGAGCAGCACTATGGTCTACTTAAGTTTTGTAAGCCCTTAATGAGTCACTTGATATCAGCCGGATCAGTTCGCTTACATGGAAAGGGTTCCTATTTCTCCTCGTGGCGTTGGCTCCGGCATGTAGAGCCGCAGAGCGCAGAGCTCCAGTGACTGATCCTTCCTACACCCGCTTGCACAAGGATCCGGCGCAGCGATGGACTCATCTCAGATTCCTGCAGGAGGTGGTGACAGAGCTCCACCTTAATGAGTTCATCGCCCTGCCAGCATTCTTCCCACACCCAGGTGCCCATGTTGGCAAAGCTGTGCTCCACCAGCTCGCTGGAAAGCATTCCCTGGGATTTTAACAGGGTACAGATCTTGGGATACCTGCCTGGCTCCTCGTTTTCAGTTGGTCTTGGTTGGTGGTCTGGTGGTGTTTACGAGCAGAACCAAGCGTGCTGGTTTGGTGTCAGGGAAGGAGGGAGGTGGGGAGACATGGAGGGGACCAGATTAATTTCCAGGGCTCCCACTAGGCCAAGTTTTGTACAAGTTACTGAGTGTGCAGGTGGGTGGAGGGAGGAGCCATTGCCTTAGCCCATGCCTGAGGCTCTGGTGAGTGTTAAACCCGCTCTGTTTACCAAAGCCATGCTTAAACGGCTGCAGAGCTGCATCACATCTTTGTTTTTCTTCTAGCTTCTGGATGGCATGCACTGGTCATGGAGTTAACACTTGCCAAATCGCATTGCTCAGGCCTCTGGTATGAATCCAGCCTTGGATGCACACGTTGCAAAATAGTTTCAGAGCTGAGCGTGCTCTTGGCTTTGCCTCCCCCAAGGTACTCTGATTTTCTGCAGCAACGTGGTAATTTAGCTGTTTACTTCCATTTTGAGTTATCCTTATCTCAATCAGAATTATCCTGCTGCTTGCAATGGATCCCTCACTTTTACTTGTCTGACACCATGCTTCCCCTCTGTGCAAGAAAAGTGCCTGTTAGCATTTTCTGGAGGTGGATCTTCCAGACTTTCTATCCTGAAAGAAGGTAGATTTAGATTGAATATCAGGATATTATTCTTGATTGTGAGGGTGGTGACCTGCTGGCACAAGTTGCCCAGAGAAGTTGTTGATGCCCATCCCTGGATGTGTCCAAGGCCAGATTGGATGGGGCTTGGAGCAACCTGGTCAAGTGGAAGGTGTCCCTGCACATGGCAGGAGGGTTGGAACAGAATGATCTTCAAAGTCCCTTCCAACCCAAACCATTTTATGTTTCCATGACCTCCTGAGATATCCAGTCAAATTTCCCATCCCAGTGCAGCACATCCCACCTTGCCATTCCCATACGTGCATTTGGGCAAAGCAGCTGGGTGTCCCCAGTGATTGCTGGGAGAGGGTAATAAAACCAGGTAACTATTCAGCATTGGTATTAGTTTAATGGCTCAGGGACTCAAAAGCTGTGGCAGTTCCCATCAGATGTGCCTGGAGAAATCCTGGGGCCGGGCGAGCGTCACTCACTTTCCGTGAACAAGGACTGATTTGTTTTCTGCTGGCGTTACGAGCAGCGAAACCAAAGCAGGGCGGTGACGTGATTTGTGCCAGGTCACAGAGCACGTCGGGGGCACAGCCAGGATGGGAACAGGCACCTCTGAGCTCCCATCGACGCCAAGCAGACAACTGGTGCCGGAGCTGTCTGAGGCCAAGGGGGTCAGTGTCTGCAGAGGGGTCACCTGATGGTACAAGAAGGGAAACTTTCTTCTGCTTTCTAAGCCTGAGGTCCCCTCTGGCAGATAATCCTTGCATTAATAGCAATATTTGTTGCAGAATACACCTTTGAGCCTCCTTCATCCTTGGGTACCTGTCCATGTACTTTGCCAGGCACCTTTATATGAACCTGTCACTGGGTTTATGGTTTTTTATCCCAAACGTGGGACTCAGCTGCCAAGATCTCCCTGTAATAGACATGCAAAAGTCTGGATCCCTCTGCAAGGTCCTTCCAAACCAAAGGCACAGGTAGATGTCTGTGCATGGGCTCCCCCCGAGGCTGCCTGATGCACCTCTAACCACAGCCGGGATACGATGCAGGGAGAGCTCAGCAAAGCCCTTGCAAGAATTGGGCAGGAAGTGGTGATCTGGGGTAAAATCAGGTTTATTTCTTCCTGAACCAAAAGATGCACCTCTGCAGAGACCCTTTGTCATGGGTCTCTACACAGACAGGACTGTGGTCTGGTGAGCAAACTGGAAGTGAAAGTGTCCCAGTGGTTGCAATAAACTCTATCAGCCAACAGATATCTGAGAAAGGCATTTCCATTTCTGTGGTCCGGGGTCAAGAAAATGTGTTTCTAAATCTGCACTCGCTTTTTCTTTAGGTTATTGCAACCCATCTCTGAGTTGAAGTGGTTTAGCTGCCTTCACTGGGTAATTTTCCACACCTAGCTCCTTTGGATTTCTTTTTTTAAGTCTCACCTTAACTCTAAATTTATTCAGGTTTGTTTTTGTTCATATGATAATCATAACATTCTTTTGATACATTTTTTTGTCAGCCTTGATTTACTGAGATTTGCTTGCAACCTTCATTCCAGTTTACCGTTTTTTGTGCGTGGGGATCTTTTAAATGAATATAATTATATTTAATAACATATGCAAGTACTAAAGCATCTTTTGATTTGAGTCCTAACTTTCATTATTACCCCCCACACACATACACACCTTTTTAGATATTCTCTGTTTAACCTATGCCTAGAGATTAATTAAAGTGTCATTAAAATGCCTTTAGTACGTTTTGTGTCCTACATGCCTGGAAATACTTTTTTCCCACAGTCAGAATTGTTGTGCTTGTACCAGCAATAACTGGCATGTGGCTTGTTTTGTAGATCACCACGAGATATAACGAACCTAATTAGAAGAAAACACATTCATATTTTGGATGCCTGTTCAAAGTTGTCTCAGGAAGATCCACTAGCTTTTCATTTACATCTCTCCATCGCTCTGGGCTGGCTCTGACGCCGAGCGCTCGCTCGGAAGCACAGTGTGAGTTCCACACTGCACGTTGTTGTGAAATGCAAATTTAGGATCTTCCCAATGAGTTATGGGGCAGAGTTTCTGCTCCATCCCTCCGTTTCCAAGCTTTGAGTGTTTGAATGTGTATAGTCCAGCCTTGAGTGCAGTTTCCATCCTCTTTCTGTATTTCTGTTCGGGGAGAACTGTAAATTTTTCTGGATTGAGAACGGGTTTGGTATGGCCCCGGTTCTCAGTGGGAGAGAAGTGCATGAAGCAGGAGTAGAAATCAGCAGCTTCTGGTGTCTCCCTGGGCAAGGAGCAGGGCTAGTCCAGGTGTTTTTGTAAATAATTTGGAGCACCACACAAAAGCAGTTCAGTGCTTCTCCAGCCGTACGTATCTCCTTAAAAATTTTTAAACCCCCCCAGCAAATAAATACCCATGTGAGCAGCTGGGATAGAAAAACAAAACCCAAACTGCACAACCCCCTCAAGGACCCCTCTCATTCTTAAGTGAAAAGCAGGACACTGAGCTCCTCATTCCCAGTTCTTAGGGAGCCAAAACATGACACTGGGCTGGGTATCAAAGCTCTTGTGCAAAACCAGCCTGGGGGTGCCACAGCTGCTTTCTGGTTTCACCTCTGTCAGAACAGGAGCTGAGAATCACAGCATCCCAGAGGTTTTCAGCCATGGAGTCAAGCTTGACGCCTTCCTCATCCCTTTCCTCAGCAGGATGGACCAGGAAGGCACCGACCCAAGGGTCATGGGTGCTTTTAGCATCAGCCCAGTGCAGCTCCTGCAGCCTCCTGTCCTAAAAGGCACAGGAGGGAGGGAACAAAACATGAGACAAGAAGAAGAAAACAAACGAAAGGGGAGCAAATTACTGACTTCTCAGGGAAGATGGTGCAGAAGATACTGTGATTATAATCCTTTTCAACAGCTGAGAGGAATTGGGGTGTTTCGTGGCCTGGCTTCCAAACCTGGACAGGTTTTGCAGCTGTAGGCTTTGGAAGCCTGGCTGAGCAACTCTCCCCCTGCTGGTAATCTGTCACTGGCCTTGGCAGGTTGGAGCATCCATGGGGACACCTTTGGGACACCACTGGGGAGCACCGTGGGCAGACCCCGTGGCCCCTCTTCTCCCATGACTCAGGGCCACCCCATCGCCTCTCAATAACAATTCTGTCTTTTGTAAGAGGGCTGGCAGTGACCCACCTTGCAATTAGCAGGTGGTTTGGGGAGAACTGCTAATGAGCACCCTGGGAAGGCAAACCTGGGAGGGAGGCGGGTCCTGCCCTGACTCAGCGTCCTCCTGGGTTGGGGGAAGAAGGATGCTCTGGATCTGCTCAGTGGGATTTGCGACACAGCCTTGCCTCCATTTCCAAAGATTCTTGGGGCATCCCACCCTAGATGAGCCGGTGAAGAACCTCAGAGGACAGGTCACCACTGGTCTTAGGTGGGTGCCATCCAGTGCCACCCTCTCCTTGTAAATTTTTGTATTGTTTCTGCCTTTCTGCTTCCATAACCAGCATCTTTTTCTTCCCTGCTTTTCTACTGGATACCACTTCGCTGGAATGTTGCAAAAGCCAAAGCAGGCCGCTGTCAGTTCAGAAAAAAAGGGTTGCCACCCTAAAAAAGTCCCAGGTTTTCACTCCTGTAGCCTTTAACCCCTCCATCCCCCCTCACAGGTCAGGGCCATGGGTTATAATTTGTGCTACAGTAGCTCAAATCAGGACCTGGGGTATTATTTATCGCATTTAGTACCTGCCATCAGTCATGAAAATTTAACAAAGACCCTATTTGGTTTATCTATAGGCAGCTAAACAAACGTATCTTGCTCTCCTGTTATCTTCTTGTTAACAAAACACTATCAGGATGTTCTAAACATCAGCATTTACTGTGCAAGAGCCCTTTATCTGGCATGATATATAGAGAGCCATCAATTAGTGCAGGGGGCTTGGAAATACCTGCCACGCTTCGCTCAAAAGTCCCAGCACCATCCCAGGGCTGCATCACAAGTAAATATCCCTGTGCAATTCCTGGCCTCAAGCACCCCTGAATGAGATAGGAGAGCTCATTATGGGCAGAAATAATGATAAATACATTTTTTTCCACCCTTTTTTTATAATATCAAGGCGTGTATGCTGGAGACTTTCCATGGAAGGAGTGATGCAAGAGCACCCAAGGCGCTAGATGGTGCAGGGATGGGGAAAGGGTCTAACAGGTAACAGGCTTTTATTCGGAATGGCTGGATGTGGTTTGGGAATACAGTGACCAGTGCCATGAGACAGTGCATCCTCCTGACAGCAGGACCTTGTCTGCAGGATCAGTCCCTCTCAGATCCCCCCTCTGCAGTGTCGCGTTGGTGGAACAACTCCCACTCTGGCTCCACATCAGCTCAAAAAGGAGGAAGTGACAGGCTTTGGACACCAACCCCTGTGGATCCAGGGCAGCTGCTTTCTTCAAACACCTCTGCTAAATCAGCAGCTTGTCAGGGAAGCCACTTCGCCCTGCACTTCAAGGCATCAACCCCACACCATAAACCACCCTCCCATGTGTCAGCTGGACTGGTGGTGTTTCTCCCCTCTCTGCGGTGGTTGTATCGCAGTGGGAAAGTGATTCTCCAGATAAATGGCAGATTGGGAGGTTTAACCCCAACTCCTGTTTGTCTTTGACTACGTGAATGTCTTGCAAAACAGAAACTTTGTAAACAAGCACAGGGGCTGGTTTGGAAACCACCTTGGCTGTCTCCAAGTGAGGGTTACTCATGAAAGGTGTTTTCCTTCAGATGGATCTCCAAGCACAGGACTTACCCCATGCACTTGCAGAAGTTGGGCTCTTGTGGACTTCCCAGTAATTTAAGTGTCTCCATGTATGCAGGAGAGCAAACTGAATGCTTAAAGGTTGTCAATTTATAATTTTTTTTTAATTTCCAAACTGGAAAAAAAGGGAGGAGCAGTGTGGAGTAGCCAGGACTGGGCTTTGAAGAGGCAGCATTGAGCATTTAAATGAAATAGGTGTTAAAACCAGTGAAGCCAGTGATGAGAGTCAGAGAGGGCAGATGGGATCAGGGCTTTGGGGCAGGCCAGTGCAATTAGGAGTGCGTTTGCACCAAGCTGAGCAGGACACCGTAGGAGGGAGGCCAGAGAGGTGCAGCAATACAGGGAGATAAGAGCCCAGAGCGGAGCTGGAGCTGTCTGGACAGGGAGGAGTAGGAGGCACCATAGAAATTTCCTGGGAGCTTATCACCGTGGGCCATCTTCTCCTCCTCTTTCACATCCGCAGCAGCCCTGGTGCCACAGGACTGTCCGAGCAGCCGCCCAGCCCTCGCCCGGCCCCGCTGCCGTCGTGGCTGCGAGACCCACCAGAGCAGGGTGGGGGGCTGTGGAAACACAGACTCCAGAGATCTGTAATGCTGCTGAGGTTGACTCCAGTGCTAAATCCTTGAATCCATGAAGAGGCATTTGTGCCTCCATCCGTGCCGTTCCCGGTGGGAAAGGGCTGCTCGCTAAAAGCCCTCCCAAAGCGTCTCATCGCATTCTCTCCCCAGAGGAGAAGGATGGGGCTGAAACAAAATCCAGCAGCGTGGCCCCATATGGGCAAAGCCTCACTGGTGGGGAGGGAGCACCTCAGGTTAGTGGGGGCTCTTCCCAGCAGCACTTTTCTGTCCTCACAGAGCCAGAGCTGGCTTTTAGCACCCCTGGGCCAGCTCCACAAGACAGACTCCCTTCAACTTATGCCCAGAGCCGGGAAGCCCAGGTAAGGAGCCAGGTAGAAATTAAATTTAAAGGGGTGGTCATTGCTGATGGTTATTCTGTTTTGGGAGGTGCTTGGTTGTGCAGGGCAAAGCTCCGTGTGGGTTTTACATTCAGATATTCACCTCACATCACTCTCATATCATTGCTGTCAGCTGTTTTTTCCTCCAACTGCTATTAAAGTTGCTATTTGATAGGAGAACAAAAGACAAATAGGAATCATTGGTTCAAAACCTCACCATCTAAGCATGATCTTTCTAGACCAGGAACTCTAAGCCCCTGATCTGTGCGATATATAGTTTGGGTACAATAATATCTGCTGCAGTTATTATTACCTATATTACAAAGATCTCAAAAAAAAAAAAAAGAGAGATATTGTACACATGCTGGCTAGTTTCTCTGTTAGGGGGAGGGAAAAAAATAAAAAAAAAAGAATAAAAGTTTAATAAACGTGTGCTGTGTTGTGGATGACTTTGTGGCGACCTTTGTTGCAAATGGCCTATGCATGCGGAATAATGGTCTCCGTGCAGAGAGGGAAATGGCTTAGTGCTATCATCGTTGCCTCGGTAACCATCAGAGTCTCCATCTAGCAGAGAGAAATGAGTTATGAAAAGGCTTGAGTGAAGAAGGGATTAACACATGATCCCAGGGACAGCATGTCAATCAAAATCAGCGGAGAAATTACACTGCTCTATTTGAGAATGTCTCCGGAAACGCAACCTCGGTGGGTGTATGTATGTGGGTGTATGCAGGCGTGATGGAGAGACCTATGGCTCTCAGCCTCCTATGGAATATATATATATTTATATATATGTGTATGTGTGTGTATAGAAAACACAAGATACCTGAGATCACTGGTGTGCACAGGCACAAGCGCCCCCTGCACACACGTTGCCTGTACATTCATGTCCAAACACACACATGAGGCACCTCTCCCTATGGACACACCTTTGTGATGCCCACACGTGCTAGGCTCCGTGCTGCC
Organism: Dryoscopus gambensis; assembly: GCA_013389985.1. NCBI lineage: Eukaryota > Metazoa > Chordata > Aves > Passeriformes > Malaconotidae > Dryoscopus > Dryoscopus gambensis. The sequence goes on from WEIT01035608.1 coordinate 47,872, forward strand.
CCGAGCAGCCAAGTCAATGAAACCCATAATAATAATAATCAAAAAAATAAATAATCCAAAATGCATATTTGATCCTGAAATTTGCTCATCCTCTCTCCTGTCCTCACCAGGCTTCTTGGAAGTGTCCCTGATGGCTTCTCTTGTTCCTGTAGGACAGCCCGGGGGCTGAACCCCCTGAAGTCCCTCTTGCACCTCCAAAAGGGAGAGCAGAAGGAAAAGAGTTCCCCTATAACGCATTCAAAATGCAAAATCCAGGGCAATATGGAGACTCCAGCTTTATCCTGAGAGCCTCGGTGGCTTCACCTGAATTTCTTCCGCCAGCGCTGCACTCCTGAGCTCTGCAACTTGTAGGTCAAGGGCATGGGAACTAAACCCACGGTTAACTCCCTCTTGGTTTTAGCTACTGCAAACTCTGGTGGTTACAAGCGCTGGCGCTGCTCAGCCGTGTGTGGCTGTGCACACATTTCCTATGGCGATTGTTTGCCTTGATTCAGCTGACGAGCTTTACATTACCTGGGACTAGAGTGAGTTTTCTGCTAATATCTGGAGCAAAATGTGATTGCCGGGGAGGGAGGGCTTGTGTCACGTCAGAGCTGAGGAGTGTGGCTGGAAAAGGCCTTGAGTATTTGTTCTGTTCATTGGCCGCTTCAGTAATAGAAAAGTTTTTCTTCCAGGAAATTCTCTCTCTCTTTCTTGTATTTTTTTTTTATTTTTGAGCAGATGATTATTACAGGCAAAGTAAAATTTCTCTTTAGTTTCTTCACTGCTTGCTGTGCCCTCATGCTGGGCAGTGTGAGAGTGCTCAGGGAAGGGATTTGCCCCCGAAAGCATTGCTGGGCCACCACAGCCCCAGCTGTGTGCTCATCACCCAGCATGTCCCACTTGTACCTGGCCCCTCACACTGGTCCTGCACCCCTGCACAGCTCATCCCACACCCACAGCTCATCCCACACCCACAGCTCATCTCACACTCTACAGCTACAGCCACAGCTGCTTTACAACCACCCCTTTATGTTCCATCCATGCATGGATTCTTCTCCTGCCCCATCCTGCCATTCCCCCATCACCACAGGCAAACACATACACACATCCTTCTTTTTCCCAGCACCATGGAGGCATTGTCCTACTTGGGCATTGTCCTACCTGCCCATAGAGCCCTCATGCCCAACATCACCCCCAGGACCACAAACCCCACCCAGGCTCAGCCCTTCCCCCACACACCCTTTACATGACAGCGCCTTCTTGGATGCACCTGCGGATTTTCCCCCAACACAAACTCAGTGTGACCCCCCACCCCCAACCACCCACTACAAAATCCCCCATGTTTCCCACCCCCTGTGGCTGCACCCACTCATCTGGGGTGCACCCACCCACACCCTGCAGCTTCCCACAGAAAACACCCAGGATCCATCCTGCACAAGCCCAAATGCGGAACTCATCCGTCACCCAAATGCTCCCAAATGCTCCCAAACACACACAGTCCCCTCTGATGGACAGGGACACCCCAGCCTAGCCAGGGCCACCAATAAACCCTCTACCCAGGCTTTCCACAGCCCTCCACCATGGTGAAACCCTTGACCCTGGCTTTTTTGGGGGCTCTCCAAGCCGCCACCCTCTTCCTTTCCCCCTCCTTGCTTTCCCTTCTCTTGGGTTTATTTCCCCTCCGCTCCCACTCCTTCCCCTTTCCCTTCCCTCCCCCTTGCCACGTCCCCAGCCTCCCACACAAGTTTAAAGCCATCAGCCCAGCCAACGGTTAACCAAATCGCCTTGACCTCTCTGCTATTTGATATTCGCCTCCTTGACACTCATTTAGGAGCGCGCAGCGGTAAAGCAGACATTGGACAAGTCCAGCCTGAAACCAAAGCCCTATGAAAGGAGGAGAGAGATCAGAAGAACCTGATAGCTAGGAACTTGTTCTCTCCAAAGGCTTTCTGGACATTTTAGCCTGGATCAGGGGTCCGTGGAGCGCCAGTTCGTCGCCAAGCAGGGTGTAAACGTTAAATGTTAGCTATTTGTTCCAGAGATTGGCATGAAGATCGAGCCTTTCTGCCTCCTCTCCCCCCGACCCCCCTCCCACAGTCTCTCCAGCCCGTCCAGAGTCTCACAGACACTCATTCATTAACGGTTTAATAACCCTCCCGACGTGATAACATCCTTTACTCCCGGCTCTGCGAGCGGAGGTGACCCTGGGGGTGGGCTGCTCACTCGAGGTGCTCCAGGAGGCGGGGGGTCGGGGGGTACCGGCCACTCCCGAGCCAGTTGTTGGATGAGGAAAAGCATCTTCCCCTCACCACCCCCCCAAGCCAAAAAAAAAAAAAAAAAAAAAAAAAAAAAAAACTCAACTTTGGTGCCCGCGTCCCTAAAAGTCCGCAGGGCTCCTCCCCCCGGGGTCCCCAAGCCTGGAGGGGGACACACACACGCTGCCACCCCCACCCCGGCACTCCGTGCCCCCAGCCCGGCTCCGCCGCCGGAGCCCCCGGCGCCCTTCTCGGGTAATGCGGAGATGCTGGAGATGCTGGCGGTACCTCACCTGACCGAGCCCTGTATTATTTTAAATGGCTCTAATTTCACCATTTATCTCATTTGGCCCGTAACTGCGGATTCAGGCATCTGAAACAACCTTTCGAAACTCTGATTAGTTCAGCTGCGTTCAGCGCCTTTTCCTCCCTCTCCTTTCTCCCCATTTTTTTCCCCTTCTCACTCCCTTTCTGCGCGACTTTCATGCGCTGCAGATAAGATATAAAATGCTCTATCGGGATCCTGTAATATTAAAGATCAAAAGTGGCATCAATTGAAGACCAAACGCGCGGAAAACAAAGGGGAAGGCTGGGAGATGTTCATCAGCTAATTACAACTGCAAATATTATGCAAATTTATCTTGGCACAGAAATGGAGAAAGCGAGTTTAAGTGTGGAGATAATGCTGGAATATTGAATGTTCAGCTAAGGGTGGGACGCGGTCCAATAAATTCATCTGAGGGAGAACCGGTATTATATATATGTATATTCCTATCAAATCATCTACACTTCAGATTGGGGGGGGCATATCAAAAATTGCGGTTATAATTGATACTTGAAATTCTTTGACAAATATTGCACACAATATACGGTGGAGGAAGAGTAGGGAAGCCGAGATTAGCGTCTGGATGGGATTTGTGAAACCCCGCATGTAGAACGGTGATCCTATAGCGGCGAGGGGGCGGCGTGGGGTCCCCCCCGCTCCAGACCCCAGGTGGGAACCTTTCCCTTTAGGCAAAGGGGAAAACCAAGTTATTTTTCAACCTCATTTTAGAAGCGGCTCTCGCTTCCTGGAAAAAAGGACCGTGCTAGACCTGGTTAATGATTAAACACCGTCCCTGCGCCGTGAGAGCCAAGAAGGGATGAGAGGGAGCCAGAGAAACTTAAACCAAGGCGGAACAGAGCTGCCAGCACCTGTCCCCAGAAATTTTAGCATCAGGAGTGCCTGCACACAAAGGGAAAAAAGGGAAAAACCCACCAAAACAAAAAAAACCAATCCAGACGCAGCAAATTGACCACGAAGAGGCTTTTAGGCACCATTTTCTCAGAGGCGGGGATGCTCTAGCACGGGTCGGGAGCATCCCGCAGCCCGTCGCAGGGTTTTGAGGGGGGTTATCCCAAACCCCGCTATCGGGTTTGACCCTTGCGGTGATTTTTGTTGAGATCAAGTTTTGGGCTGAGTTGTTAGGGCGGTGGGAATCCCTCCCTCCTCTCCCCCATCCCTCAGAATGGAGCAAAGGGGGGTTATTCGCCACAGAAAATGTTTGAAATGCAGCTTTTCCCTGCGCAGGTGAGGAGGCAGAGCCCGGCTGCTGCCTCCCTTCAAGGATTCGAACGAATACATTCAAATCCAGCAAAATATCAGCAGATCTTCCCCTCCTCAGGCACGAAAATATCAATAATTTCAGGTGAATGTTTCCCCCCTCCCCACCCTCAGTCCCCTATTTCATTTCTGCAGCCAGAAACACAGCGCAGCGTTCATTTGCATACAAAGCAACACGCGGAGTTTCTCCAGTTTATGAGAAATGCCTTAAAAAAAAAAAAAAAAAAAAAGGAGGCAGAGACACAGGGAGAGAGTGGGGAGAGACTCCTCGCACAAATCTTATCGATTTTTTGCTATGCATGTATTTATTTGGCAACGGGGCGGGGAGAAAAAAAATGAACATTATTGGCAGCCCTCCCTTTCAAAAAGAAAAAAAAAAGGGAAAAAAAGAAAGATGCAAATTGTATTTTATCTTAACCCGGCTCCGTGCTTTAATCAATGTTTATGATGCATTATCTCCCCCTTAAATAAAAAATAAATCATGTAAAATTAGGATCTCGGAGCCACCGAGAGGAGAAGCTCCGGTCGATTTTCTTAATTTCAGTCTGAAAGTGACACACTAATTAAAGCGCCTCATCATCTCCCTCCAACTTCTTTTTATTATTATTATCAGATTTACCTTATATTTTCCCAATTAAAAAAAAAAATCAGTTTCGCTGCCCCCAGGATGAAACTAAACTAAAATAAGGACCCACGAATTTTTTTCCCCCAACGTTGCCCATCGCTTTCCGCCATCAGATTCATTGTGATGTATTAGATGCAATAAATTATCCCATGTAACAAAACATTGGGAGCTGAAAGGGTGATAATCTGGAAAGCAGAGATAAGGATTCATTATTCCGAATCATTATGAATCCAACGTTGCCTCTGACTTCTTTCTTAATCAGCTCCTCTGATCCTGGATATGTGAGCAGCACAGATAAGGAAAGAGTCATTTATAATTCTGTACCTCGTCTAATATTTTAAAAAAAAGTCAGAGGCAAGAAAACGCTATAAAACACAAGCAAGAGGCGGGCTCGGAATGAAATATCACTTCGATGTTGTTAGAGCCGCAGTAAGATTTAATTAAAATTATCCTCTTCCACGTGCTTTATATATTTTTATAAATATATTTTGCACCTTGGTTGTAACGGATAGGAATTCACAGTTGCGGCTGTTTGCTGAGGTCTGGCTTTGACTTTATTCCCAAGTCCCTGATTTGGGTGAATGGAAGATGTGGACGAAGGGGGAAAGGAGTGTGGGGGGGGACATTATTTTAATTTCCGAGGGTCCCCCCCCGCCCTGCTCTCCCTCCCCAGCGCTCCCACAAAGTCATTAGGTCGATCCTACCAATGTAGGCGGCCGCGTTTAATGGAAATCGTTTTAAAGCGAATATACTCTGCGCACACAAAGCGCAGGATCAATGCCAAAGCGCCTGATTTGGGGAGATCAAGACGGAGGGGGCTTTCTTCCCCTCCTTGGAAACGTAGATTGCAACGGTGATATTAAATAATAACCTCCCTGAGATTGTGTTTTCACAGCCGGGGAAGGGGGAATTATTGATTATTGGCAACTTTTCCCCGGGGTGGGGGCAGAGAAGGTTTTCTCTCCATAGCAGACGAGGCAGTTTAATTATAGCAAATAAAACATCCCCAGCCTCTTCTGTGCAGCCGGCAGAGCGGTTATCCCTAACAATAACGTATGGATTTTATTTAGGGAGGGTTCGACTGCAAATCTTGGTTCAGGCGGAGCCGAAATCGATTGTGCGTGTGTGTGTGCAGGTATTTATTTCGGTGTATACCCGTCTAAATGTGTGCCAGGAGGAGAGCAAGAGGTGGGATCAAGCACATGGAGTGGGAGAATCACAGGCTCCCCTAGCAAGTTGGAAAACACAAGGAAAAAATTTATTTCATATATATTTTTTTATATGGAATATATATATACACACACACCATATAAATATTCTACGTATATATATTTCATATCTATATATACACACACACGGGAAAAAAAAGGTGTGTGTATATTTTCTTTTTCGCGTATTTATTTATTTAAATGACCTCTGGGTATCTGACTGCTGCTTTGAATGTACATTCGGACCTCAACCGCAGGCATCGAGGCGGGTCTGCGATATTTATGATAAACCCCGGGTGCCATTTAAAGCCTCATTAGTTATGTTTAACCTTTGAATCACCGGCCATCGTGGCTGGAAATGAACTTCGCGGTGCGGGGTGGATGCGGGAGGGGGGGATGAGTGCAGATGCGCCTGCGCCTGTGCCCAAATTCCCTCTCTCCCCTCCCGCCCCCCAGCAAGCCCCGGCCGGAGGAACAGAGACAATAGTGTGGGGTCTCCATCTCCGCTGTCTTCCCGAGCGGTTTTTGCGGGAGAATCCTTGAGTTTTCGTTTCCCCACCTCCCCCCTCCACTTCCACGATGCGCTCAGACAGCCCAGATCCAGCTCCCTCCCCCCGCCTTTTTT
>WEIT01035611.1:2780-139970 GCA_013389985.1 Dryoscopus gambensis
AAACATCTGTCACCCTCAGGGGAAAAAAAATCCTTGAAAATGTTAGACGATTTTTGCTTGGAATAACATTTTTCTTGTTCATTCCTAGTTATCCAATATGGACATTCCTCACCAGGGAGTACAAGTAGAAGGAGATGGCTTCAGCCATGCAATACGTTTATTAAAGTAAGAGGATATTCTCTGTGTTTCATTTTATTACTGTACATACACTTGAGAGAAAAAAAAGGCTTATTTGGAGAGTAACAGTATCAGGGGCAGGATTTTTGTTTTGGGGTTATTTTTCCTTTTTTTTTTTGGAGGGGTGTTAATACTGTGTGTCTTGCACTTGCATGTGAAGCGGTGCTAGAGAAAGAGGAAAATAAGAGTAAACAAAGAGCCAACTACAATTTGTTTCCTTCCTGAGCCTAAACTGAGGGGCTGTGAAAACAGTTTGACAGTCCTCAATCCTTAAATCTGGGCAGTGCTAAGGAAGATGTGGGGATGATTCATGAACATGGAATTTTAGATCAAATCAGAGGCCTACATACTCCATATGTTATTTCACAATTATATGAAACTTCAGAGGAAAATGCCAGGAATCCCAGAAAAGACAATTGCATGGTAAAGAGGTTGTAGAGAAAATATCTGAGAATCATACAGTAATTTAATAGGTTATTTAGGCCCAAGTGCAGGACTTTTCATTTGTTTTCATGGAACTTCCTGTTACCTTGTTCCTACAGCCATCTGAGATCGCTCTGAAGGGCAGCCCTGACCTCCAGCATGTTAAGTGCTCCCTTCAGTTTGGCATCATCTGCAAATTTGCTATTCTTTTGTAACATATAGGCTGTTGAAATGGTTATATTGAAATTGTTAATAGGAGGCCAATAGTATTGGCCTCTGTGTTAACCCTGAGGAGTGCCGCCACAACCAGCCACTAACTGGACCTGCAACAAATCGGTTTAAAGCAAAAAATCACAAACCCCAAAGACACATCCTAGAGTAAAACCTTCAAAAATCCTTTTATGCTGCACAAATGTACAGTGATATAAAGGCACCAGTCTCTGAATGCATCAGGCCCTACCTTTTTAACTTTGCATATGAGCAGAGAACTTGTGAGCTGAAGTTACGGGTGGAGCATGACATTTCTGGCTAGATCCTCAAGGAATTTGAAAAAGAGTTTGGCATGTTTTTACTTAAGCTTTATTTAGTCTGTCCCCTGAGCTCGATTCACACGTTGGAATACGAATAAATTAGTGAGTACTAAGGGAACTGCCAGGTTGTTCACTGCATGCAGAGCAAGCTCGTTCTAGAAGGCAGTGGATTCAGATTGCCACAGAACTTACCTATTTTCATCTTTTTTGGGTTATTTCTCTTGTAAGAGCTTTATATTGGTGAGCTCTTAGTTCACCAGGAGATAAGGACAATTCAGCAGTTCCTTTAACAGTCTGTAATTTGCAGATTTTGAGTCCATATAAAAATTGATCTTAGCTCAGAGTGCTTTTGTGACATACTTATTACAGTCCTTGAGGAGGAATAGGTTATCTCACTGTGCAGTCCAGCTGCCTCTGCTGTTGATTAGACTTGGGAGTCCTTCAGGGAAGATTAGAAGGCACTGTTGTTACTTGTGGAACTGTACTGTGTGTAATGGAGATTTTGTTTTTTGTCATGTATAGAGTTCCTCCCTGTAAAGGTGTAAACGAGGAAACGCAGAAGGCTCTGGACCGATCTCTTCTTGATTGCACTTTCCGACTACAAGGTAGAAATAATCGCACGTGGGTAGCCGAGCTGGTGTTTGCAAACTGCCCGCTGAACAGCACTTCATCCAGGGAGCAAGGCAAGTTTCATTGAGGAACACTGGTAAATTTTGTTTCTTTGTAGTTTACATTGTCTATTCCAGTAGTTTTAGTGTCTTGGTGTAACTGGACAGCTGTCTGCTCCTGAGATTGCTAATAAACCACAGTGTACCTTAATCAAAATTCTGACTGCTGAGTTGTTTCCTTTTTGTTATTTCAACGTCCTTCCTGGTCACTTGCCACAGTTCACTCATGGTGTGTAAAGCACAGCTCAGGAACCACTGGGTTGATCAGTGTTTACCATCTCCTCACACTGCAGGACCAACCCGTCATGTTTACCTGACATATGAAAACCAGTTGTCTGAACCAGTTGGAGGTCGCAAGGTGGTCGAGATGTTCCTTAATGACTGGAACAGTATTGCTCGGCTGTACGAGTGCGTCCTGGAGTTTGCACGATCCTTACCAGGTACAGAAAAGCACCTCCTTTTTGTCAAAGTGGTAGGCTTACAGGTTACTGTAATTTTCTCACTCTAACTCTCTTCCCTCCTCTCTTCACAGACATCCCCAACCACTTAAACATTTTTTCAGAAGTTCGGATCTACAACTACCGGAAACTTATCCTTTGTTATGGAACTACCAAGGGGAGCTCGGTACGTAACTCCTAAATGGACTTCAAATGCGTGATTGAAAACAGAATGGGTAGGCTTAGACTTCTCAGAATTTTGCTACAGAATTTTTCTTTTTAGGGGAATTAATATAGATGAATGTAGAAAAGCCAGAGAGTGCCACATTGCTGATTTGCTGGGTTCCTAGAAGTTCAGAATTTTTGAGAATTTCTGTTAGATGCTTTATACCGTGGGAGGGACAGTTGTGTGCTTCTGACTGATGAAAGCTGGTGTAGCAGCATGTTTCTGAAAAACTTTGTGTAAGTGTTGTTACTGATCACTGCTGTGCTGGGATATATGGATATGTGTAAGCTGAGTGCCTAATTGTGCCTTAGAAGAGAGACCTTTTAACAAAGTTTTAAGTGTAGTGCTATGCTTTAGAGTGAGGTGGTCCTTAATTATTTTGTAGCAGTGCTGTTTTCTTGTTCAGAACTCTAGCTTCCTCTGTAGTATTTGAATTTACAGCTTATTAATTACTTAAATAACTGAGTACTTGCTCATACCTTTGCCTTAAGTGCAAGGTAGAGGAGGCAGTAAGTGCACATTCATTTCAGATTAAGAATATAGTTTTTGTGTGCAGCTGATGCAGAGTAGCTGATAACACTTGAAATTTGCTTCCTGGAACGTTTTTGTGTTCAATTTCTAGGCTGAATTTTTAAGAGTATTTCTATGTGCATTTTATTGGGAAGTCTATGCGTGTGTATATATAAGTATACATATATACATATGTATGTTATATATATGTAAGTAGCCAGAGCAGCAGGAGGGATTTTGCATTTAACTTCCTTACGTATTGTCCAGTTCTCATTTTTGTGTAATGTAACTTAAGAAAACCAGTCCACCTCCAGCAGCTCATCAATCAGTTTTCCACAGCATGAATCTCTTGAGTTTAATTTTCTCTATCTCACCTTTGGCAGAAAAGACTCTTTTGCTTTTTGTTTGACTTGCTGATATAATTGCCCAGTTCTGTGGTTGCCAACAATCCAGGCAGTTAAGTGGGTGTTAAAGCTGACAGTGCTTTTTTTTTTCTTCACAACCTCAGCAGCTTTTGAGGAAGGTGAATTAGGAATCTGTTGAGGTTTGATGAAAAATGGGGGAAAAGATTAAATCAGACCAACTTCCTTGTTATAATCTCTTGTTATAACCTTGTTATTACAACCTACTTGTTCTAGCTTCCAAGGCCATTTTATGTTTGTGATATTGCAGATCAGCATTCAGTGGAACTCCATCCTCCAGAAGTTCCACATTTCACTGGGAACTGTTGGCCCAAACTCAGGTTGCAGTAACTGTCACAACACAATTCTGCACCAGCTCCAGGAGATGTTCAATAAAACACCAAACGTGGTGCAGTTGTTACAGGTAATGTTCTAAAAAACTTCTCTCAAACAAATTGCAAGACACTTGGGAGCTGAATTCTGATTAAACTATTCTCTTCAAAATTATGTAAGTTGTTACGATGTTTATGGATCTCATTGCCAGAAAGCATCTAATTTTCCCTGCCATGCCCCATTTTCCCTGACCTTTCCTTTTGGATAAGCTCCCTGACCTCTCAATATCCGCTCTCTCCCAGGTTTTGTTTGACACTCAGGCTCCATTAAATGCCATCAACAAACTCCCAACCGTGCCCATGCTGGGACTGACCCAACGCACCAACACTGCCTACCAGTGCTTCTCCATCCTGCCGCAGTCCCCCACGCACATCAGGCTGGCCTTCAGGAACATGTACTGCATCGACATCTACTGCCGCAGCCGCGGCGTGGTGGCCATCCGCGACGGCGCCTACAGCCTCTTCGACAACAGCAAAATAGTGGAGGGCTTCTACCCCGCGCCCGGGTTAAAGGTGACCGCCCCGTGTTTTCTGGCAGGTTGCAAATAAATGAGCTTCTAACTTGGCAGTATGAATCTGACGGGAAGAGCTTGGTGAAGGTTTTCTTGGTGAAGAGCTGCCATCCTTCCAAACTTCTGAGCGTAGAAGGAAGTTTTTGATTTATTAGTAGATCTGTTAATTAGCTTGAATTAAAACATTTCCTTTAAAAAAAAGTAACATCAAGTGCTAGGGGGTTTTTTTTCTTATCTATGTATTCAGGATTCCTTTTGTTGAAACTTGCTGAAGCTTTGTGACTAGATGTCTGCTTCAGGATTAGCAGCAACTGCTCCTCACAAACTGTTGTGTGGCAGCACAGTGCTCATAAGTTGCAGGTGGGACAATACTCCATGTCAGATGATTCTAGACACAAACTTCCCTTTTAAAATAGTTCCCATCAGTGTGTGGCAGGAGCCTGTGGCTTTGGTTCTAAATGCAGTGCTGGTTCACTCTTCGTGAAAAATGAATCTGTGCACATTGACAGAATACCTGAGGGCAGCTTGTACCAGTGCTAGTTACACTGAAATACTGGAAAATGGCACCCTTTGAGAAACAGGTTGATTTGCTAATTTTTTTCTGACAGTTGCAACTGAATATTGATTCTCTGGCATTGCATTTAACTGATCCTGAACATCTGCCTCTTTCACAAATGCTAAATGAAAGGCTAATGGAAATAAGGAGAGTGTAGATACCAGTGTAAAGTGGTAGAAGAGAATGAAAATGGGAAGGTAGAGGAGGAATCAGTTCAAGAAAGTTGTCAGGTTCCTCTGGGTACACGAGAATGCTGTGGAGGAGGTGACCCAGATGTTCTTAACCAAACAGGGCAGTTGTAGGTGTGATACAGCAACCCTGTAGGTTCTGGATACTGATGACTTGTTCTGGAACAGGTATTTCCAGGTGTAGGCTTTTCCTTATCTTTAAGAGACAAGAAAAATGTTGGTATTTCAGTTTACTGGAGATATTTCTTGTTACAGAGCCGGGTATCTCTGTGTATGAATTGATATATTTTGCAGACTAATTATACTGTAATTAATGAATGCCCACTAGTATTTAGTTCCAGAGACCTGCCTGTCTCCTGCGTGCTGTAGCTGATACAGGCAGTGTTAAAGCTTAGCAAATACGGCCTTCATTTGTGTAGTAAAACTTAAATGGGCAAATTGCTAACAAAACTGCTTTTTCCACAGACATTCCTGAACATGTTTGTTGACAGCAATCAGGATGCACGGCGACGATCTGTAAATGAAGATGATAACCCACCTTCTCCAATTGGAGGAGACATGATGGATTCTTTGATATCACAGCTCCAACCCCAGCAGCCACCACAGCAACCACAACAGGTACCCTTCAGGCAAAATAAATGTTTATTGTCTTCCACAACAGTAGATTTCTAAGAACTTCATGTTCTAAAGGGATTACCAGTAACAAAATGGAAAGGGAGACTATAAACCCACTCTGCTGCAGAATTCCCCTTCGGGCAAAATGTATTAATTTATTTTGCCATTTCTCATTCCAGTGTAAACAGCCCATAGCATATGAACAGCAGCTTTGGAAGGTCACATGAGACTTGCTGCCTAGAAGCAAAGGACTGAGGGAGGGAAAACAACTGTTAAAGATAAAAGATGGGAGGGAGAGTCAGGAGGCTTTGCTATTACGGGGTGGCAGATAAAAGGAGCAAGGTACGGAGGTATTATGTCTTTAGAAGAAACTGAAAAAAACAGTGAGCACTGAACAAGATAATATAGAAAATCAAACAACTATGTGGATGAACTTGTAAGACCAAACCCTCATTAGTATTCTCCTGCATGTATTTAACTTCTGCTTTAGTACAAAATGATCAAAAATTTTCATTGTCCTGTGTTGACAATTTCAGGCATTTGCAAAACAGGCAGGAGCCTCGGGAGCATATCCTCTCACCTCACCACCCACCTCCTACCACAACACAGTGACACCCTCCCCATCCATGATGCACACGCAGTCACCAGGTAGGATGGCTGGGAGGCTGGGAGCTGACCTGTAGAAAAACAGGTCTTTGTGCATGCATGTTTCTTCTATTATTTGAGCTGTGTTTAGCCCCAGGTTAGCCAAGAGAATGCACCTTACACTGTGGGGAAAAAAAAGCAACGTCCTGCCACGCATGTTTTGCAAAGTACATTTAGAAGCTAAAAACCCCACTAAGTAAAACTGCCATCTTTAGCTGTGTAATATTTGGGACTGTTTAATTCTTAACAGCTTATAACTTGCTGAGACAAAAACCTGTTAATTTTCAATACCTGCTTCTTCAGAGAAGCTTTTCATCACCAAAGCTCTGCTTTCTGCTCCCAGCTGTTGTAGAACAACAGCTGAAAATCTTTAAATTTGGGGAAGGGCTGAGCAGGAGAGAAATGCCATTCCTCAAGCCAAATATCATGGGAAGTTTTTCCTTTGTGTGGTAAATCAACCTGAAAAATATAACAGTCATGCATGTACAAAATAAAGCCTTCAAGTGCAAAAACAAATTCTCTTAAATCTTGTTTGCTGTTTCTTTAAAAAGAAGGGAGCAGTTGATAAAAAAAATTGGAACAGAGTTGTGTATGTCAAGTGATGTGATGTCTTTGATCAGGAAATTTGCATGCTGCAAGCTCACCTAGCGGGGCTTTAAGAGCACCATCACCAGCATCTTTTGGTCCAACTCCTTCACCTTCCTCTCTTGGAATCACAATGGGACAAACAGCTAACTTTGCCAGCCCACATGGTGAGTTCTTTACTGGCAGGTGTATATGTAGTGACAGGGAGGGCAGATTTGCTTCTTGAAATTAAGTCTTCCAGAGCAGACCTAAGTTAATTGACAAAAATTCATGTTTTGTAATTGGCTCAAGTAGCTGTTTTCACATATGTGAGTGTTAACTCTTAACAGTAGTCAAAAATAGCTGCATGGCATGTTGAGGCGTTCCTAACATGTTAAAAATTGACTATCAGTCACTCCTTTCTGCTTACTAATGTGGGGGAATTCAGTGTGGTCTTGTAGCAGAACAGTGGTTGCAGCTTTTATCTTGTTAGATTAGTTAGTGGATTTTTCACTGCTTACATTGCCTGGAAAATTAACTGGAACAGGTTAGAAATTCAAATACTTGCAATTTGAAAACGTCAAAATCTGGCTGGTTTGACATATCTGTATGTGAGCAACATGCCTTTTGATTGTTTCCTTTATTAACTCAGTTGGATTTTTTGGAAAGGTGCCAAAACAATCCTTTGTGTAATCACAGTGCATTGGAAACTGTTGTATAGATCACAACAAATGAACAGTTCAGATGGTAATTTTCACACGTCAGTTTGATTGTTGAGATGAGTAAAGTGAGAGAGATGTACCACAGAGGGTTTAAGGAGCTTGTTCTGATCAGTCTGTGTAGCAGAGATGCTTTTGCAGAGAGAACTGTAAGATACTGAATAGATAAGGAACTGTCTGGCTGAGGCTTCCATTTGCCAAGGAGCAGTAGAAGTCCAAGTCTGTAGGCAAGAGCTCCTTTTAGTTTAGAACCTGTTACTTGTTGAACATGACAATTTTTCTTAATATTCAGTTTTACTTTTTCAAAAATACAACCTGGAAACCCTTGAAATCTGTATCTTGATTATTACTCTCTGCTCCCATTGGTGTGTTTTGTATGGCTGTAAAAAGTAGTCTAAAAGCTTGCAGGCACATTCATTCTTTACAGATTTTGGTAAGCCTCTTTCAGATTTCTCTATTAGAAAGCCTTTTACTTTTTAAAGAAATAATAATGGTCTTGTAACATCTGTAGGTACCATAGACCCAAGCTCACCATACACCATGATGTCACCCAGTCAGCGTGCAGGGAATTGGCCAGGATCTCCCCAGGTCTCTGGTCCATCACCAGCAGCACGGATGCCTGGAATGTCACCAGCCAACCCTTCCCTTCATTCACCTGTCCCTGATGCCTCTCATTCCCCACGAGCTGGAACAAGTAGGCTTCTTTATCAGTGTTATAACTGTGAAACCCTCGTGTTTAATATTTCTAGTTATGTTCCTTTTGGTAGTTTTTGTGTCGGTCTAACAGTCCTTACTGCCCTTGTGCAGTAAAATATCCAAGGAAATTAAGCCTTTATTCTGTCCTAGTTCAAATCTTCAATAACAAATTGGAAAAATGAGCTAAAGGATACAGCATAAATGTCAGCAGGATTGATGATAGCTCTTGTTGCAGTGCAGAAATCAGTCTGAAACTATTGAACTCCATGACTAAGAGAAAAGTCTTCAGAGTGAAAGCAATGATAGACAGATTTGCCAACCCAAATACTAACTTTTCACATCATAGATTTGTAATGCTGCTTTTGCACGACTGATTTAGCCATCTTTACGTTCCACTGAGTTTGTTGTGCAAACGCTGTCTGCTGGCATGCTGCAGAAAGAGGAAGAGGGAGGAGGATTTTAATGTTACTGAGACTCTTTGCATGGTTACAGGGTCAAAACTAATTCTTTGTCTGTCTGATGCCTATCACTAGGCAGGCAAATTCTTAAATAAGAAGGATTAAGCTTTGGCCCAGAGGACTTGTTGATGAATAGTGACAATTGAAGTGAACACATATCTTATGTTTCAGCTTAAATCCTCCCTTACTGCAAGTCCTTGTGTCCCCACAGGTTCCCAAGCCATGCCAACAAGCATGCCTCCACCTCGGAAACTACCTCAGCGCTCTTGGGCTGCATCCATCCCTACAATCCTCACCCACAGTGCCTTGAATATTCTGCTCTTGCCCTCTCCTACCCCTGGGCTTGTGCCAGGACTAGCTGGCAGCTATCTGTGCTCCCCTCTTGAGCGATTCCTCGGATCAGTGATTATGAGGAGGCATCTTCAGAGGATCATACAACAGGAAACGGTACGGTTTATGTTTAAATGGACCTGTGGGTATGTGACTGCTCCATGTCTTTCAAATCAGGCACAAACCGAAATGCTGCAAGTAAAATAACTGTTTGCTGTTAGACTTGTGCTGTGCTTCTTGACTTTTTTTAAGTGTCAAAATTCGGAGAAATCATTTCGTTCCACTTCTTTTCCACACAAATTAGATGTGGAAAACCTGTTTGGTCAGGTGAAATTCAGTAACTGTTAAGATAGCAAGTCTAGGACGAGACTTTCAGATGCTGTGGGTTCCTTGGGTTTGGCATGTGCATTGGGAGTTTACTAGAACAGCCACAGGGTTACTGTGGATGCCACTACTTGGCAGGATTGACAGAGAAGGGAGTTTTACTAGTTCATGTTAACTGCTAGGTCAAGAATGTTACTTTAGGGTTTGGGACAAACAAATGTGCCTCTTCACTTCTGTGGCATGGATTCAGTGACAGAGAAAGAAGCCAAATCTGGCATAAGTTTAATTCTCAAGGCAATTTTACATGTATTAAAATATCCTGTGTTTTTTTCTGGAAAGGGAGGTTGATCACTACATTTTGGGGAGGGAGTGAGAGTGTGTGTGTCTCTGTCTGTGTCTGTGTGTTCATGCTATTTAATGAATGACTAATTGACTGTGAATCTTCTTCTTATGCAGCTACAGTTAATCAACTCCAATGAACCAGGTGTCATTATGTTTAAGACGGAGGCACTGAAATGCAGGGTTGCTCTCAATCCCAAAACCAACCAGACCTTGCAGCTGAAAGTCACACCTGAAAATACAGGACAGTGGAAATCAGAGGAGTTACAGGTTTTGGAGAAGTTCTTTGAAACAAGGGTATGTACTGAAATCAAGAATGTTTACATTTTTGTGCATTGCTTTTAATTTCTGGTGTTGTTTTGAGTGGTCCTGCTGGCTTTCATTGGCATGTGTAAGAGCTGCAAAATACAAAACTGACAGCTGTGCATGCTGGTTGCATATTAAATGATATATTTATTATCTAAATAGGCACTACTAAATAGTGTCTTTCTTTAGGTTGCAGGACCACCTTTTAAAGCAAACACCCTGATAGCCTTCACAAAGTTACTAGGGGCTCCCACGCACATCCTCAGGGACTGCGTACACATCATGAAACTGGAGCTGGTAAGTCCACTGTTCTACTTATTTAGTTCACCCAACTTTGGTGATTAAATTTTTGAAAAAAAAGCTGTTATATCTTTAGCTACAAACACACAAATTACTCTAAATTTATACATAAGTTATTTAATGTTATTGGAGAAGTTTTTGTTTTACTACCAGGTCTCCTGGAAACCCCCAAAATTTCTCATTTAAACTGATGATTTTAAGGAGCTGCAGACACATTACTGCACAACAGGCACATGCATAGGCTGACTGGAATCCTGCTGATTGTGTTGTTGTGCTCAGTTCTTTCAGAGTTACTCTGACTTCATTAAACCAGGCAACATCTGCAGGTTTAGCTAAAGAGGCACATCCTACTTTTTGGTGCTTCCCTGTTTCATAGCTGCGTATGTCACTGACATGAGACCTTTGCTGTTCCTTCTCTGTGCTGCTCTCTCTGAACAGTTCCCTGACCAAGCAAGTCAGCTGAAATGGAACGTGCAGTTTTGTTTAACAATCCCTCCCAGCGCTCCACCAATTGCGCCTCCAGGAACACCTGCTGTTGTGCTGAAATCCAAAATGTTGTTTTTTGTAAGTAGAGCTATCTGTTTTAAAATTCTAACCCTACATGTCTCTGAGATCATCACGGGTTTATAGCAAAACATAAGCCCACTGTACCTGACAGCTGTAATAGCTACAAGTGTTGTGCTGTTTGGAATCCTGGATTTGTGTGGATCTCTTTTGTGATGAGTTTGGTTCATATTCCTACTCTCCTTCCTGCTAAAGCACAGCAACTCCTCGTGCTTTGTGTTCTTGGAGAGATGTTGACAATATATAAAGTTCAGCTCCCTCTGGGCTGCATCTTCAAGTGCTCAACTTGTGGGTGTTTTGTTGTTTGAGGCACTAACCACCTAGACTGGGTGACGTGCACATTAGTGGTGCTGGGAGAGGAGAGCAGGGATGAGATGTTCAGAACAAATCTGCATTAGTGTTGTGCCCGAGGCAATGCTCATTGTGGGGTGCTTTCGAGACGAAAATAGTCTCCACCTGATTGATGATTTCTCTGTTACAGAATTGATGTCTGAAAACAGGGGGGTGGAAGTATATGCTGTCTGTAGGCCTGGAGTGTTTCACTGTGTCAAAGTTGCACTGAAGTACACGGTCATTCAATTTAACACACTTTTTGGGTTGTTTCCCTGCAGCTCCAGCTAACACAGAAAACAACAGTCCCACAGGAAGCTGTTAGTATTATTGTCCCAATTATTTATGATATGGCTTCGGGTACAACGCAACAGGCTGACATTCCCAGGCAGCAGAACTCTTCTGTTGCTGCTCCAATGATGGTTAGCAATATTCTAAAGAGGTTTGCTGAACTGAATTCACCACGACCAGGTACTGTACATGTCCAGTAGATATATTCTCTTCACCCAGACATCTGTGACAAATCTCCAGTGTAACACTAAACCTCTCTTAAGTCTGAATTCTTCTTGGTTTCTATCTTACTTCTTTAGTGATTACAAACTCCTGATGTGACAGGCAGTACCTAACTTAATAGGAAGTACTGGCAACACAGCAGCAGGTTGCACTGATGATTCAGGCTGGGTTTTGCTGTTCTGCCCGAGTGATAGAATGCACCCACTTCTTGTTGGCCCAACTCTTGCTGCTCAGTAAGAGTCATGCTTTTTGATAAATGGGCCCAGAATGAGTCACAAGAAACATGCCATGGCCAAGTGTCAGTTTTCATGGTTAATTATGAAGTTGCTCAGCTTAACAGTAGAATATAAAGGGATGTTAAAATAGTTATCAGAACTTGTCCGCGTGCTGTGAATGATTAAAAAGTAATTGCAGTGGTTGTATACTCCTTTGTCAGTGTGTCCACTAGCAGAGGTGCATACAGTTCTGTCCACCAGACGTGCTGTGAAGTGTTTGAGCTAGGTTGTTCTGAGTGTTCATTGGCTTGTAGGTAGTGCACCGTGAGCAGCGTTGTGCTTTGCTTTCCCTCTTGTTTGTCATGCCTTTTATTTATTTTTTAGTATCTAAAACGTTGAAGAACAGTAGCAGGTTCTTTGGGCAGCATGTTGTCTGTAAGCAGTGGTTTGGGGTCCTAATACACAGATGGCTCAGAAGAACAATGACTTTCAGTTCTGATGAAGAACAAAATTTTTCCAGTAACCCAGTGAATAGATTGAAGTTGTGAATCCAGAGGCTGACTTTTCTTTTGTATAATTATTCATCTTGTTGTTATGCAGTAATTTTAACTATGCTTGGTGGATTATTTCAATTGCTAAAACATGAGCAATGTTTACCTTAAATTGGTGTGGATATGCATACATTTCTGAAACTTGTGATGGGATTTAAATTAATAGGCACTTTCTGTTTAACATGTAGTAATTTTGTAGGTAAATAGGAGAGAAAATAGCCTTGAGGGCATGTGGAGTTCCCTGTAGGAGTTCTGTATGTGGAAGAGAGCTGTTGTTTGTATAGCGCTTTTATTTCAAAATACATTAAGTAAACTTCAGGTGTTGCTTTTGGAAGGTGCTTCCCCACAGAGTTCCCCTGGTGTGGGGAAGGGTAGGTTCTTGCTTTGCTGTTTGTTATTGCACTGAGTTGTGTTTTAAAGTAAACCCTCCACAAAATACCACAGCAGAGCAAGTAACTGTCAAAGCTGGTGATGCCAGGTGAGATGTTTTCTGATGGTCACTAGATAGATCAGAATGGACAATTTTTGTTTCTCGTGCAAGTTTTGAAGCAGTTTTGGAATCCAGTGGAGGAAGCAAAGTATAGACGGGGAAAAAAAGCATAGGAAAAGCATTGGAGCCACAAGCAGAACCTTATCCAGGCAAAGGAGAATGTAGCTGGCTGAGCAGAGGAAGTTTCTAGTAGTCCTTCCTCTGATTTCCAAAAGAAAGAATGAGTCTGTATGAATTTATTTATTTCCACCACTACCCAGCCAAAGTAGGACCTTCCCAAGGACACTTGAAATGCAATTTCCTCTGTTCTTAGTGTCAAAACATACATTATTATATCTGATCAAAGAGAACAAGAATACCTTCTTTTCTTCACCACTGAAAGGTGATAGGAGAGCCAACAGATGAAAGTAGATAGCCAAGAGACTTCTCTTAGAACAGCAGTACATGGGAGATCCCAGATGTGTGTCCTTTCTCGTCTGCTGCTCCTTTCTCTTCTGCTGCTCCTGCGCTGTACCCAGGATTTTCCTGATTTTCCTACCTGTTAGCTCTCTGCTGCACTAATTGCAATCTGCTTGGTTAAGGGCATTTTTCACTGTTTGAGTCAGGAAGGACCAGGGCCTCCCATCGTGCACAGATGATGTTACTGGCACTGTCGTTGTAACCTGGAATCAGTGTTGCCTCATTCTGGCTGTATCTTTTTTACCTTTCTCTCTTTGTGAGAAAGTATTTTGTATTCAGCTTAATTTTCCTCTTAATAAAATGGTAGTGCCTGAAAAGTAAGTTCTTTTGAAAGAGTTTTCTTTTCAGATCTGTGGGCAAACACATTCTGCTGTGTTTAACAGTAAAATGTTGACTCATTGTGAGTACACATTGTCTTTCTAAGACCACTTTACCTATGCCTCCATGGGAGAAAATACTTTACTTTGGGGGAAATACTTGTATGAACTGAGAGGAAATCAATGCCCTGGAATAATAAGTTTAAACTTGAGCTGTGATTCCAAAACCTACAGTATGTAGTGGACAATCAATCTGGTAAGGAAATTAAAGGCCCTCTGGATGCTGGAGGTGACCCTTAGAGAGGAGCTCAAGGGACTCGTGATGACTCTTAAAGCACTTCACGACTAAACATTTTTCAGTGTCTGATTTTCAGTGATGCAGTGGATGGTATTTAGCCCAGATTTGTAGCTTTGATATGATAATGACTTGCCCAAAATAATCTTGGGAATCCCTAGTCTGGCAGTTAAGATTAATGCATCCCAACGGGCTCTGCTCTTATCTCTTTGCTCACACTGTTGCTCCTTCAGCAGCAAAATTCAATGTCTTCTAATTGATGTTTCTTGAAATATGCAGGAAAAATTCAGCCCACAGTGACCAGGGTACAACGTGGCTATTAATTGTATTCTCTTACCAGGAAACAGTAGATGAAAATCACAGCTGCCTGTTACTTCATCTTTTGTTGTTCTTATTTAACCCTTTCGCTTCTGTTGGTTTTAACTTCTTTAAGATATTCAGAATGTGTGTTTTTGTCAACAAGTGCTGGTATTTAAAACTTGAGGTAGCTGTGGCTGCTTTTTCCTCTCAGTATTGAATCTCAGCTGTTGGAAACACAAGTCCACCTGCTCTGTATTTTATTTTGCAGTTTAGATGCCAAGGGTAGAGCCAGAGCAATTTGGTTGAATGAAACAGATTCCTGACTGTTGCCCAGTCTTGGACTTAGAAATGTTTCCAAAACTAAGCTTAGGATGGAAAACATCTTCCAGCTGTTTCAGACTTGAGTCTTCCAAATGTTTAGTTTCTGCTTGTAATCAATAGAAATAAAACTTGAAAAAGTTGGGTTATTTTCTCTGTAAGATGTCGTGCTCTTAATTAGTAACGTACAGAAAAATTCAGACCACAGTCCATGTGCGATCAATTCTAGCATAGATTCAATCTGATATTCAAAAGCAATTTAAAGTTAAGAGCTACTTGCAATTCCATCACCAACAAGAGCAGTCCTGCTGGGAAAGCTGGAGCTACTTCAGCTGGTAACTCCCACAAGTCCCGACGTCCCTGGAGGTCGCTGGGTTTTGGGAGTCGCAGCCGCCGCGTGTCTCACCCTCGGCTCTGCCCTGGGGGCTCCGGGGGGCACAGTGAGGAAGGGCTGGGGGGTGTGGGGCTAACCTGTCTCTTCTCCCTGCTCCAGAGCGAGGAAGGGCTGTGGGGGGCGCGGTGCTAACCTGTCTCTTTTCCCTGTTCCAGGTGAATGCACAATATTTGCAGCCGTTCGTGATTTGATGGTTAATCTTACGCTGCCCCCTGGGGGGCGTCCCTAGACACTTTTAAAAGAAGGCTGAAAGTGAGACAAAACAGCAAAAAAAAAAAAATAAAAAAAAATAAAAATAAAGCCTTCAGTTAAAAGAGGACGTTTTAATTTTACCTTTTTTTCTAAGAGCTAACTATAAACTGGCAAACTTTCAGGGATGCACTTTCATCACATGAGTATCACCACGACTTTTGTATAGTGCTGTTGTATAGTGTGTTTTAATGGGAGACACTTCAGACTAGGTAATAGATTGAAGTATCAGCTTGCTGGTAATAGATTTAATATTCTGTTTTATACTATAAAGATTATGAAAATGCCAAACTTGTTTGTTTTTCTGTTTTTCTTATGTTTTGGTGTAATAGTCTTTTTTTAAGGCAGGTCTGTCATTTTTGAATACTGTAAAACTGTGACAAACTTTATATTGAAGCTGTATTTTAATATGACTGCTTTGAATCCTTAAACAATTTATTTGGGCTTGTTGTAAACATGTCCCCAAAAAGCAATATTTAATAAACTGGATTAAAAAATCTTAAACTGGATGTTGTATCATCTTAAACTTTATTCCTCTCCCCTGTAGCCACTGGTCAGATCTCTTGTGTTCACACTTACTGCACTTTCTCTTTTTGTGATCTTGGTTATAGACACCACAGGTGCTGCTAACTTAAAAACCCAAACAAACCTTTATTTATTTGTCCTGTGGGTTCAAGTTGTTCCAAGTCAGAGTAGAACAGAGTCTGTTCATTTTCCTGGTTGTAAAAATAACCAGTACCTACTCAAAATGGTGCTTCATTTCTTATACCAGGAACTACATCTTTTCTGTCCTAAAAGGAAACCTTAGTGGAAGAAAAAACCTTTTGTCATCTGTCGTGGAGTCTGCAATAACAGACTCTTGCTTGTCTTGTTGTAGAGGCAGGTAAGGTAGAAGCTGGACCTGCACACCACAGAATTGGAGAGGCTGATCCAAAAAAGCAACAACCTCACATTTAACTTCCTGAATTGGATGTATGTAGATAACTTTGTCAGTAGTGACTGAAGGCTCTTGTAATTGAATAGAATGTCCATCCTTAGGAGTTAACTCTGTCATTTAACCATGTATCCTCCTAGATCAGTATTCTCAAATTTTTAAGGAGTTCAAGTTGGTTTCCTGACTTCCTACAAAAGTGGCTTTCAGCTGTGCTGCCTCCCTCCCTTTGCAGAGCTCTGGCAGCTCCTTGCTCAGCTGAAGGATTGAAACTAATTTTATCTTTCAGTGAATGTATTCCAGCCTGTCTTGCTGTCTTCAAGGCTGCCCATTGCCCTTACGACTGTCACAGTGCTTCCTTCTCTGCAGCTCTTGCCATTAGAAATCACCTTTTGGTTGGTGCCCACCTCAGATTTCAGCCTTGAACCTGTGGTTTGAGTGTGGGTTCTGGATCAGTGCTGGTCTCACCCGTGTGTATCTAACAGATGGTTATACAGCTTCTGCTTCTGAAAAACAAAACCCCCTGGAGTGAAAACCTGCAGTTTTTAAATGCTGCTGCTGCTTCTCTGCTGGAAAGAGCCCGTATTTCTGCTTTTCTTAGAACTAAACTGATGTTTTAAAATTGAGAGGTGACACAAGGATGTCTGAAAAAGACTGGCTGTTGTGCTGGTCAGTGCTCTGGTTCCGAGGTGGGAGCATTCCCATGACTAAAATCAGCTTCCTGATACGTGAGAAGTACCTGCTGCCCGTTGTGCGAAGGAGCAGGAGATGTGGAGTGTGGTGGGGGCAGAACTTCAGCACTTGGAAGTAAAAGGGAGGGAGGGGCCTCCCTACCGGGCAGAGAAAACAAAACATGTAACTACTGACAGATGGTTATGGACTGACATTCCAAATCCCAGATGCTGGGAAGGTTGAATTTTGTTTTGTATTACACACAGCACTCATAACATACACCACATTTTAAACATTTCTCCTAAATAATTACATTCTTAAGGAAAACACTACTGGTAAAAGGAAGCATTTCCTGCTCACCAGAGACACTTGTTCCTTTCAAAGCAATGACTGTGACTTTACAACTGCAGTTTTAAGGGGTTTTTTCATGTGTGTTTACAACTTCAGTTTTAAGTTTCATTTTCCATGTGTTCAGTCCCTTTTTCTGGCAGCCAGATGATGTGAGCATCTGCTGCATTGGGACTATTTGTAGATTTCTTCCTTAAGGTGGATTTCTTTGTCCATTTATTTCGCAGAAAGTGCTGCAGTGACTCCACATCCTGCAGTATTTCTAGAGGTTTCTAAGTTTTTGATCAACCCACCTGAGGGACAAGGATGAGGGAATTGAATTATACAGAGGAAAAATAGTTCTGAGCTGATGCACAGCTCTGGCTTAGCAATATTAGCCAGTGTCAGATGGGAACACGTTTTAGGTGTTCAAAAAGCTATTCCCAATGGCAACTATAGACTGTGGCTTTCCAGATGACAAATACTGATCCTGTTAAAGGTTTCTTCAAGACAGAAAACAGGGAAGAGGCTTTTTTGAGCCCCGTGAATAGTCAGACAAGGAGCAGAGTCAAGGTGAGGTTCTGAGGGGTTTTGGTTTGAAACTAAGTTTTAATTCCTTCTTATCTTTCCACGTTTGAGTGTTCTGCAGGTTGCCTTTGAGTCTGCAGCTGTTTTAACTGAGTTTACAAAGGCTGCAGGGAAACAAGCTCTGATGATAAACTGCTGAGACAAAACAAAGCTCCATAAAACCAGAAGCTGTTTTTCTTTACGAGCTGCAGTTTGTCTTTAAGCATGTGCTCAGTTTCATCTGTCAGCTGAAAGTTACTCTGGTTCGCAGGCATTTTAAAGCAGAATCTTCTGTATGAAAAATAGACTACTAGGAGAACATTTGGGTCATTTTCATCGCATTTATGATTAGTCTGTCAAAGGTCTCACTTCAGAAGTTGTGCTACACTGGCCATTTCAGCTCAAGTGGTTATAGTTGTTCCCCTGGCCCGAATTTTCCATCTCCCACAGAATTTCAGAGGTTTTTAAGGCAAGGATGTATTTCAATAAATTAACGTGTAATTGAAATGTATTAACCATATGTAGCATCGAGGCTGTAATTAGCGAGCCGTGACTCTGTGTAACCCCATAATAGCGATGTAATTGAGACTTTCACATTTAGATTAAATCACGCTGACTTCAAATATGCGACGCTTTTCCGGTGGTGCTCCAGCAGCCGCCAGGGGTTTGCTGCTCAGCGGGTGGATCATTATTTTGGGGAATGTTTTTAAGGCTGAACTTTGGCTCCAGGAGCATCGCACGCCCGGGAAGCAGGTGCCGAGCTGCCCCCTCACTGCGTGACGCTTTTCCGCGTACCCCCAGCT
Organism: Dryoscopus gambensis; assembly: GCA_013389985.1. Classification (NCBI taxonomy): domain Eukaryota; kingdom Metazoa; phylum Chordata; class Aves; order Passeriformes; family Malaconotidae; genus Dryoscopus; species Dryoscopus gambensis. The sequence goes on from WEIT01035611.1 coordinate 21,392, forward strand.
CCTCACGTTCCTCCAGAGCCGTAATTAATTCTTTGGGAAATAACCCCGCGTGGAGGCTCTGGCAGGAAGCTGCTCCGGGAGATAAGGGATGCTGAGCCGGGAAGGGCTGCGCCCGGGCTGGGCGGAGGCCGTGCAGAGCAGCACGGATGCGGGGAGCTCCGGCAGCTTCAGCCCAAACAGCTTCAATTCCTGCCCTGGAAGAGGTTCGGAGGGGCCTCCGGAGGCGGTGGAGGCAGAGCCCCTGGGGCAGGGCTGTTCCCTCGCACTTGGCTGCACACAGCCACGAGCGACTGGCATCAGCAAGTGCTGGGAAAACGTGTCCCCACTATGCGGGGTAGGGTCTGTCATGGGCTGGTTTTGCTCCTCCTGTGGTGCCCCACCTCCACAGGTGCCTTTGGAAGGCCATCACTGAGGCTCCAGCTACCAGAGCAGCGGGAGTTTCACCTGCATCTGGGGCTCCTGGAGAGCAGCGGCTGAAGGGGGAGCTTGCTGGAAACTACAAAAAAGGGGATGTGAATTTTGCGGGGTGGGAAGGGGTTTGCTGACATCCCTGCTCTGTGTTAGGGCAGGCAGCTCCCAGGACTCAGGGGGCTTCAGGCAAGAAGGGGTCCCTTCCCTCTCCTCTGCCATACCTGGGGATGTGCCTCCCTCGTGGGTGTCTAACCCCTCTCAGGGTCACTGCAGCTGACCAAGAACAAACGAGCAGTCCTACCCGACCCTCGGGAAATCTGCCCGTGGCCGTGAAGCACTCGAATCTCCACATTGTCATGACCTGGCGTGTGTGTGCAAGGAACCCCCACCTCTCATCTGCAGCCCCCCGGGACCCACAGGCCAGGACCAGGCCCCAGGAGCCTGCCCAGGGCCCTCCTGGTGCTGCTGGCCCTGCCACGGGGGCTGCTCCCTCGGCAGCACAACGCTGCTTTCTGCATCTTTATTTTTGAGGCTTACTCCGTGACGACTACGGTGTTGAAAGCAGCTGGCAAGCTGGCAAAGCAGCATTTAAAAGAGGCAGAGAAAAGCACTCCTGTCCTTTGGAGCTGATTTTGCAGCAGAAGGAGGGAGGGGGCGGCTGGGGGGCTGCAGGCCAGCCTGGGCCCTGCTGTGCTTTCAGCACAGATCTCTGCAATGTCGATCCCAAAAAGCAGGGACAGAGCCAGCCTGGCACAGGGCTGGGAACTGTGGTGGTGCCTCTGGTGCTGCTCTTCATGTGAGCTCCCACCTTGCTGCTCCAGGTTACAGAGGAGAGGATAGGATAGGATAGGACAGGATAGGACAGGATAGGACAGCACAGGACAGCACAGGACAGGACAGCACAGGACTATTTCAGCTGGAGAGGACCTACAAGGATCGTTTAGTCCAACTGCCTGACCAGTTCAGAGTTGACCAAAGTCTAAATCACGTTGTTAAGGCCATAGTCCAAATGCCTCTTAAATACTGGCAGGCTTGGGGCATCGACCACCTCTTCAGAAAGCCTGTTCCTGTGTTTGACCATCCTCTCAGTAAAGAAATTCTTCCTAATGTCCAGTCTAAATGTCTCCTGACAGTGCAGGTTTGAACCATTCCCACGCATGCTGTCCCTGGATCCCAGGGAGAAGAGCTCAGCACCTCCCTCTCCACTTCCCCTCCTCAGGAAGCTGCAGGGAGCAATGAGTTCGCCTCTCAGCCTCCTCTTCTCCAAAGGAGACAAGCCCAGAGACCTCAACCACTCCTCACGGGACGTTCCTTCCAGCCTTTTCACCAGCTTTGTTGCCCTCCTCTGGACACATTCAAGGATTTCAACGCCCAGCACAGAGTACAGTGGGAGAATCGCTGCTGACACGTGGCTGTGCCGTGTCTGGTGCACCCCGGGATGGGCTCTGCCCTCCTGGCTGCTGGAGCAACACTGACGCCCCCCGATCCCTTTCTGCAGGGCTGCCTCCAGCCTCTCCTCTCCCCCTTATACTTATGAGGCCTCTGCTTGTGACGTGCTGAGATGTTGTAGGAATTTGTCATGGTTTCCATGCACAGCTGGGAAAGCCGCGTTGTTCACCGGGAACGTGCCCCCACAGAAGCTTCTCCACAACCTGACGCTGGGATTATCACACACTGGTGCTGTGAGATGAGCGCCAACGCTTTGACTTGCTGATCTGTGTAAACATCACCCAGCAGGACAGATACATCTTGTTTATTTGCATCTGTGCTCTGTCCTCCCATCAAAAGGAGGACAAGGACAAGGCAAAGAAAAGAGGTGTTCGTGTACATGTGCCATCAATGATCTTGAACAAAAAAAAATGGAAAAATGGGTGTGTACCTTAACTACTTGGACAGCCTGCAAAGCTGACTGATACCTAGGGATTTTATGTGAAAATAGCTATTTTGATAGCAGTACTGTGTGAGAACTGAGGTGTAACTTCAAATACTACTGAGACATTCTCCCCCCCACACTGAAGCAGCTGGTTGAGCCCAGCTCGGTCCTGCTTGGCTGTCACCTCAGTGCCCAGAGGAGAGCTGCCAGCTCCAAGCTGAGACCTAACCTGTGTTTGAACCCAGCTGTACCCTTTCCACCTGCTCTGCACTCACAGTTCAAGTTTTCCAGTTCAGCTCTCAGATAAGGTGTCAGGACACCACACCAGAAGCTGCTGAGTGGCTCTCCCAGCAGCACCCTCCCAGCAGCTGCTGCCGTGGAGAAACACCCCTTGTGTTCTCCACCATCACAGAGCTCCAGCAGCCAGGCAGGAGTCAGCTGCTAACCCAAACTCAGACCTTGGTTTTTGCCAGGAGGCTCTTGGCACCCGCAGTGGTCCCACTGTTAAATTTCCTGCTTGGCAGGAGTCTCGGAAGGGTGGGCTCTGTTTGAGTGCGTTTTCCTCTGCTAGATAAAGTGGGCCAGGGAGGGAACTCAGGCTTGCTGCGCAGAAGCTGCAGGAGGGCGAGATCCCTGGCTCCGTGTGGGACTGCTCCAGAGAGAGCTCTGCAAGCTGAACTGGCTCAGGGTGGGAGTGGAAGCATTTGGCTGTGAGTCAGTCCGGGATGTTTGTCCCAAGGGCCCAAACTGGGTCTTGTCCTTCTCACTTTGCAGTGAAGGCACAGTCCCTCCGCTTTGCAGAGCTCCATGCTGAATGTGCAGGTGTAACATGCACATTCAGGGTAGCTCTGGGTGTTTGGAAACAATAAACTCCTCATGATTTCTGTGGGCTGGAATTTACCTTGGGAGCAACTGTTGAGCTGGGTAGTGCCTTTCCTTTCATGGTATCTCACAGACAGTGATTAGGGCAATCTTTAGAAATAAATTCATTCTTTTCTATGCACTAGGTGTCCAGATGCATCCATAGCCAGTCATAATCAACTTGAATTCATCTTAGATTTGAAAACACACTTAGTAGCCTTGGAATTGGGTTTGTAAGTTGCTTAAAACTACACACTTTTGCATTTGTTTTTCTGCTTTGTTTTGTTGCAGATGGGTGCCTTAAAAAACCCAGAGTTTGCCTACACACCTCCTGCCTCTTGCTCACTGCACAGCTTGGCACAGCGTGGTACCACCCATGTGCAACTCTTACCCAGGAGTCAGCTGCTCAAACGGGGAAAGGTTTCTGAAGATTTTCAGGGATAATGCTGAGGGAATCAACTTTCTATTCAAGCACACTGTTGTTTGCAGCATACAAATAGCACATCCTGAGCATCCTGGGAGAGGATTATTCCAGGTTGTTTCATTTATCTCAAACCCCGGTGGCGTGCATGGTGATGTAGTGACTGCAGACAGAGTTTGCTGAGGCCCAAGGTGACCCATCATCCCCGTGGGTTTTGTTGTGCAGATTTACTTGGCTTGTGGGCAGATGGAAGTTTTTGGGCCAGTTTGGTGGAGCACAGCAGCTGTCCTCCATCCTTTTAACTTTTACGACTACGGACACCAGCAGAAAGTCACAGAGGTGACCCTGACCAGACTATTTCCCAAGAGTCCTCCTTCCTTTCACATCACACAGCACTGCACAGCCCCACACCATGCAGGGTGTTTGTGGGCAGCAGTGCCAGAGCCGAGCACAACGTGGTCATGGCCCTGCATGGGCACTGCTGCAGCTCTTCCCTTCTCCCTGGGGGATTGGAGTCCTCAGTGAACTGCTGTGTGCCTCAGAAATGAGAGTTTCTTCTTCCTCATGGCCAAAGGGATTTGGGAGGGAGACACGGGATTCACTGTGTGCATTGCAGAAAGTGCCACTGCTCATGCACCTACAAAAAGAAGAATAAAACAAGGGGTTCTGCTGTAGGACTGGCAGTGTCCTCCTGCGTCTCCAAACCCAGATCCAGTACAGGCAAATGCTCTGTAAAATGCTGCTTATAAACCTGGCAGGCTCTGTCTTAATTACGTGCTTTTGCCTAAATTCCCAAATCCTCCCAAGTATCCCCAGGGAGGGAGGCTCTGGGAGATCCTCACTGCTCTGAGCTTTGTGGTGCACTACAGAGATTAAGTCAGCCACAGAAAGCTGTGAGCATGAGGTGATATTTGTAAGAATCCAAAGAAAAAACCTGCCCTTTTCCCATCTTGTTTCAGTCCCTTTGGGCAGAGCTAGGACCAGAGTCAGGCAGCTGCTCTTAAGTTGTGATTTTAGAAGCACTTTTCTTCTTTCTTTGGCACAAAGAACAACAACAAAATCCACGCAGCCAATCAATCAATCTTTCAAAGATTGATCTTAAAGTTAAGGAGGAGTGGAGGGAGCAGAGGGAAGAGGGCAGCAGGGACTGGCCCGGAGGAGCCCAGTGTCCTGCAGAGGGCTGGAGAGAGGGACAGCCCCTGCCTGCTTCTTCCCTCCCTCCCCATGGCCTCCCTCCCGGCCCTGGTGCTGGGACATCCTCCCTGCAACGGAGAGGGAGCCAGAATGTCCTTCCTGTATCATAGTTTTAGTTCAGTGCTTTCCATACCATCATTTTTAAGGAAAGAAATCAAAATCTTACTCTGATTCTCTTCGCTTTTCCAAATTCTCCTCCCCATCTGAATTGCACAGGCATTCAAACAAAACAAAACAAAACAAAACAAACAAACAAACAAATGTAACCTTCTCCATCCCATCCCATCCCAAATCTCTGTCCCATGTTGTCAATGCAGGCTCAGCCTGGTTCAGGCAGTGGCAGAGGGCAGCTTAAAGCTGATGAAAGGAAGATCACCTGAGCTGTGCAGGAACAGCCCAGCCCTGCAGAATTCTTTCACGTGTCCTCCTGAGTGAGGGATGTCCTGAGGAGTAATGTCCTATGTACTTAATTCCATCAGAACAGTGTTGTCCATTTGTGCTACTCCAACATTTGCAAGAGATGCAGATTATAAAGAGCTTTTTGAAGGATTGGAGTGCAGAGGCTACAATGCTTTGAAAAACAGAAACATGACCAAAGACAAATTTTAACGGAGACCAGAGAGGAAGAGCTTGAAGAGAAAAATAATGTCCTCAAGAATGCACAAGTGTTTATTTTCCAGATAAAGATTAAGCAGCACATTACAGGGAAATTCATAAAGGAATTTGTCAGTATTTAAGGACTTCCGCTTTTTGGACTTTTTTACCCCTCTGCCAGATAGTTAATTTAGGCTACAGCAACCAATTACTCCTACACAGTGCTGGAAATGATGGCAGGGAGGACTTGTTTCACCGCTGCCAACAATCTGAATATTTCATCAGCTGTGGAATTTCTAAAGAATCAGGTCTGTGGTATGAAAGTGGCTGAACACTGGGTGGAAAGAAGAAATAAAGGTGATTCCTGTGCTGGTGAATTCCTGGGAACCTCTGGGTTAACAGAAAAAAATCAAAGAAACAAAACCAAACCAAAAAGAATAAAAAATAAAAACAAAACAAAGCCCAAAAAAAACCCCCACCAAAAACAAAGGGGGAAAAGGGAGCAGAGGAGGAAGTAAAATGCAGACTGGTTGTTTGTGCTGTTCCAGTCTGGACAGTCTGTCCCAGGCAGGAAGCTGGTCTCATGACGAGATCATGACTCCAGTTGTGACATGTCAGAGGCTGCTTTCCCGAGCGCATTCCGGTGGAGCCGTGGAGTGGTTTGCCTGGCAGTTATCCCCTCACCAGCAGCACAGGAGGCTCCAGCTCTGCCCTGGGATGGCCAGGGAGGCAGACTTGGAGGGACCACTGCCCTGAAATCACTTTTAAGGTTTCAGATATTTCACCCCTTTTCGGGTCCTGGGAAAGCATGAGGAATCGGCCCCTCCGACTCCCCCTGTATCCCCTTTAGGGCTGGCTGACTCTTCCATTCCCCTGCATAAAACACGGTAGTTAAGGGACAAAGGCAAAATTAAAGTGACCCCCGTGCTGCAGGTTGGCACTGGAGCCATTCTGCTCCGACAGTGTTATTTCTGTCCTGCTTATTTTCCTAATTCACTTGTGCTTATTTTTGATGGATTATTTTGTTTTTCTCCAGAAGTAACACACATCAAAGACAGCTTCTGGTCAGCATCACCTGTGGGATGATAGAGGTATTGGCACAGTTCTCCTGAAGATGTTTTTTCCTGGACATCTTTTTTTAGGTGGATGTGTTTCTAGTCATCTTCTGAGTTTATAAATCCTCATTTTTACAAATTATTGAGCATACATTTTTTATAAAATCCCCTTTAAAATATGGAAAGAACTTTAAAAAATTTTCACTTTTTATTAAAAGTACTGTTCTTAACTGGGGGAGGAAACTTCTCCCAAGGTTTCATTCGTGAAGACCAATATAACACTGGGTGTGTGTGCATGCAAACATGCAGGAAGGAGATCAAAACCATTTCATATACAGAGAAAGCTTATCTTAGTTTGTGCTTTTTCCAGTTAAGCCTCCTCACCCCATCTGCTCCTCTGCATGACTGACAGCTGATTGCACTCCCTATTTCTAGCACGTTTTCCTGTCGGGTTATCCAGAGCTGGTACCATGTGGGTGCCACCAGGCTTCCCCGGGGAACACGACCCCATTCAGCCACGGGGCAGAGCCTCCCTGCTCCCAAGGAATCCATCACAGCCTAGGGCACAGCTCCCTGGAGATTTCCAGAGGGGAGAACTGCACACTGACCAGTGGGGCAGAGGTGGTTCAGGCTCACCTGGCTCCAAAGGAGTCAGAGCTGCTCTGGAGTTGGCAGCTCTGCCATGGGTAGCGCTGGCAGCAGAATGTAGCTGCCTCCTCTTGGCTCTGCCAGCCTGCAGAAAAGTTGGGATGGGCCCATGTAAAGTAATTGGTACAGCTGTTTTTATGGGTTTTTCCTTTTTCTTTTTTTTTGCTACAGCAGAGACCAAAAGTGACAGAAATAGTTGAGAGCTGTTTTTTCCTTTCCAAGCTGATGCTGTACCACAGTCAAGATTTTGATTGATCACCTGCTGGAGGGTGTGGTTGGAGCTTCCATTTAGCCCTCCAGTGTTCCAAATGCTCTGACTGATCACTCAGGTATTGCAGCAGACGTTTTTTATATCAATTGCTTGGGTACTTGGACCACGCCATTGTATAGAAGTATTTAAAATAGAGGGTTGATCAGGTGAGTAGATTGGCAGCACTGAAGTGCATGACTTTACAGTGCTGGCCATCAGCTACCAGCTAAAATACAGTGAATTTATTTATCTTAGCCACTGCTTCTATGCCCATGGCCTAATGAAAAGCATATGCTCACTAGATTAAGGACATGTAAATTTGTCATCACAAATTCATGCACTGGAGCATAATCAAGTGGAATTTGACTGCCTTTGTAATTTTGTGCAACCATCAATTTTGTTCCCCTTATGAAACCTTTTATGATGTGTATTCATGCCAAGAACTGAGCTATGTGTTTTTGTTGATGTTGGGTGACATCAATAATACTAAATTTGATTGCCAGAGTTCTTTAGTGTGAATCCATCCTTCAGCAACAGAGGAATCTCTAAGCTCTGAAAGCACACTAGCAAGGCAAGTCCCTATTTAAGGATGGCATTTATATTCTATGTGCTCTCCTTGACCACTACAGAGTACAGATGCAGTACATGCCTTTTTGATCTATTCTAGAAAATAACTCCTAATAATTGTTACAGACATCCGGGAGAATCTCTGCACTTCCAGAGCACTGCCCATGCATTCCTGGTTTTAGACAGCCCCATCTCCGGCCTGCCACACACAGACACCATCTGTAGCAGCTGCTTTTCCAGCAGTTCAGCTAGGAGAGGGCACTGGAGCAGACTGTTTGGATGCTTGGCTTTGTGCCATCCATCAGCTTCTGCTCTGTTTATTTGAGAGGAATGTGGCCTCCTGGGCTTTCTGCCCCCTGTCCCTCAGCCCTGGGCAGAGACACCAGGGTGGTGATTTCACACCATGAGCTGTAAGAGCCCTTTACAGTTCAGTTCCTGCACAGCAATGCTCTGCAGTAGTGGCAAAACAGGACAGGAAATAAACTTCTGGGTTCCCCATTTTTTCCAGTTCCTTTTATTGTCACAGATTTGAAATCTGACAGTTCCACTGCTCTCTTCCTTGATCCGCCTCCTTTTCTGTCCTGCAATCCTTGTGTGGGAATGTTCTCCCTGCTTCTACAAAGATGAAAATCCCTAAGAATATGGTTCAGGGCCTGCAGAGGAGAAAATAAAAAATGCAGGAGAGTCCCAAACCCTCACTTGAGCAAAATAAATTTCTTTTTTCTAGAGAACATTTATGACTTTTAGCTCAAAGCACCCATTTCACCATAGCCAAAAATTGTGTCAGGATAGGATTCAGAATGTCATTGTTGTTTTGAAGGGGTTTTGTTTTGTTTCGAGAGAGATGCTTATCTACTTACCTAGACTCTGGCAGCATGCTTCTTAGATCCACGAAGGGTGACCTATAAATACCAGCAATCGCTTGCCAGGTTGCTCAACATTTGCATTTCAATGTCGTTTCTTCATTTCCACTTCCTTTTTTTAGACGTTAACATTTACACATTTCAGATCTGCTTTAGGCTTCCCTTGCCTGTGTGTTGCTACAGCTGCAAGCACTCTGAAAGTTGCCATTCCTGCCACAGAGAAGTCTGGAAAGTTGAGGCAGGCAGGAAGGCTGATGATACCTCCCTCTGCCAGGTTTAGACTTTGGGGCATTATCTAGAAAAAGCAGCATAGTGACTCTTAAAAGAACCCTTTAATTTATGGCTTATTTTCTCTTTTCAACCTAAGTATCAAAAGCAACACTCAGTCTTCAATTCTGACTCAGGATTCCCTCCTTCTTCAGAGAACAGTTAAGGTCCTCCCCAAGCCAAATACTGGGCAATATAAGACCAAGGTCTGAAGAGGACCCAATCAAATACGCATCACCCTTTGTGCCAGAGGCCAAACTCCCCAAGGAAAAACTCTCTCTGGTCATCAGCTCACTACTCCTGCAGCAGTTGCATCCTAAATCCCACTGACAGCACCCTGTGGAGCCTTTCCCAGCCTGGTGAAAGCTGCTTCCTGCCAAATACTGCAAAACAACCCTCCTGCCCTTCTCACTGTGGGCACACAGAATCCCAATACCAGCTGTTATTTTCCTTGCATCCCCTTCCTGCCTTGGCTCCTCCCTGTTCTCTTCCTTCACAGAACTACACCTGACAGTTTTGCTGCTTTCCTCGTAGCTCTGTACACAAAACCTATGATTTCTGCCATATCACATACATCTTTTTACAGTTTATATTCTTGGGGTGATTTAAATTTAAAGAGAACAATCAGGAGCACGTCTGGTGGTGTTGATGGCACTTTCATTCTAATTAACTTAATTCTAAGTATGAAAAGCTATTCCTGGCTCAGTAATCAGAATTGTAATTGCCTGTTTGATTAGCAGTTATAGACCAATATTGTTGTATAATAAAGTATGTCTGGCATTCCTAACTCAAACTAAAGTTCAGCAGCTCTGGAGTGGTTCAAAATGCAGCCTGTGATACAAAAAGCATTTGATATTTAAGACACAGCACACAACAGTGCTCAAAAGCACCTTTAGTACCAGCTGGAGGCCTACAGCCACGAGAAGGAACAAGTGTAGTACTTAACAGGAGAAGTGGGGATTGCAATTCGCCCTTCAAAGTAGTCTAAGACCAGCTTTAAAAAGTAAAATTAGAGCCTACACCAGCAACTGGGAGAGAGCTGACAGGCAGAGACCATCTCAATGGCAGGTCCTGCATTTAAACAAGTTCTACACTGCCAACTTCAGAGTGACTAAAATACAGCTGTTAAATAGTTACCATTAATTACACAGTCCCTTTAAACAACTAGCTCCTGTAAAACCCTGTACCAGTGTCTGAAGTGGACTGCTGATCTGATCAAGCCTCTGAATCCATTGTTACAGATGACAGAATTGTGATTTAGATACTGCACTGGCAATGTTTAGATCCTGTATTAGCAGTAAATCTAATCATAATCACTGACATAATCACTGTGTCCTATTTCTCACACCTGGCTGAGAGCCCTCCCTTGACTACTCTGTCATGGTGTGTTACAGAATGTTCAATAATTACACTCCTGTCAGAGAAACTGCCAGTGCAACTACTCCTTTCCATCTACTGCTATCAATCATCCAGATTAACTTTAAATGCCATTAAAAGTAATTTCAAGTGATTGTAACATACACTGAACTGGATTTCTTGGACTCAGGCAAACCTGCAATTTGCCCAATTCAACCTGAATCACTGCCCAGGATCTCCAAGACATGAACAACTTCAACACCACCAATTCAGACCTTCCCAGTAAATGAGACTAATTCAGCGAGAACATATTTTCTGGAAGTGGAACCATTATCTCCTAACAGTAGGGAAAGGTAAGCATATTAAGAGGACAAGATGATAAAAAAAGTAGTTTCCATTCATGTTGCTGTAGTCTGGAAAATCTCCTTTTACCACAAGAGCAGATGAGTTTCTAAGAAGGAGGTAGTTCTAAAAAAGACCCGAGCCGGAGATCAACCCCTTGTTTTAACTACACTCACTATGTTGTTTAGGAAAATCCACACAAGACAATCTTTCTTTTGAAGGGCAGTTAAAACTAAACTGCTGCAGGCTTAGGGCCACTGTCACACATCAGATGCTGCCACACCTGCCCTGGTCAGCTGAACAAATCCTAAACAGAAGTTGCCACATCTACAAAGCCACAAGGAAAAAATGCATTCCAGAACAACTGTTCTTTGTTTTATTGAATGGTTAAAGCAGGACTGTAATCCAGGTATACTTAAATCAAATGTTGGTCCACTCTTATAATCAAAAAGAACTGATTTTTTTTTATATAATACCATCAACACAAATGGAAGGAACATGAAGCATCATAACAGGAACTTTCAACTGTACATGACGTTAGACCATGACCAGACTGGTGCCACTTCAGGATTTACAGACTGCAATGTACAGACCACCCACACCAGCGTTGTTCACCTCCCAGTCATTAAAGTTCTGGGGTGATCCTTCTGTGTACAGCTCCCCTCTGAGCCACCAACATGAGATCAAAATGCCATTTGTGCTACTAGAGTCCTAGGCTGATAGAAATATTTCTATATTTAGTATTTTACTGAAGAATATTTACTATCCTCTCTGAAGTTACATATAACCATTATAAATATTTACACCAAACATTTACAGCTGGTTCATAATATACAACACAACAATTTTGCCATAATTTTTAATCTTCCAGTGTAAAAGTTTCAAACGACATGTTGCTATTGTAATTTCAATTTATCTGGTTTGCACAGGCACAGGCAGTACAGGGCATTTCAAAAACTCATGTTACATGAGAAAAAAAAAAAATGGAATGATGTCACTTTAATAACAATTACTCTGGGGAGTGTTGTTTTGGTTTTTTTGAAGCAAGCAGATTTCAACTTCTAAATCCCATCTGGTGCTACTACTAACATTTAAAATAGTCTTGAGAGGGGGGAAGAATACTTAGAAATAAATACACCTTTAAAAAACTTCCACAATTAACCATGTCAGAATATTTGTTTTCCACACAGGTTAAAGGAGACCTTGGTCTTCATCATCTTCTGGTGCTGAAATACAGTGCAGCTCAATCCATTCTTATCTTCTGATTTGTCATCCTATAAATAATGCTGTCATAGCCAGGATCCATGTTCCAGAGGTTGTAGGAGATAACTATCACAGCTAAAGCAAGCCCTATCATCATCCACAGAACGATGTTGAAGATTACAGAGTAGTCGTAGTTATATGGATAGGCAAGGTTATATGGATTTTCTTTTTTAGGCTGCAATAAAGAAAATACTTATTACTTCAAAGTGAGCTTGCACACCAAACATTTTGACTCCAGCCAAAGTCTGAGCAAACTGAATAGGAGAGATGCATTTTTGTCTAGACAAATGTGATGCAAGGGCACAGAATGCAAAGAAGTGATTACGTGAGTGGCATCAGTGGAATCCAAAGGAGCAGGAGACACAGTAACATTTGACAGGAGCCTCATGAAATCCAAAGGCCTGCAGCTGGGATAGAATAACCCGTGTGACAGAGCAGGCTGGGGACTGAGCAGCGGGGCAGCAGCACTGCAGAGAGGGACTGGAGCTCCCACTGGACAAGGGGAATGGGAGCCAGCATTGTGCCTCTGGAATGACACAGGGCAACTGCACCCTGGACTGTGTCTGGACCCAGCCAAGGAAAACATGTTTTCCCACAGCTGGGAGGCAGGACTTGCATGCACTGGGGAGACAACACAGAAAGGCAAATTCTAACAAGGCATAAGGGAAAAAGTTTTCACCATTAAAGTGGTTAATGATTTGGAGCAAGAGAGGCTGTGGGACTTCCAGGGATGGGCTTTTCAAGAACTTGGCTGGACAAGAACCTGAGCAACTTGATCTAGCTCCTGAATTAGTCCTGCTTTGAGCAGTAGGTTGGACTGGATGACCTCCAGAGCCCTCCTCAAGTGAAGTTACTGGATGATTAAGTGAAGATCAAGACAAGTATGAAAGCTGCATCCACGCCTAAGTCATAGTCAGTATTTTAGTCTTTAAAAAAAAGTTACACTCAAGTGAGCTGATACAATTTGGATCCCGTCTAATAAATGAGATGTAGAAAAATGTGGCTCTACTACCTGTGAAGCCTGGAGGATGGAGCGAGTCTTCCTTGAGAGGGGAGAGTTAAACTCCTTCACAGCCACCACTTCTACTACTGCATTCCCACCATACAGATTAAACATCTCATCTGCAAACTGGACAACAAAAGGTGGTTTAATTAAAAGCCTAGGCTGTAGCCAGGAATTCAGCAGAGTTTTGTTAGCAAGATGTACTAAAACATAACATGGCAGCTTCAAGACTAATCATGAAAAGCTATAAAAGTTTACACTATTTTGGAATTTCCCTAAGAAAGTGCCAACTTTCCCCTGGTTTACAAGGCCTCTTTCCAGCCCCCAATCACTGCTCAGCAGACTGTAGCTTATGCCTGCTTTCTGGGCTCAAACTTAACTCTTTTATCACTTTTACAAAAGGCCCATCCCCACATCAGTTCCTATTTGTGTGTCTGTCAGTCCCAACAAAATATTTAGGTTCTCAAACTTCCCCTAGGAATCTATGAATCTGAATATTTTAATCTGGTCCAAATGCTAATATGTCTAGTTTTAAATACATTTACTTAAGGTCAAAGAGGCCAAAGAGCAATGCTTAGGGAAAACAGGTATTTGGCTTAGCAAACTGATGTTTTTGCACCTTTTCATCAAGCTTTGGAAATTCTCGAAAATGACTGATCTTAATAAAAATTTAACTAATGATTACATAAGACTGCTGAAGAATTACTTTCTTGAGAACACTGATGGATGAACAGCAGTTATTTTAAAGTCTTAGAAATTTAGATTTATACAGCTCTGTGGGCAAGAGTAAACTAACCACTGCACCCTGAAATAAAGATATTTCCACATTTCCAAGAGCCAGTTTTTGTGAGACATACTTGTGGTTTCAAATGCAAGGTGTTTGTTTCAGAAAAACAAACATACCAAGTCACATTGATATATGGTTTCAATACACCCCTACTCCTTTATGCAAAAGATCCAACCACATTGTAGAATCACGTCAGCATTTTCCAGAGAGGCAAATCGTGACATTCGATTTTATAACTGAACAACTGCCATTTTAAAAACCAAACAACAACAAAAATAAGCATGAGGCAAGCCATCACTAATGAAGTGACATCTCACTCCTTTGTAGTTAACACAAAAATTATTTTCTCAGTAGTACCGTGAGTTTTGTTCATTAGGTAGGAATTATACCTTTTGCAAAGAGTCTACAAGAATCTGAGAGGCATCCTTGAACTGCTGAGAGTCTTCCCCATATCGTTTTCCAACCTCTTCCAAACCAGACAGTTCCAAGGAATACAGGTCTGGAGAGTGATCTTTGGCTAAGTGCTTGTGTCGAGACAACTTTGGCACAACATTGAGGGCAGAAAGAAATTAATTCATACACAGGTTACTTTAAAAACACATTGCACAAAATCAATTTACTTGGACTAACCCGGCCTCACTTTCTACAGTCATATTCTATATTAATTAGCAAATGGAATTCTTGCCAACTTAGAAGATGTCCATAATTGTTTCTTTTTTTAATTCTACAGAAGAAAGCAGATGATCATTATGTAGCATCTGTTCCTAACATGAGGTTACATACACGTAACAGAGAGCTGTACTAAAAAGAAATAAAATACTTATTGACATCAGAATCCTTGTTCTGTAACTGCCATGAAAATAAAACTCAGAGAAAACAAAAACACGTAACTACAAGACTTAGGTACTGTCGCTTCCTTGTTTGAAGCTGGCCCTTGCAAAGCTCAGTAGGTTGCAACTTCTACCTTGCTGTTGGCCATGTACAAAAGTAGTTTATTTGAGGAATATCATCCATTTGTCAGAAAATCCAACCAATACAATGCAAATTATCTCAAAGGAGAGTAGTGACATTCTTGCATTTTTACAGGTGAGAAGATGCAGCACTGATATCTGCCTACACAACAGTCTCTGAAAACAAGGAATTTAATCCCACCTTCCCAGCTACTTAAACAGCAGCATTTCTAGCCTGCAAGACAAAACCAAGTTGTTCTACCTCATTTTCTCAAGAGCCCCATTTCTCTCCACTAGCCCTTCACCTAATGTGAATTTTTGAGTTTTTCCACAACTCTTCCTTTCACTTCAGTAGTTAAGGGCTGCACCTTAAAGGACACACAGAAAAAAACAAACCAAAATGAAACAAAAAGACCCACACACCACTGACCCAACTAAAACAAACTCTAAACCACGGCAACAAGGCAGCAGCTTCTTAGTAAAAAGATCCTCAGAATTAAAAGCTCAGCCCTCCATTGGAGCATCTGTACCACCATCACTATTCATGGTACAAAAGTCACTCCAGTCAAATTTTCACATAAAACAATATTTTGAAGTAAAATGGTGGACAGAGCAAAGAACATGTTTTTAACTACCATTATATTTCACAAGTAAGACAATAAAGAAAGCCCCAGCAAACTCTTCACTGAGTATTTCCTGTGTCTTTGGGCATGGAGAAACAGCAGCTCACAATTCCCCCTGTTCTGACCAAACACAATACAAAAGAAAACTACAAATCATTAAGGTTCTCATTCACAATCGCAGTGATGGGGCTGATACAAATAGAATGCATCATTTAAACTGTTGGAACCAGCTGATAACACACAAGTATATATGTATTACTGGTTGCCAGGTATGCTGACTATGGCTTCTCTATCTTTAAAGATCTCTGAAGTTTGTGACACAAGACAGGGGGAAATGTTTCAAAAAACCTTACCAGGCTTGCAATGTCATGTAGGACTTGAAGTTCTGACAGAAAAAGCAAGTCAACCTGGAGGAAGAGGCAGAAAGAGACAGGTATTTCCTTTGATGAAACCCAAGTTAGGGAAGTCTTGTTTTGTTGCAAGTATTTTATAAACAGTTGTCTGCTACAACATCAGAACATGCTAGAAGGAAATAACTCTTTCAATAAAGTTGCTTAGAATAAAATGTTTAAACTTAGTTAATTCAGTTAGAAAAAATTAGGAGTGGGCTCTCTTGGGCAAAGAAAGAGGGAAGAAAGAGCGAGGAAAGGAGAAAAGCACAAGCTAGCTAAGAATATGAGAAAAAAACCCCATAGAAGTTCCTACTGATGGATGATTTTTTACCTCGTTGTTCCTGCTGAGGGAGTTGAGAGGGAGGGATCCGAGGATGGAGTTGTCCTGGAAGAGGCGGTTCCGCAGCTGGCGCAGCGTGACAGAGAGATCCTCGAACACGGCGTTGGCCTTGCCCACCATGTACACCCTCTGCAGAACAGCCACGGGTCACCCACAGCAGAGCTCCTGCTCAGCTCCTCCACTCACACACTAACAACCATCATGCTTGCAATCCCCAGTCCAGAATTTCATGTGATCAACTGAGTTTGCTCCAGCCACACAAGCGGAAAGAGGTTTCACTACTTGGAACACGTGGAACCAGGAGTGAAACAATACTCACCTCCTCACTGGGGGCCAGCTGCAACACCACGGGCGTCTCCTCGGAGAACAGAGTGTGGATGGCATTTGCAACACTGTCCAGACTGAAAGGAACGGCCTGCAAGACAAAGTCTACTTAGATTTTCGGGTTAAACAGGGCCTGCTGATCTTAACTAAAAAAGTCTGGAAAAGTAAAGGATATGCACATTTCCAAAGGGGTAATAAATAATAGGAACCTATGTGCAAAACAAAACATCACCTGTGTATCTATGAGCATTTTATTTTTTTGGCAGACACAATATATTCTGAAGAACTCCAAAGGACCATGACTGTGAATTAAGAGACTTATTTAGGCTTAAGAGTATAGCCTTGTTTATCAGGAAAACAAGACCAACAAATAGAGAAGCAATGCAAAAAGGGAAACAATCTTGCTGCAAATGGAAAGTTATAAACCACAGAAAACTGATGGGTGATAATATACCAGCAGAAAGACCACCGTTGAAACAAAAAAGAAGACGTATAAAAAAACATATTACAAATAGAAGAAATGCTAGCACAGTATAGTGCCATTACTGGCAAGCTAATAGAACTGTTAGCTTTTCTAAACCTGTGGGTTTTATTAAAAAAAGAAGCAGAATGGCCCATTTCCATTCACTACTTAAAGTGTCCTATGACAGAGGAGGCAACAGCATAAATTTAAAACCAGGAAATTTTAACTAAACACAAGAACAAAGTGTTTTACTGCAAGGGTGGTCAAATACTAGGAGAGGTTGCCCAGAGGTCATGAAGTCTCCATTTGAGGAGATGCTCATATCCTGACGGAACACAGTGCTGGTCAGGCTGCTCTGGCTGATCCTGCTTCATCAGGGTGTTGGATGAGACAATTTCCAGAGGTCTCTTCCAACCTAAAGGATTCTGTGTTGCTGTAACACGCCTGAGAAATCTTAGCAAAAACAGACAGTGATAGGTAAATGTAATGTCTGTTGATTTCTTCTTGATACAGTATAATGGAATGTTGTCTCTAAGTGCTGTATTTCACAGTCAAGTACTTGAAGAAAACTCAAAAGACCACTTAGAGGGCGATATAGTACATCAAAAAATCAACACCATATAAAATGTTATCACCGATCAGCTGAAGCAAAAAACTTAACAATTCTGATTTTGACATATTAAGTTACCGTGAGAAGAAGCAGATTGGTACAAACATTAAAATCAGCTGTCTTTCAAGGAGAACTTTGGGAGTTCTTTGGTCAAACAAGTTACTGAACTCAACACAGGAAGCTCTGGGTGATCTCAAAAGCCTCCTACCTTGTACAGAATCCTGACTAGATACTTGATCTACACAAAGCCTGATCCATCATTTTAGGAGATATGCAAACTTCAAGTGAAGTAGGAAATAAGTGAACACCAGGGGTTACAGCAGAGAATCACATACTTGTCATCAGACCACGGGAGTCCCAGGAATCACATGGCAGTTCCAAATGGGAATACTCACATTCTCAATGGGGTAGGAAAACCCCTTCACAGGCAACTTGTCCACGCCCTTTACTGTCACCAGCACAGTGGCTCGTGGTCGGTGAAACAGATCACCCACTGCCAGCCCAGGCCAGGGGAGGTCCTGTACAAAATAGCAAAAATAGCTGTATTTCGCAGGGAAAGAGAAGAGTTCTTCCCACTACTACAGCAAAACAACTTATTATCCTGTTAATGCCTCTGTGCAGGACAGCCCATTGGAAATTTTACGGGGAAGTAAGTTAATACCAGACTGCTTTCATCTTGAGTAATACCTCAAGTCAACCATGAAGGAAGTGTTAGCTTAAAAGCTGCCAGTAACTTCATAGCAAAGTCTACATTAAAAAAACATTATCTGTAATGGATACATGAAGAGTTATTTCCCATAATTAAATTATAAATACTTCAGTCTGTATTTAGTAAGTGAAGGCTGAACTCAAAAAACCCACTAACGTCTTGATATTTTCAGTACAAGAAAGAAACAGGGTGGAAAGGAAGGGGAAGAGAGGGAAGTGTCAATCACAACAACAGGCAACTAAACTAAAATTCACAAATTTGCACAGACATATAAAAAGATTTTTTAGTAGCTTACTACAATTATAAATCAGTAAAAGCACAGTGGAGGCTACCTGACTGGTTTATTCAGGCACAAAATACAAATCCATCTGTCTGGAATAAAGGCAAACAGATTTCTCCATTTGTGTAAATGACATAACTGCCCTTTTTTTTTTTTTGAAAGCAAATTTAATTGTGTTTTAGAATTACATGCCATTGACATTATGATTTGTATCACCTCACAGAAACAAAGGAAAAACCTTTTAAAGCATCATCAGGGACAAAAATGGGGTTTGGTTTTGTTTTCCTTTAACAAGGGAGGAATATTGAATGACTCTTTCTCAGAATTCCCAGTGCAATGCATTAAGAATCCCAAATTCTCGACAGTGGCGTTGCTGCACTGTCAGTTTATGTTCCTGGACTGCAGCTTTGATGTGAGCTGCAAAAGGAGTGCCCGGGCCCTGCAGTGCTCTCCGTACCAGGGCTGAAAGCTGCCCACACAGTGACCTCTGCCTCAGGGACAGCTTTCAGTAACTCTCAGTTTCAGGGCTGAACTCAGACATCCAACCACTTCCCTCCCTGCCTGCTTCTAGGATTTGAATTAATATTAATACAGAACTATTTCTAAAGGATGCTACAGACCTATCACAACAAATGAACCCCAAGCTGTGGCAAAGGAGCAGAGTGAGTAGTGAGTACTGAAACACTTATTTCCACGATAGCAATGACATATCTCTGGATGATCAGTATGCCAAAGGGCCAGAACAGGCCAAACCCCACTGCTTTTCTGGCTGTCTTTATGTGCAACACACACAATACCATTCAATATGTTGGTTTTTCTTGATAAAATAATATGACTACTCCTTAGTCATACTACTCATACAAGTTTGTTACTAGTTTGATGACAAAAAAAGCAGAATTAATTGACAGCAAGGTATTTTCAAATTCCAAAACACAGGCCAAGCAGCCCTGCATTCAAACCAGCCTTATCAGACCTCTTCCCTAGCTGATATATGGAAGAAACAAGAACTGGCTGCCCTCTCCAGCACTGTGAGAATGCCTCAGCCTGCAGATTTCAGTATCTGGCTGCACACAGACACTGCCAAAGATATCTGGCTATTAGACTTTCATCTACTGCTTCAGCAGCCACTCATCCCTGCTGAAGCCCAGGAAAAAAATTCAGTAGGCAAGATGGAATCAATCCAAGGGCTCCTGCTTATGTGCCCCATTTTAAACACTGCTAAAGTTGTATTTGAATACTTAATGTGGAGAAACGCCACCACAAATCATGTTTCCAAGGTTTTGGATTACTTCCTAAGTAACCAACCTACTTGTTCTAACTCTGCTCAGCAGACAGGCTTGCTGACCTGACAAAATGCCTGCCTTGCCAAGCCATTTTTCACAGTCTTCAGAATACTCAGGAGCAGAGCCCTAGAGAGAGCTTGTGTGCAACAAGTGACAGTGGTTCCACAGATTCTCAGTTTGTGACCATGGATGGAGGGGATACAGCACGCAGCTGGGTCTCAGAAGAGCTGAGGAAGAGCACTGGAAAGCCTCTGCAGGCTTCCTTCTACAGCTGGTGACTCAAATGAGCCAGCTAGCACAGCCTCTGGCTGCTCATATGACCCACACAGCTCTGTCCTGGAAACCACCTCTGACAAGTCACACCTTCCTCAGGAGAAACAGGGCAATATTTTATATATTCCAGCACATGACAGGAAGATTTGCATGTTGAGTGAGCAGGTCTGTAGCTTTAGAGGTGCTTTGCAATCAAGACCTGGAACATACTTCTTCAACTGAAAAGCCCATGGTCAGCGCAGCCACATCCGGGATCCGCTCGCCGGGAATGGGCCAACTTCCATCTCGGAAAACAACCGACTGAGGGGATCGTAGGATACTGAATTCGCCACCACACACACCTAAAAAAGAGACACAAAGCTGTCAGAGCTCCTGCAATCTTTTCCTTTACATAACATGGGAATAAAGCATATTTGAGCTTTCATTCCTTCTTCCTCCCTCTTATGCCTATCAGTTTATGCAAAGCCAAGAATGAGAACTGATCGTTTTAATGCTCTGGAATACAAAATAAGGTTTCTATACAGCAATGTCTAAGAATGACATCCATATTAACAAAAGCAGGACAGTTATTCAAACAGCAGTACAGCACAGCTCTGGGTAACACACAAGCTGCAAGCAGCGTTACAGTTCGGACGTGGTAAAGTGAACTCTCAGTGGAGCTAGGCAGATTCCAAAATCCTCTCAAGCTCCCAATGCACCAACACAGCTCTGTTTGCTTCCAGGACTGCTTGGCACAACACCTCTGCTCATGCAGGCAACAGCCAGGGCCACTGATCCCAGAGCCAGGAAGTCCAGTGGAATTTGTCAGTGCTGGCTTGAACCAGGCACTGCCAGGACAACCTGGCTGCTGCAGAACGGCTCTGGGGGCCCTGCTCTGCCTCCTCCACCTCATGACGCTGGCAGATGTTTGTCTTCCTCGGAGGCAGCGCTGGACCTGAGCTGACTGTGTGGAGCCACAACCTGCAACGCTTCTCATGCTGGGTTTTCACTCATCTGGGATCCCCCCTCACTCTTTTCCCCGTTACCTTGAACAGCAAAGTTGACTAAAAGCATATTTCTAAACTGTTTTATGATGACAGTAATTTACTGTGTAATAAGGTCAGAAAGGATTCCACAGAAATGAGAGAAGGGCTTGTTTCAACCTGGCTTCCTATCTTGAAGTCACTTAGGCACCGCTGCCATACCATACACCACAATTTATCTCAATAAATTTTAAAACTTCTTTGGTGTGTGTAAGTGGTAACACGCACAATGCAAAATTTCAGGCATACGTTCTCCAGTGAGCAATCTGAGGGGGCTTCCACTAGAAAACTGATTTGACACAAGAAAATCAAGCATTAGAGAAATAAAAACTTGCAGGCCTCTACGTTCAAGTTCTAATTATACAAGTCTGACTGCACACTTCAAAATTACATGAATAAGGTAACTGTGTAAAGAAAATAAAAGTAATTATTCCTATAATCACTGAAAATTGGTTACCAATCCAAGCAGTGATATACAGTAGTTTTCCAGGGCATCTACAAATCTAAAGGCTATTTACAAAAACAATGCAAGAGTAAACTGATGTGTTGGGCAGCTAAAAACTTCCCTGACATTAATTTAACTAATGTGACCTTGAAGATGCTGTTTCAAAGCCTGGGTCATGATCATGCATATAAATGTTGACAGTAAATCTGAGCTATATTATGATAAACACACCAAAGGACAAAGTTCTGAGATGCAGGCTGGGGAGTGGGGCAAAAGGAAGGAAAGAGGCCAAACCAGCCGAGGTATATGGAGCAGATTCAAGCATTTTTTATTTAAATTCACACGTTCCTTGGGTGGCCTGCTACCAATTTTAATGGTGGATCAACCCACATTTTGAAGGGCAGACATGTTTCCAGACCAACTTCTTTAACAATTTACAAGATGGCTAGAAATCCAGAGGATTTCACATGCTGCTCTGTAACACAGTCACATGTCATTTAGGTCAAACTGGCTTACTTAGGGCAAGATTGCTCAGGTGGATTAAATCAGAGCATTAACTCCTTACAATTAAATTTCCCTCACTAGCCTTGTTCAAGACTTCAATGATTAAAACTGAATTTGAAGTTGGGAACGTCAGCAGATTCTCTTTATAGCCTATGGAATAGTTAAAAAAAATCCTACCCTGCCTAAGTTGTACCTCAGGCTCTCAAAAGCCTTTGTGAACCTGGAGAACTAAGGAACATTGAGAAATAATTACAGTGCCTGGAAGTGCCATCACAAGCCTGACTCACAGCGGGTAACAGAGGGGCCACAATGACCACAGAAACAGCTCAGCAACACATGAGAATTTGTACAGAAGAACAAAATTATGTGTGTCTATCACAGAACCATCGGAGTTGGAAGAGACCTCTAAGATCATCAAGTCCAACCACCAAGCCAGCACTGCCACTGTACCCCCTAAACCAGAGCACCCAGTCCAGATCCAGATGCCTCTTAAACACCTCCAGGGATGGTGAATCCACCACCATCCTGGGCAACCTATTCCAACGCCTCAACCTGGAAGTAAAAGAATTTTTTCTAGTATCTGATCTGAATCCCTCTGTCTCAGCTTATAAAATTGGATTTTAGTATAATTTATATACAGTATAAATGAATTTAATAAAATAATTACATTGCATATAATTATACTTGTGTAGTATAGAAAATATGGAATATATTACCTAAATTTATGTAATAATTTTATGAAATAATTATAAAAATAATTTTACATAACGAATTTACACAATAAAATTACAGAAATTTATCATTTAATATAAAACAGCCCTTGGATTGAAAGGGAGAGGACAAAAGGGTTCGAGCACCGTCTCTGGAGGTGCATGGGAGGAGGTGGGGGCAGGGAGCTGCAGCACAGTGACAGCCCCCGCTCCCACCCCTCGGACCTGAAACGCCTGAAAATCCGGCACACGCGGGCAAAGACAGCTCCCCTCACCTTCCCCCCTCCCCAGCGCTGCGGNCCCCGCCCACCACCTGACGGACAGCCGCCGCAGCCAGTCCGCGGGCGGGATTCTGCGCGGGTGGGCGGGACTCGGCAGAGCTGACCAATCGTCAGCCCAGCGCTGT
Organism: Dryoscopus gambensis; assembly: GCA_013389985.1. NCBI lineage: Eukaryota > Metazoa > Chordata > Aves > Passeriformes > Malaconotidae > Dryoscopus > Dryoscopus gambensis. Next base: position 44,481 of record WEIT01035611.1, read on the forward strand.
CCGTGTCACGGGGCTGAGCGGTCAGCTGCCCCGCCGGGGCGGAGTCTTTATTTGAGTGGCGTTCCCGCTCGGCCAATCAGATCGCGAGAGGTCTCCGCACCATTTTCCTCCCAGCGCTGTGAACCCAGAGGGGAGAGAAAGGAGGCGGAGCTAACTGACAGCTGATTCAGCCAATCGGAGCGAGAGGGGTCGGCGCTTTGCTCCGCCCCCTCGGCAGCCACATAGCAACGGGGCGGGGCGAAGCTTTGATTGACGGACGGATGCACGATTCAGAGAGCAAGGTGTCGGCTCCACCCTCTCGGCGGCCGTGTGGTGAGGGCCTCTCTGGGCGTGGGGACCTCACGAGTGGGACAGTCCTCGACCGTGTCCGTGTCCGTGTCCCTGCCTCTGCCTTCAGTGGTTTTTTCCTAAAATTTTGTTGAGAACATCTACAGTAACACATGCAGTGACTGCCTCAGACATGCTCATCTCACTTCAGCTGTCCTTGCCAGTAACAGGAACAGGCAGGTGGTGCACGTTGTTCAGGGTATGTTTCATACTCCTGTAATATGCCATGATCATCACAATGAAGGGAGGTGATCCTGCTCCTCAGTCTTGGTGAGGATCACCTGCAGTGCTGGGTCCAGTTCTGGGCTCCTCGGGACAGGGGGGACATGGAGCTCCTGGAGTGGGTTCAGGGCAGGGTGACAAAGATGATGAAGGGACTGGAGCATCTCGCTGAGGAAAGGCTGAGGGAGCTGGGCCTGTTCAGTCTTGAGAAGAGATGACTGAGAGGGGCCCTCATCCCTGTCTGTCCCTGTCTGCAGGGAGGGGGGACCAGATGACCCATGGTGGTCCCTTCCAGCCTGACCCATTCTGTGATTCTGTGAAGTTGTGAGTATTTCTTGGGGCCCTTATACATTTTTAGGCTCCAGGATCTTGATAAGGCAGAGAAAACCGGGCTTTAGGGGGAATTGCTGTGTAGCATGGGAGATTAAGACCTTCCAGTGTGTTGTAAGTAAAATTGTTATGAGCAGTTCAAATTAATACTCACTCACTCCTTACTCTGTATTGTGCATCACAAAACTGGCACCGCATAATAGGTTCTGTAAAATAAATGCTTGAGATTATCTGAATACTGTAGCAAAGACTATGATCAAAATAGTTGTTTTCTGGTGGGCTTTTCTGTCCTGGATTCCTCAGGTGAGTGTGAGTTCACAGGAAATCCAGCCGTGCTAGGGAGTGTTTTATCTGCTTTGCTGAGAAACAGCACCTGTGTCACATCCGTGTGGTAAGACTGCATTTATGTGCAGAACATGCCAGGGATTGCTACCCATACAACTATTTGGCCAGAGCTGTTCTGCTGTGTATTTAGAAATTCCAGCCAGCTCTAGAAATACTCTGAAAATGTGCCTGAGCAACATTTCTGTACTGAAAAAAAGAAGGTTGTCTAGAAGGAAGAGTGAGTAGGCTGGGGAATGCAGGTAGTAAAATGAAAGTATATTTACAGCAAGCGGTATTTAAGAGAGTTAAGTTATATCCCTGCCACTGCCACATGATAGTGTGTAACAATGGGCAAATCACTTAAACTCAGCTTTTCATAGGTGGCAATAACAGTCTCTCCCTTGTCTGTGAGTTGTTTTGCATAAATTAGGAGGAGCTCCTGCTCCTTCTGCTGCCGGGTGGAAACTACACTTTGAATATGAAAATCATGCCAGGTGCATAAGGTACTCTAAAACTCGGCAGTCGAGCAAGTTATGAGCACTTCAAATTAATACTCACTCATTTCTTACTCTGTGATTGCGCATCACAAAACCTGCACTGCGTAATAGCTTTTGTGAAATAAATGCAAATAAATGTTTGTGAGATTACCTGAGTACTGTGGCAAAGATATGATCAAAATAGTTGTTTCCTGATGGGCTTTTCTGCTTTCAGAACAGGATTAGAAAAACACACGGGAGAGAAGGCCTGGATCAGTGAACAACAAAGATATTGAATGATTGCTTTTCAGTGAGCCCCGCTGGTTTGTGCAGTCAGCAAGGCATGATGATTTTAAAAAGATAGTATTCTGTCTTGTAAGCTGATAATGCTACCACAACACATAAACCCATGGGTCCTGGATTAAGGTTATGTGGGTTACCTTATTTTTGGCATTTGCTGTCTCTTGGGCACTTGACTTTGCAAGTGTAGCGTGCCATTTACTGTGTGTATTTTATCATAATTTCACAAAGTTTTGCCTATCTAGGAGAACATGGTTCCTGCACCTTGTAGGCTGAAGTACAGATGAGCTGCAGGTGTGCTTCGTCCTCCAACTTACCTTCCCTTCCCTTCAGATTGTTTCTACACACAAAATGTGCATAGAAATATGGCAAGAAGAGTGACTCAAAGCTATAAGTTTGTGAAACTACTAGAGGGCATTGGGTGGATTGGGTCTTAGATGGGAAGGTAGTGGAAGGTGCGGAACAGGGAAAGGACCATATGAGAGAAGAAGTTTCTTCATCTAAATTAAGGATTTCTTGCAAATAAAATGTGGAAAAGAAAGTGCCAGAGTGACTAAGACTGTTTTGAAGAAGTTGTTTCTCTTAAAACTGTTACTATCTCTGTGTTTCATATCTGTGCATATTAGCAACCATTTCAAATTTTGTATGAATCTCTTGACACTGTTTTCCATAAAGCATTCACTCTGAAAGTCATACCACAACAAAAGAGTATCATGTTATTTTTTTTCACATTTGCAGAAGGAATTGTATTTTTGAGACTTTAGCACTCACATTCCCATTTTCTTCTGCTGAACTCATGAACTAGGAATACTATAATGTAATTCTAGAAATAGAGGAGAAATCAGAGTTCTGTACTTGAATATTCTTGTATTCCTTCTCTGCTACTCAAATTGCTATTCTTCTTGAAATCACAATATGAACATATTTTCTGAAGAATTCTCTGTCTTATGTTTTCCTGTTCTCATCTTGGTTTCTTCTTTGGGAAAAAAAATAAATAGAAGCAATAAATTTTATTATGAAACAGTCAAGTCTCACAAACTCTCTCCTGGTTTCTAGTGCCCACTGGGTATATCCGGATGTCAGTGAAGCCCAATATAAGAGAATAATACCATCACTTTGTAGGCTGGCAGAGTTCTAGCTATTTTCTCTAGGCTTAATTTAGATCCCAGCTGTGCTTTGAAGAGAGTGAGTTTTGTAATCCTGTAAGCAATACTTGTGACAAAAATCTACACACAGTAAAATTATTCTATTAAACTGATTTCATTCTGAGCTTCTGCTCAGGACAAGTGAAAAATTGAGACAACATGTACATTAGGTCAGAAACAATTTTTATAAAGCCATATACTGCTAGTGGCAGTCACAAAATCAAAGTGCCAGCTGTAGGCAAAATACCAGCATTCCCTGGCTCTTTTAGGAGTGTGCTGTGCAGAGATATCTGCAGCAGGAATTGCTCACATGGCACTTGGATGCTGCCTTTGCCTGCAGCCCTGTCTGTACCAGCAGCGTTATGGGTGAGATTATGGTAGAAGAGGGAATATGAGGAAAAGGCTGAGTCACTGTTGGTCTAAACTGGACTGCTGTGTTATCACTGGATTTCATTGTGTCACCACTAAATCTAGACTGGTTGCTAGCAGAATAATTGTCTCAACCATCATCTCCAAAATGATGCTTTAACTGGAAAATATTTGCCTGGCTGCTGTGATGACCGGGCCAGTTGTATTCTACTGGAAAGAATGAAATCCCAGTGCCAGGTGCCACTCGGAGTGACCAGCTCCAGAAGCACGTGAGGTCAGCAATGCCCCTTGTGGTACTGGGCTTTGCAGTCTCGCAGGAAATTTATGCACAGAAGCTGAGCATAAGATTCTGAAATAAAATTGAGCAGCCAAAACTCTCTTTTCTCTGATGTTTTCTGACCTTAACACATTGAACATGAACAAACAGGACAGTTAGTTGGGCACCCCCTGTCCTGGTGTGGTGGGGAAATGGGACAAGGGGACTCTGTTGGGCAGTTAGTTTTGGGGCTGCTGACATCCTGGTAGGTGAGAGATGAGACAATTGTGCCTGGCTTAGTGATTTACACCGGGTGCAATTTATACAGGTCTCATGTCAGAAGTTGTTGGTCCTTGCTGCTGAATGGCTTTGTGGTCTCCTGTCTCCTATCCCCACTTGCAGGCTCCATCTATGTAAGCAGAAACAGTTGTTTTTGCAAATGTGGATACTAAGGCTAAGTAAATCAAAGACAGCTCAAATAAATTCTAAAGGACTCAAAAACCAGTAAAAACCCACAGCTCAGTTGTTACTGAGCTAAATCTTAGGCTGTGTTAGAGCTGATTTCCTGAGAACTCAAATAATAAGCAAAATGTGAATTCTGCCCTCTCTAAAAGGTGGAATTGTCTTCCATATTTCTTTGTGAAAGGAGAAGTGCCTTTCTCTTTTACTTCTGTCTGTCAATAGCTGTCTTAAAGAGGACTGCCAGCTTTCTCTCGGTAGGACTGAGCTACAGCTAAAGCCTCCAAATATGCACAAGAAGCCCATTTTTTGGTTCTTTTTGCTAGGTTCTATATGCACATCATATAAAGACGACTATACATCTCTTTTTGTCTATCAGTACAAATGTCACAATGTCAAAATTGTGATGCAGCTCCTGTAGAGTTTTGGCATTTTCTAGCAGCTCTCAGCATGGCCTTGTTTGTGACTTTGCCAGCACCTATGGGCTCACTGGAGGTGAGAGTGCCCCTGTACCCATGTTTTGTCATAGGCAGTCCCAGTCCTGCAGAGTTTGCAGTGGCTGGACCAGAGTATTGATGAGGTGGCTGATGCACCTGAGCTCCTACAGCAGGTCAGTGGGAAGACAAGAAGGGCCTTTCTTCTGTGACTGCACTTCAGCCTGTGCTGCCCTGCCAGCCACTCTCTGCCTTCAGTGATCACAGCTGACTTTTAGAAATATATTTTACATATTGTTCTAGAACACAACACTGCAGTCTGCTGAGACCGTAATGTTGATATAACAGTTCTGAGGAAGATGGTCATCTGTAATTCACTTAATTTTAGTAGTTTCAAAGTCACGTTAATCACTATCTTTTAGTTAAGTCTGCTGAATCAAAACTCATTTTTATGTATGTTCATGTCATTGGAGATAGGGGGTGAGTGTGGTTTTAAGGACAATTAAGATAATTAAAGGTGCGCAGCTTATCTGTATAGACATTGTGGCACTAATGAGGAATGAAGTCTGTGAGAAAGAACCCCTGAAACTGCGGAGACAAATCAAGAGATGTGTGTGTCTGTGGTGCGTATGAATGGTAGTTGATTCGTGCGTTTCGTTTTCCTTCACCTTTTCCCGATGATTTTGGCAGTGAGGGCTGGACCGGTGGCCCCGGCAGGTGCGGACGCGCATCCCCAAACCCGGGCGCTTTGGCACCATCGCGTGGTCGAAGCTGCGGCTGCAGCCTCGCTGTGTTTGTGTCTCATCCTCGGACCGAAACTTAAAGGAAGCGCAAACTTTTGGGAGCGCTTCATCTACTGTCCCCTCCACAGATTCCCGTCCTATCCCACTACCCACCCTTTCTGGGAAACAGTGGCTAAGAGCATCCACGGAGTGGGTGACAGAAATGGAGTCAGAACAAGTGTGGAAGCCCTCAAGACAAGGCTAATGTGTATGTCTCGAACGCTGATAGCCAGATGGCTGTGGAGCCACCCAAGAGTTGTTGGTATTAACAGACAAGAACTCTGTGAGAAAGAACAGGATGTTGCTGGAGAAGGGGCCCTGTGGAGGTAGGGCAGCACTTTTCTGGGACAAACCCCCTTGTTCTGGCTCCTGGAGATAAACACAACACAGCGCGAGCACAGGCATGAGGTCGAGAAGCGGGTGTGGACTGTAAGGGGGATCAAGACCACTGAAGATCCCCGAAGCCTCCAACTCATTTCCACAAAGGTCTAGAGGAGTAGGAAGTGATAATTAATTTGCATAGAAAGCTAGAAACTTCTCTCCAGGGCAGGGAGACTTGTCTATGAATAGGTATCCCCACAAAGCCCAGTGCACTTGCTCTGCGCCTGCACCCCTGGACCCTGGACACCACAGCTGGATCAATGCTGGCGCCAGGACTGGGGATCTCTTTTTCTTTCTTTCTTTCTTCTTTTCTTTCTCTCTCCCCCCTTTAAATAATCTCTCTCTTTCCCTCTTCCCTTTCACCTCATCCCTTAATCCAAAACCTACTGCTTATACTAGGAGGTCTGGGACCACCAGTTTCCATGCCAAGTGTGTAGTTTGTTAAAAAAACTTTGTAAGCTTTTGCCGATTCTCTGACTTATGCCGTTCCTTTTAACCACGAGCATCTACAAATCCTGGGTGCTCCCTTGCCATTAAGGAAGGAACATCATAATGATGAAACACTAACCTTTGGTGGGAACCGGGATGAAACTGGCATTTGCTGTTTCCTTCCAGGTCAACACAGAATTTAAGTTATCTATCCCACTTGTTTGAGCTTACACGGTTTCATAAGAGGTAAGAAGGCAATTCACTACAGTTTATATGCTTATTATGGGGGAATTTGCCTTCAGTAGTGCCAGGCTAAATCTTACAGACAATCTCCAAAACCACATCATCTGCCCTGTGCGGAGATTAGCACACTTTAGCTGACAACACTTGAGGCATCTCTGTTCCTGATTCTTCTTAAAGACTGAGGCTGGTACCTTAGTCATCCAAAAGTCATCCAAAAACCCAAAAACTACATCCAAAAGAAGAACGAGAGCATTATCTCCTTTCTGGATGCAAGAGCAATACCAAGAACATTATCCCTTCTCTGGCACAACTGCTTCATATTAGCATCAAAACCCAGCTTGAGCTTGTAGGTGTTGGCCTGCCAGCCACTTGTCACACAGTAAGTGAGGGAGTGACTCTCCAGCAGGTCAGAAACTCAGCAATAACTACGTGTGTCTGTGCTCAAACACAGCTGTGACAGCAGGGCAGGGCTTTGGCTTCATTTCAGTGAAGGGTAGAGCTAATTTACTCTTTCCCCATAGTTATTAGGTTTAAGAGTTGGCTTCTGAAATTTGCCTTCATCACTTCTCCAACTGAGAAGGACAAAGGTGGTCTTTTATACTTTTGGTTAATGAGGCCTCTCTGCTGTGACCTTTTGTGTTTTGCAGCCCCACAAACCTAATATCCTGTTGTGACTACTCAGCCTTTCTGGAAATGCACTTCTTCTTCCAGTTTGAGAAGATTTAGGATGTGGTGAGAAAGAGAGAGAGTTAAATTTTACATTCTTCCCCCTATGGTTGAAGAGATTTAATTGAAGTTCACCCAGGGGAAAAGTCACTGCCAGCAGATAAACACCTTAGCTTGCTGTTTCTACTAAAACGGTTAACAATGGAGTAGTTAAGACTTAAAATATAATTTGTTGTCATTAAGCTTTTATGTTATCTCCATCCTGAGCTCAATAGAAGCTCCTGTTGAAGGGTCCAGGTGCTTTAGATATGTCCTATATTCTGAATCATTGCAACCATTAGTGTGAAGATTGCTGAGCTAAACTTATAGCTTCTTGCTTTTGAGTGGGGTGATGGTGTTCCTATGCTCCCACAACTTTGGTTGTCCCCCAAACCTCTGTATTGCACGGGCTGTGGGTCTGCTCTCAGTTTACTGAAGAAAAGCTCAATCTGAGGGTCACTGCTCAGTGATGACAGCTCTGTGAGCCAGGAAGTGGTGTGGCTGTAGGAGCATCGATGTTGCTCTAAGTAGCAAGACAGGAACTGCTGGCTGGAGGTGGAACCGCCTCAGCACCAGCGTGGATTCATACCTGAATTAAGTGATGATATGTCCATGGCTTTAAGCTAGATTTTTCTTTTCTGTGCCCTTCAAATTAGGCTTCCAAATGAGACACCTCAATGCAAACATACTGACCATCTCCTGTTAATCACACTTTCTTTAGTGGCAGTGCCAGTTCCACTCAAACACAGTTGTGCTGCCTCCTGGGTCTCGTTTGTTACTGATACTTGCGTGGGAGGACATCATACGCTTGAGAGCTGAAGGGATGGCATTATAATTGTTAACATCTCTAAGGCCAAAGAGGGAACTTCAGGGAGATGGGAGAATGTTTTTGGTAATATACCGCATAAGAAAATGGCCCTTTTCCCATTGCATCCTACCTTATGGAATTTGAAACCACACTGTAGCTGTGTACACCTTGGAGAGGATAAAGAAGGATTCAGCATTTCAACTGCAAGCTACAGAATGGCTTTTTCTTTGTCTCACTTAAAAATTTCTCTAAGTATGTTTTGGTGTTTGCTTTGGGTACTTTCCCTAGTGGTCTCTCAAACTGATTATAGACTTGCTCAGCTGATTTCCATCTCAGGGGTTTCTGTCTGTCATTGGGCTATTGGAGAGCTGTTGTCAGATTTGAAACAACCATTGTAAGGGTCCCCTGTGTTTCAAAAAAAAAAAAAAAGAAAAGAAAAAAAGAAAGAAAAAAAAAATCTGTTCATAAAGTGAAAAAGAGAAACTGGTCAAAAGGGCTCTGAGCTGTGGATGAGGAAGCAGCCTGAGCAATGGAAAACACATGGCTTTGTCTGAGCAGTTGTGTGAAAGGGCTCTCCAAGCCAGCGTGGACTTGGGATAAGACAGATAACCTCAGTGGGGTTGAATGGAGTTTACCTTTCAGTGGCTTGAAATGAAATACAAAGGTGATGCATGAAATGTATTGTTCTCATAAGCTCTATGGAACGTCAGACAAAAATGTCTTTCATATAATGGTGCAATAGAAGCGGAGAATCATGCAGGAAGAAACAGAGCATTGAAGTAAACAATTCAGTTTCTGAAACTATTGGAATGGAAAAGAAAAAGTTGTAACCTGGAATACTGAGGATAGGGATTTGAAAAGAAAACCACCAAAAAAACCATACAGCCTACTTTGTGGGTGGGTAAAAGATGCTTTAGATTGACCTCTATGATTAAATTTTGCTTTTTCTATTTCTTAAAAAACCCAAACAAACCCAAACAAAACCCGAAAACTACAGTAAGACCCAGGAAAACAAGAACCTTGCTGATAGAAAGCTACTTTCTTGGGGACCCTTCTCCTATTTTTATGTATACTTATCGTGGATCTGAGACTCTGTTGTACATTTGCAGAATTCAGTGTCCTTTTTTTCCTTGAATCTCTGTACCATCCTTTCTTGGAGCACATTAAAAATATTCACCTCCTTATAGACCATTCAAAGTATAAATGAAACCCAAAGAACTGCTCCATTCAGTAGGAGCAGGGTAGAAATGTCATTAACAATGCTAAGTCATAAAAGACCCTTGCATTATTTCCCTGAAGCAGCCCAGCTTCTCACTCCTGCTTGCCCCAGCCAGAGTTTTTACTGTCAGCCTCGACTAAGAATCAGAAAAATCACTTTCTCTTAACATTGAACAAGAAACTTTGTTCAATTAAAGGTTAACCCCAAAACTACACTGCCTCTTTCTCTGGAAAGCTTCTGCCCAGAACATTCTTGTGTCAAAAAACATGACATTCCAGTGTAGTGATGCTGTGGTGACTCTGCATGGCACTGTACTGAGTCTGGCTCTTAGAAAGGGACATTGTAGTGTGAATAAATCGTAGTACTTGTCCCAAACACAAGAGCTCATAAAATTCTTGCTAGGATGTCTTAGGTTAATGCTCTGGAACACTGTGGTGATTTTTAAAAGCTGTTGTGGTGTTAGTTAATCTACAAATTACTTGTTCTGAGATGGCATTTTTGTAAAACTTATGTAATAAAAATTAAATAATGATAATGTTTTTTAAAGGAGAGCTATTAAAAGTGCCCTATTCTGCAGACCAAAGCAATAATATGTTGGGCAGCATCAAAGCATTAAACAAGATGGTTTGCATCATTAACACTAAATGAAACGGCTTAACAAGTCAATAAATGATGAGAATAAACCCAAGTTATCACACAATAGAGTGTTTTAAAGTGCCAGAAACAAATTTTCTAAAGCAAAGAAATTTCCAGTAAAACTAGATGGAATTTAAAGGAACGTGTTTTTCTGATTATTGAATGCAAGATTAGTTAAATACTACTTTGCATATTCAGTGTACTGTATGTATGGTCTTCATAACATCCTAGTGAAGCAGAAAGGAAGAGGGAGCAGTGCTTTATTTTGTAAATCAGGCAAATAAAAAAATTACATCAGGAAGACTGGAAAAAATTTTGCCTCATTCTGTAATCCATATGGTAGTTAAATCTTTAAGTGCTGTTTTCCTTTATTTTCTGTGTCTGCAGAAAGCCTTTACACCCTGCATTCCATAAAGAAAGCTATGAACAAAACAGTGCATGTTAGAGTGGGGCCATTTTGGAACCTGCAGTGTTCCACTATGGAAATTTTAGTTTTTGCCGTGTGATATGCATGTGTGTTGGGCTTTACAGGTACAGACAAGGAGGTAAGATTCACGCCCTCCAGCGTTTTGTCTAGGGCAAGGATGGGAGATATTTGCTGTTGGCTGGTTGTGACCTATGGCTTAATTTCGTGCTGTGGGATTCTTTTCATTTTTAGGTAAGGTAAGTGGTAATGGGACTAGACATCCCTGGGCTGACAGGGGGCTGGTCAGATTAACACGCTTCTCACTTCTACTTCCTATCTGCATGCATAGCTATAGTCCTGGGAGCTAAATATTTTTCAGATCCAAAATTTATTACTCTTGCTCTGGAAGATAATTTTCCCTGTGCTGCTAAAGAGCACAGGATGGCACAGATGAACCTGAGAGATTTTATCAGACTCAGTACTGCAGAACCTGCACATAGCGTTCTCAGACACTGAGAATATATCTCACTGTACTAATTCCATCCTTTTGGCATTCTTGTGCTTTTAAACAAACCTTTCACATATGTGAAGCCAAACCAAATTCAGCCATGGCAGTGCCAGGCCTTCTCCAGTGACTTCAGTAGGTTATATTTAGCATTTGACTGCTATCTACTGTTTTCTCTTCCAAACTCTGATCAAGGAAAACCGTTGTATAATTATGAGCATTTGTTAAAGTCCATGGTGTAACCCCACAACATCTTCTTCAAAAGCAGGAGGGTGAGGAATATTTCTTTTACTAATGTAATTTTCTGAGGGAAAAAATATATTTTGGCCCATTCCTAGAAGAGAAAAATAGGAATAGATTGAGCATGGTGGTTTCTTGGGTCAAGTAAGCAATAAATCCATGCAAAGTAGTACCTGAAAAGACTCTTGGGAAGGTTGTGGATTATACTTGCCTGTGGTTAATTTTTATTTTATATTTAGCTTTACATTAAGTGCCCGTTTAATGTTTTGCTGAACTGATGTTCCCATCATATATTATCTCTCTCACAACACATTGCATTGAAAGGAAATTTAAGACAAACCCCTCATAATTCCCAAAACTCCTCTAAGCACTGTTCTTACATGATTTGACTGATTTTGATGGCTCATTTCTTCCTTTTCACAGCAAGCCCCACCCTCCTTTTCCGATGGCCAGAAAATGCTCCAAAGTCCTTTCCCCTGACAGAAACAGGACTTGGAAAATAATGAGTGAAACTTCTGCTCTCTCTCTAGTTGCTATGGTGTGGGGAAATGGGCTGCTCCATTCCTCCTCTGGGAGATGACTTTACCAGGAATCCAGTACCAGTGGGGAGAGTTTGGAGTTATTTCTCTTGCTGCAGTGGAAATCCCCATGGTGGTAGTGACTTTCTTTGCAGAGAAGTCCCAGTAGAAACTGCCTGTTTCCCATGGATGTGTTCAGACCATAATTTTTTTTCTTTCTAGTATCTTTCTCTGAACTGTCATCATGATGCCACGCACTTTTCCCCTCTTCACTTACGAGGTGAGGCTGCAGTCTTTTTCTGAGGAGCCTAAGAACCACAGAGATGGATTTGGGCAAGGCTGAGGGCTTGTCTGTGATGGATGCTCCTTGCAGCTGAGTGTAATGATGCTCCATTCTCTAAGGTCATAGATGCAAGCAGCAGAATTTCAAACAAACAGAGAGGGCTAAAAGTAAAATTAAAACTAATATAAAAAATAAATCTTTAGAAAACAGTTTCCCACATGAAATTTGGCCATTTATTGTGTTTTAGTCTTTTAATTGATGTTTTCTCAAAGAGGCATCAGAGACCTATGCCACCAACCCCTACAGCTATGGCATTTTTTTTCTGATTACAGGGGGAGCTTTGAGTCAGGCCCTAAAGGTTTGAACCTGCTCTTGCCTGGCTTTAAAGCAAAATGATGGATCAACTGTCAAAATGAAGAACAAAACCACTGGGACTTTTGGAGATCCCTTTCCATCCTGAGTTAATCCTCCAGAGGTGCTCAGCTCCTGCTGGTGCCTGCCTGTTGTGGTCAATGCTTTCATTGCAGTGTCTGCACTCTCTTCATATTTTGGTGATTTGTTGAGTGCAGTTGAGCTTGATTTTGTAAATGCTTTTAGGATCTTGGAGCATTGTTGGACAGCCTTCAACAGCATGTATATGACAGCATGAGCATCTGGAGGGTTTGTGTGCAGATAAAGCATCTGTGATGTTGGGAAATCACTGCAGTGTTTTTGCCAAGCTGAAGTTGAAATGTCCATATCTAATTGAATGGCAGCTTTTGAATCACAAACTGAAACTTTCCGTGCTACAAACACACACATGGATCTTATGGCAGAAAGAATAGTTTCCAAATCAACACAGGGAAATTATGCAGCTAACTCCCTAGCACAATTAGAGAGTACTAAAGGCATGTGAAAACAAAAGTCATTTTTAAAGCTAACAAAATAATTGCAGGTTGAGGTTTTCCACAGCTTTATAAAATGAAGCCAAGGATCATTTCAGTGCCAGGTAAAAGTTGCAGTCCATAAAGAGCAGCTGTGTTGTGCTACTTTGCACAAAACAAATAAGCCAGTAAAGTTTTACAGGACATGGTTTTACCAGACTCAACATGCCTAACAGAGAGGCTCTAATAAAGAAAAAAAAAATATTTTCTTTTCTAAAAGAACTTGTGTGTTTCCGTGCTTTAGGAAGGATGATTTAAGGGTGGATGTCTTCTTGGTTATGCTGCAAGTTCAATGATCTGAGAGACAATCTAACTGGAGAGACTGCAACTGCCTGTCAGCTGATGGATGATGCTGATGTAATTAAATTCAGGTCATCATAATGTAGAAAGAGTTTCATTGAGATAAATAGTGTCTGCGTACCTCAGCCTCGCAGATTGTTGATCATACATCCCCTAAAGTTCTAATCCCAGCCCTTGTTCTAGCTGGAGCTCTGTGGAGTGACTGAAAAGGCAATCATATTTAAAAATTGAACACCCTTGGTGGATTAGCAATGGTTTGCCCATAGATCATCCATACGAGCTTTCTGCAAAGTTCCTGGCCCTTTCCAGCTTCTGTCCACAAAATAATGAAGCTTGAACCTGTTTGGTAGAAGTGGGGAATGTGGGGAAGAGTTGAGGGAACTGCACTTAAAATCTGAGCTTATTTTAACTGCAGCATTTGCAGTCCTCCCGCATTTAGGATGGAAAAATGGGGAAACTCCACAGTCTATCTGGCTGCTGTGAGTGCTGAACAACAATCAGGGCTCATTCTCAAGCTCCTCAGCGCTTTTGGGCCCGTCAGTCTGGCAGTGGGGAATTCTCAACATGCCAAGGGAAATGAAGTTGGAGATGGAGAAACTCCATTCTCTTGGCACTTCACTGGCTCCAGCCCTGCAGGGACCCTGTCCAGTTCTCACAAGTTCAAGCACTCCGTGATGGGAGAGGCTGGGCGAGGGCCAGCATCGTCCGAGAATCGGCACAGGCTTACTAGCATCCCATCCCATCCCTTCTCTTCTCCTGGGCCTAATGTATCTTGGAACAGGGAGATGTCTGGCCCCCTCCTCGGAAGGCTCACTTCTTCTCCTCAGATGTCACTTCTTCTGTGTCCTGGGTTGGCTGAGTCCCTCCCAAGTGAGCAGGCGGGTCAGCTTCACACACTGCAAGCCATTTTCTCTCGGTTTCTCAGAGAAAGACTGTGTTTCAGCTGAATTCAAAGCAGCTGGATAGTCAGGAAAAAACATTTCTTCTTGTCCCTTGTGTCTGTCTAGATCTGGCAGTCAGTGTTTTAGGACATTATTATCTTTTAATTCCCATAGTTACTGGGCATTGTCCAATTCATAAAATGCAGACTTATTTGGATCTGGGGTAAATATGGTGAAAACATGAAGAAAGACAGCTGAGGGGAAAAGTTCTCATTTTTCCTAAACTGTAGGTAGTTATTTCAGGTTTGGAATAAGGGTTTCAGTTGATTCTTTTGTTATCCAAGTGTTGGGGGGGGGGAGGGAAGAGTTGTGTTGGGCAATTTCACAGAATTTATTTTATTGCAATTAATGTAAACTTTTAAGCATTTATTCCAGTATTGAGAAATAGAGAAGATTTAAACAGGGGGGAAATACCACTTCCCTCTGTAAAAGCTCTCCTTTTCTGACCCATCCCCAGTCCCCTCACTGGACACCACACTTCAGCCCCTTGATGAGACAATGGACATCACAGAAGAAGGTGGTCACTGTGTGGTTTTTCCTTTTCTTTCCCTGCTCCTTGTTTCCCTACTCAAATGCTCTGATGAGATTCCTCCATGGGCCACAGCCCTCACAGAGCTGTACCTGCTCCTGAAACTCCTCACCCCTCCAGCCTCTCCCACCCAGGCTCCAGCCTCTTGTTTTCCTCTGCCGCCGCTTTGCCCTGGATAGGTCTCCTCTTGTTTCTCCTTTTTCTCCAGCGTCTCCTCTGCTCTGGTGTCTCTCTTGCCCCTGTTTGTTCTGTGCCAGCTCTGGCATCTCTCTTTCTCTGGCATCTCTTCTTGTTTAGTGGCTGCCACCTTTCTGAAATATGTTTTTGCAGAGGCACCATATGCTCCTCTCACTGGTTTGCTCTTGGGGCACCAGTGGGTCCATGTTGGCTGTTGCAAAGCCAGCTGGAAATGTCTGTGACCAGCAGACAGGGCAGCCCCTCACCCCCCACACAGGTCACCCCTGCAGCCCCTTCTCCTGCCCAAACCTTACAGTTATGCCCAATATAGCAAACCATTCCAATTATATCTGTATTTAATGTATATTACACAGCTCTCTGTGAGCACATTAATTCTCTTGACTTCAAGTGCATCTGGCTATGGTGCTTAGCACCTTTCAGAGTTGAGCCCTGAGTGAAAATTACGATGATTGTAGCAATTCTGTCTAATAATTTATCTTGCATGTGCACATACTTACATACTTTATTTTCTGGCAAAGAAACCTGGGAAGTATCCATAAATAAGAGCAAATAAATTAGAATATGTAAAGCAGTTTAACACAAATGTGAGTATTTTTGAGATTTGGGGAAGCATGGCTAATTTTCAACATTAATGTTTCGCAATACTCTAAATTCTGCATCTGTTCAGGAATTTAAAAGGCAGTGAGAATCACTGACATTTCTAATTTAAATAACAATAAGAAATGTATCATATATATGTTATATGTGAAAGACCAGTTTATAAGGTGGAACTCTGGGTTAGCTGATCAAATCAGGCTTGAATCTCTATGTTGAACACAAGCCAAATTGCTAGGTCCTTATGTAAATAAATATCTAAACTATTTCTGGGTGATGAGGTACCTGGATGCCAGACATGCATGCAACATATCTTGTGACTTGCTCTCATCTCCAGTTGCTGAAAGTCTGTTTATAAGCTCCAGTGATCCTCTCTGGTGTCCTCTTTTCTCCCTGCCACTCAGATTATGGCACAGTCTGGGGCATGGCTGTACCTGACAAGGAAAAATGAGTTTGTGAGACCTTAATGAAGGCAAAAAGTCATAAGCTATATGTGTGCCCCACATGCTCTTTATTTTATAGCTATATATTTCAAAGCTTTTATCTTTTATTGTTCCAAGGTGGGTATAAAAAGTTAGACCTGCAGAAGGGCATAAGCCACCACAAGGCCCTTTAGGTGATTAAGTCTGATATTTAGAGCCTCAGCCAGAAACTTATTGAAATGAGACAATGTTACCACCATTGCTGCTCTTCAGTGCACCACTCCTCTCCTGCACATGGCACTGGTGTTCACCTCACTGTCCCTGTCTGTGTGGGCAGCCAGGGAACAGCAAGCACCCCAGGCAGTCACCAAACCACTGCTCCCTTCCCTGGACATCACCCTTAGAAGAACCAGCCTGGTAATGCCATGACTCTTGAGCTACCTGGCGTTAGCTCACGGCATTATCTATGCCACTGAAAAGTGGAGTTCAGTACCTGCCAGAATTCCTGAATATTATCACCTGAGCAGTCTAAATCCTCAAATCATTTACCTTAGAAAGATAATATAATATACATATATGAATACCCAGGGGGTTTAAACTCCTATAGATTTAAACTCCTATGTCCTTGCTCATTGAAGCGGGGTTGGATGACCTTTAAAGGTGCTTTCCAACCCAAACCATTCTATGAGTCTGTGATTTCGTATCTGCTGTGGTGGAGGCAGTTGCATGCAAAGCTAGCACAGCTCTATTGTCCCAAAATAGCCCTATCCATGCTGTTACTTATTTTAGGAACACATATGGCCTCTCTTTCTTTAGCTTCTCATCATCTCGCAGTCCCTGTGAGACTTCTTTGCTATTGTCTCCCATTTTGCACATGGGGGACTGATACACAGAGATGGGGTGACTTAAAATAGTGCAAGGCACTTTGCATTCCCGAGGAGGAGTTCTGCAGATAATACAAGTACTGCTCTCGTGCCTCTGGTAGGATAAGGAATGGACCCTGGCCTTCGCGAGTCTGAACTTGCTGCTTAACTGCTTGACCACACTTTTTCGTGACAAGCCATTCTTTCATTTTAAACATACATTATGGCTAGCCAGCAGACACCTTCTGAGTAATTTTCATCTGTAGGAACAAAATCAGCTTTAACAGATGTATTGCAGGAAACCAGTTGCCCTGGTTAATTCCAGTGCAGAGAGTAATAGACCCTTCCTAAGAAGTAATAGGAAAATCATTCCTCCCCTACTCCACATACATTTGCAGATGAATCCATATAAACATTTGAACTCCAGATGAAAAACCTTGCTCCTGTGTTGGGCCTCCCGTCTTCTGCCTTGCAGTGGAGTGTCAGCTCCAAAAATGGTGTTCTGCCTTAGGCAATCTGACTTGGGGAGCTATAGACCTAATGAAGCACAGGACCAGCCAGAATTTTTGACCTCCGCTTCCCCTTCCTTCAAGGTCCAAGGGGCCCCTGAGCTCTTGCAGAGCTGTCTGCCCCTGTCTCCCATTCCTTTCCTAGCAGGACAGCTGCAAAGCTCTCTGTGGAGCAAGACCCCTGGGCGTGTGCCTGCACTTTCCTGTTAGCTTTCTATGAGAAAAGTGCAGCTCTGGTTGGCAAGTGCTGGCCAGGGGGCTGGTGCTCCAACTCCCTCCCTCTGTGCACCAGGGACCTGGCCTGCAGCCACATTCTCACATTCCCCATGCAAGGGAGGGCTACTGGCCTGGGAGAAAATACTGGCCGCAGACCTGGCTTCCAACGCCTTTTCTATGAGAGAAGATTGCTTGAGGCCAGGTCAGTCCTAATCGGAATTAAAAATAAGACCTAGAAAGCATGGGCTTATTTATTTACAAATAGTCTAAAGTAGAATCCTCTGGATATGTGTAGCACTCCCATCTCTGTATCAGAAAGCACTTTGCAAAGCATTGAATTAATTAAGCTTAAGAAACACTCTAGGGATACAGAAGTATTATTACCCATATTTTAGAGATGAGGAAATGGAGACAGAAAGAGGATAAGGGACTGGTGTGTGAACACAGGCTGAGTCACTTGTAAGCTCAGAAATTAAACTTAAATTCCAGTTTTTAGAACCTTTCCCTCTTGCAACTAGAATTGGTGAGAAAATGGCAGTTTTCATCTGTGAAAACATATACCACTTTCTATTATAAATAAATTAATCCAGAACATTTTATAGACTGGAATATACCTAAAATTTTCTGTTATGGTCTCCACAAACATCATTTAGTTCTTTGGTATCCATAAATCTGAAGTGCATATTCTTGTCTAAGTGGTGAGAAGAGGGTTAAGGTACAACTTCCCCTGGTTCTAAATAATAGCACCATGTTCCTCATAATAAAAACAAACCAGATAAAAGTTTATGTAGGTCCAGAAAATTCAATTAACACCTGTCAGTGGTGAATATAAGAACAATGGATGCTTATTTCCTCTTATACCTTCAATTTCTAACTTGCTTACTTCCCAAGAGGTACCTTCTCCTAATGACTTTCCTTGCTCATGTTTCAAGACTTACACTAAGCTCTTTTTGGCTTGCTTATCATTGCTCATAGTAAAAATCCCCAGGGCTGTATTAATTAAAGCTAGAAAATAGAAGTAAGTTTCCAGTTATCCCAGTTGGGAAGTTTTGGAAAATTGTCCCAGGAGGAGTGGTGGCGGCAAACAATTTCAGTTATTATTAGACTGTGCTTGGTAATTTTTGGAAGAGATTTTGTGAAGGAGTTTCTACGATAAAGAACCTCAAATTCAGTGACACATGAGATCTTTTCTCCTCCAATAATGTTAACAGAAAATGTTGTTGATAAAGCAGGACTTGGGATAGGAGGTAACTCATTTTCTCAGATCAGTTTTTTCGGGTGTGTTGGGGTCCTGTGGTGAGCAGCCGCTCTTGTCTGTAAAGAGGATAGATACGTCTAAACCATGGGAACCAAGGACAAGTCCTGAATTCTGGCTCTGAGTGTCCTGGCACTGCCTTAAGTGTGGAGGGCAGATATGGAAGGTCCCCTCGCTCCCCGAGCCCTGCATGAGCCCCAGCTCCCATGGGCAGTGGGGCAGGGATTCATTTGTGGTGGTCTCCAAGAGGTCCCTTGGGAGTGGCAGTGGAATCGCAGTGCGCTGGTTTGGCGCATGAAGAATGAGAAAATACCATTTTTGCACAGTGTCTGTTCTGTACTGCTTCCATACTTGAAGAGTTGTCAGTTTTTTTAAACCCATTAGAGAGCACCAGTCAGATTAACACTGGGAGCATGAGCAATGTATGCGTTGGGGAAGTTATGCTCAGTGTCCAAAAGCATAACTTAAGATCAAAGAGAACAGTGTAAGGACCAATGATGTTTGAATTTTTAAAAATAATTATTGCCTTAGAGATCTCCCATTTCATTTTGCTAATTAATTGATGTCCTTCCGCTAATGTGTATATATAAATAAACCACATATCAAAGTAAAGATTAGGAGATTATTATCTGTTTTAATATCAGTGCTGAAAGTAATAATTTCAGCTAAAAACACTGCTACTCTTCTCACCTTCATTGGTTGACTTAGCCTAATGTTAGAATGAAGTTGGTCCATGCAAGTGACATCATTCTATAATCAGACTTTTACTGCTTTAAAATTAATTTCAATTAACTGTTGGAAAAAAAGCTTTTTAGTGCCATCTTTAACTGTGGAAGTATTTCATTCGTGTTGAACTAGATATCTCAATTAGAAGAGAAAGCGTTGCCAAATGAGTTGGATTGTGGGCTAGACCCAACCTGTAAAATACAGATTTGAATCCAGATTTTAAATGCTAGAAAGTGTCACATTCCTGTCTTCATACAAAATCTATTAATTCATGGCTCTTAAAGGGGAAAATTGCTGCTTATTGTGAAAGCTATCAGAGTCTGACCCAAGTGGTCAGGCTTCAGAATTTGATCCAACATGTTAGAAAAATAGGTTCTGTGCAAAATGCAATGCCAGGTTTAAATGTACCAAAGGTTTGAAAGTTTTTGTGTAATGTTTGGGGTTTGAATCTAACCCTATGGGTCCATTAGTAAATGGTTTAACTTTACACTTTCAGGACCATCTGTGTTGTGGTGAAGGGTAGCTAAAGGCAAAAAATGACCTGTATTAATCTAAAGTTCAAAGCCTGAAATCCGCAAGTAGGGGAGAGGAAAGATGTCGTTTTCTCCATGGTAACATGGATGTGTACGCACCTTTTCATCTATGAAACAGAGAATGGCTTTAAATGCTTTGGAGAATCCTCCCTACTTTGGGAACGTTAGGGCTTTCTTTTTGGAACAGTGGGCACAGATCTGTTGATTGAACCATCTTCCACCATTTCTCATTGTTAACCCTTCATAGCTTCAATTCATGTTGGGGGTGTAGAAGCATCTCCCTCTGAGTCACTTGACACTTTTTTCCCAGCTGGCAGCTTATGTAGCTGAATGCTCCAAAAGTAAATATAATTTCTGTAGCTAGCTGACCTTTCCCTGAGTGAGATCACAGGAGGGGCCATGCTGTTACTCTGCATCCTGAAGCTCAGTGAAATATCCTTTTATCATATGGTGAGGACAGGATCATCAACACTTCATTTTATTTTGCAAATAATTCTGCTTCTTATGTGCAACTTTCTCTGAAATTAAACCAATTGTTGATGTGCAACTTGGCAATTTGCACATGGAAAGCAATAAAGACTTGTTCATAAATTTGGATACAAAGTTTACGTTGTATATACTGTGTAGTGAAGCAAACATCGCAGTTTTCTTTATGCACTCTGTTTTCTTTTGTTCTGTAAGGTCTTGAGCCACAGTACTGCATGCTAAAGAAACCCAGCAGTTCGTGAGCACAGTGTGTTTATTTACACTGGGTAAATGTGTTGGTGCTTTTGCAGTTACTTGTAGTTATTTTGTGTTTCTGTAAACCAAGGCATCTGTAAATATAGCAGCTCACCTACATCAGGCAAACTGGCAAGAGCAAGAAGATCTTCTGTTCAGGGTATCTGATGGCTTTTTTGCTCAAATAACTCTGCAGTCTACTGGAATGTAAGCTTGGCTGGCATTCCTGCTCATTCCCAGCAGAGGAGATGCTATCACAAGCGTTGTTTCCAGCACTAGTTGGCAATGCTGCCTTGTAATCTTCTCCCTGCGGCTCAGGCTCCCTTTCATTATGCCCCACCAGCTCCCTTCTTGAAAATCCTGGTTGTGCTACTCTTGATTCCTTATTTGCAATGAGCTGGAGTGAAGCCACTGGCCGAGGGGAAGCCTGTATCCTGGAGTCAGGGGTCTGGAGACGAAACATCCCAGCAGTGCCATTGAGTAATGACAAGAGACTTGGCACGGACACTGCCTTGGATTGTTCCTCATTTATGCCAAATGTGTTCCAAGAGATGGCTGGCTCCCCCACCACGCTCAGGAGCCAGCCACTTGGAGAGTCGTTTCAATAAAACCACATCATCTCTTTTCAGGAGAATATTCCAGCTCACTGGCTTTTTGGTTCGAGAATTCAGCTGTTACTTCTGGATTCTCTGCCTTCAAAGAGCTATGGGAGATGGGCTGGTACATCACATATAGAGGCAAAAAAGGGGGCATTCATATTCTTCAGCTGTAAGTCTTTTAATAAACCACCATCACGTGTTTTCATACTACTTTGACGGTTTTGTCCTATTTTCTGCTTCTTATGCATGTAGCTATGTGCCAAAGACCCAGAAATAATACTTAATTTATATCAAATCTGATCCTCCCATGTGCTGAGTACTTATTAGCTCACAGGCATTTTTCCAATATCACCAAAAGAGATTAATGTAGGAATATTAGTCTGAGCAACTATCACCGTAATATCTGAGGTCCCAATAATGAAGACATTACAGGTGAAGCAGGTAGTAATTTTTTCACTTAGACTCACCTGACACTTCCCATTATAACTTTTTTTTTAGACCTTTTACCAAACTTTAATTGTTGGAGTTGCAATTTTCTGTTCTACATAACCTAAATTGGTTATAATTTTTGTTTGTTTTGGGGTTTTTTGTTTTGTTTTTGTTTTTTTCTGGTTTGGTTTGGGGGTTTTTGGTTGGATTTTTTTTTAGAGGGGGACATGTTGGAGCGGGGGTTTGTTAGATGAGGTTTCAATGAAGATAACCATTTCTCAAAATCAGGCTGGCTATAAAACTTTGTTTTTTCTATGTCAAATCAGAAGTTCACCAGGAACATGGTATTAAATGGGGAAGATCCTTGCTGTGGCAAGTTGCACTTTTTTATTTTGCTGTAACAAAGAGTCACATTTTGCCAACTTATGAGCATCTAAATATTTTTTATTTCTGATCTGCAGTGTTCTAGAGTGTAAAAGGACATGCAAAACTGAGTTTTTCACGTAAAATGTTCAGTGGGATTGCTTGGCTTTTTCTGCGTAAAATGCTTTTTCTGCTTCCTGGAAACTTGGGCCTCCAATGTCCAGAAGATAAAATACGTAAGAATCACAGGAGAATTTAGAATATGGAGATGTAAAATTTTAACTTATATCAAGATCAATACTTGAAATCAGTGTTTGAATATGTACCCCACTGAATTAATGGTAGATCTGAAAAAATAAACCCAAAGATGGTATTATGATGAATTACAGTTTATCAAAAAGCTAGGAAGAAAATGTTCAGGACACCCAGCACTGACTGATCAACTAGAAAGATGGCTGCAGCTGAGTGTTTTAAGAGCTAACTGGGGGGAAAGGGAAAGGGAGGAGCAGAGGTCATTAAAAACCCTTACACTTTAGTCACTTCCTTTTCAAATACAAGTAAAACCCCAGGTTGCATCAGGCTTGCCTTTGTCCCATCTGTCCCCACACTAAAGGGGATTTTGTGGCACTCCTCTTGGGCACTGTAGCAAAAAAGAGATTTATTTCTGAATATATGCTGTTTCACTGCTTCTTCTACTGCTTTCCATCTCTGTTGGCAATCACATTTCCAAAATAAAGCTCAGTGCCTTTAGCTGCCACAGGTAGGACTTTCTTCACCGTGAGAAAAGCTCCTGCCAGAGGCCAGGAACTGCTTCTTCAGCTGCTGCCCAACACCTTCCATGTGCAACATGCCAGAGTTCATGCACGGTCGTCCAGCTGAAATCTGCCTAATGACTCAGTCTGTGCCTGGACGTTTCTGGCAGAGCTGAAAAACCATCTTTGCAAATGTGCTGTATGAGTTTGTGTACTTGGCACAACACAGGGCCACAGAGAGACACCCACAGTGGTTTCCAGGGAGGCTAGTTGGCCAGGGGGAACTTTGCAGTAATGCAGCTCTGCTGCCCCTTGTCCCTCAGACCACTGGTGCCTGGGTTAGCAAGAACGGGAGCTTTAAAAGACTCATGACCTCCTGCAGAGCTGGGAAGTGCAAGGGGTACCTCTTCCTGTCAAAAAGCTGTGGTTCTCTCCTGGCAGGCTTGACCCATGGGGGAAGAGTGACAGTACTGCCCGCCAGAGTCCTGTGCAGAGAGACTTTGCTCCTGCTGAGCATTCCAGGAGAGTCCATCTGATAAAAGTCACTGAGGCAGGAGAGCTGGGTATCCATGGGGAGCTGTGTAGGCTGTCAGTGCATCTACTGACCACCTTCAGCACACCCTCCTCCTCCTTGTCTGGCAGGGGGGTCTTTGCCAATCCCTTACTGAAGTCCAGAAGGCTGCTGGACTGGGGTTCACAGGGATGGAGAGCAGCATAAGAGGGATTTCAGCACAAGGCCAACTCATCAGCACAGACATTGCAGTGGAGTGGGCTGGAAGATAAACTGTGTATTAATCTCCTGCATGCTCTCACTGTGCTGTCTGAGGTCTGAGGAAACTGGTAGACAAGATCCCCATTTCACATGGGGTTTACTCTCTTTTATTGTGGGAAAGAGTTGGTTTTCTGGCAATCAAATGCAGTCTGACATTTTCACTTCCTCTTTTACGGATTTATTTGCAAGAAGAGATCATTCTGGCTTTCAGAGCTGAAGGATACAGCATCAAAGAAAGTTTGAGTTCCATTCTCCCTATTTTTGCAGCCTAAAAGTTAAAAGTGAGCTATAGGCTTTTTAAATAAAACAGATGCTGCTGTAAGGTTGAAAACAGAAGCTGATTTAGAAGCTTGCTTCCTCAGATAATGAACTGCTCCTCTGTACACGTATGTCTCTGGTACCTGAGGCTGGGACTCTCAGAAATAACATGCATTGGAAACTTGGAGAGGTAGAAGTAATGCTTCTCCTGCATTCCATAATCACAAATGGTGTTTTCAGTGCGTTGTGGCTTTTTGTTTTCAGTGTTTTTGAAACTGATTTGTTCATAATATTTTGTATCTCTTAAGCTATTACCCCTCCTTTAATTGCCCACGCACTGCTCTCCTGAAAACAAGAGAATGTAAAAGTCAATGCTGTGCCATGTAGGGAAGTGTTAACTGAGTGTTAATGAGCTGCCGAATCGGCTCCAAGCCATTTCTGGAAGCCAGCACAGTAAAACAGAATTTAAAGGCTATCGAGTCCATTTCGTGGCTGCGAGTCCCGAGCATGTTTTGCAGGGAAGTGGATGTCCTTGTTATCTACATGCCAGTTAAATGCTGCCAGCTTAATGTGTGCACGGGAGAAGCTGCTCTTCTGTGTCTGGAGCGATTCTGTTACTGAACACACCTCAGCTAGGCACTGGTCCTCATCTGCACCACATCTGCAAACTGAAGAATAGTAAAAGCTTTTGGTTCAAGAGGAGGCAGCAGGAAGCGCAGAGACCACTGGGTGCTTGATGTGAAGCAGCTACAGAGCACAAGGAGAGAACGGCTGGCATGTGGTGGTGGCTAACAGCCTTCAAACACATCTAAAAAGCTCTTTTGTCTCAGTGTGGAAGAAACGGCTCTTCAACTAAAAGTGAGCCATGGAAATTCTGGAAACGATGATAGTGGAATTACAAAGAAGCCCCATTTACAAGCAGTATCCCCTGCACATTATGCTGCTGACGGCCCTGCTCACAACGCGGCCATTCTGCAAAGCACCGTGGAAGGCAGCCGTGTCTATATTCCTGTGAATATCCTTTCTCTTCACTTTTTTATTAAAGTGAGAGGGGTGATAGTAGTAACTTCACCAGACAGTGGAAGAATAATGTAGGGAAAGGCAGTAAAAGAAAGGAGGGACAAACAAGTTGCTGTTCCTGCAGGAATTAGGTTGTCATTGAGCAGGATGGTGGTAATTGCCCTTGAATCTCTTTCCAACACCTGCTCTTCCTCCTTCTTTACAGTGCTTACCTGAGATGCTGATAAACATGCTTGAAGGACCTACACTTGGACCTACACCCTCTTTCACTGCATGAGTTAAAAAAAGGTGAAGAAGTCATCTCTCTGGACTCCTATTTGGGGAAGACTAACCAAAATGCAGACACCTGGTGAAATCGATGTACAGAGCTGTCCAATCTCAGTTTTGTTGTGGGCATCTCTCATAACGACATCATGGCATTTGGTGAGCTGTGGGTCACTCATATGCAGTCTGGTACCACCCATATCCATTCAGGTAAGGGAAGGTCACGTGAAGGTGTCTGAGTAAGCTGTATCTCTGCCAGCTTGTGTCCAGAAATTGTAGTGTCTTGCTGAGAGGTGAAGAGTATTTGCTTGGACTCAGCTGCATGAAAATGCAACTGTGTTGGTTCTCTCTGTTAGGATATAGCAACATGTTACTTACACATCATAACGTCTCAGGTCTTCAGCATCCTGGGGTTTGATGTCCAGTGTTCTGTTGCACTGTTGAATAAGACTCTTCAAGTGCCAGGAGAAGCTGAAGGAATTCATGTTGGGAAGTTGGAAGGATCAAGAGCTGAGCTGTATCATGTGTGAGCTGACTTCTCCTACCCACTCTGAGTAAGCAGACGTGGGATGTCTGCCTAGGCTCCATGACTCTCTGAATAGCCTTCCTGGCTCCATGCCTAATTTAGTTGGCAAATTTTATTTAAGAGACAACTTGCCTCTTAGCATGCTTTTGGTGCTACATTGCTAGCAGGAATACTATTGCACAATTTTACCTCTCTTCTGTGAAGTTGTTAAGTGCAAATGTATCTGACATTGAATATTCAAACTTAAGTATGGTGCCTACTCGGACCTTGTTATTAAGCTTGTTGTATTGGGGTTTTTTTCACTTTCTTGCTATATATCCAGGAAGAAAATAATCTAGATTCAAACACTTCCAAGTAAAGGGAGTTTGAAAAAACGGTTGCAAAATCTGAGATGTAAAATCCTAGATAAATACAATTGCTGAAATTCATCTTTTCCATTGGGAATGGATATGGTGCTTTACCAGTCTGGGTTGAGAAAACAACACCCTATTATGAAATCTTTCCAGAAAAGGAAGGATTAATCTTCCTTTCCCCTTTTAAGGAAAGAAATAATTCCAGCCTGAAGAACCAGTCTTTAATTCTGTGTCAATCAGAGATTTCCTACAGAAAACAATGACTGAAGATTGCTTGTACACACATGAAGAAATTGGTATCATCTGGAGGACAGTAAATGAAAAATATTTATCTGCCTTTTGGTCCTTTGGGCTATGATTTTTCCTTACCATCAAACTATAATTCTCAAATAATTTAAGAATATAAAGCAGTTAAGAGTGAGATTCAGGAATATATTTTAGTACCTGTATGCACCTTACTGAAAACAGCTTATTTCAAGGATATGGTTTCAAGGAATCATTTTATACCTATGCATGGACACAGTACTGAATTAGGGCCTCAGGCTCATTTACATAGGATATTCAACTTAATTAGTCCAAATTCACTTAAATTAGAAATTGAAAAATGGATTAAGCTCTATACAAAGCTGAATTAAGACTACTTTGGTTTTGAGAAGTCTTTACAGGGTTAAACGCACTTTAACTAATCTGCTTTAAATTAAGCCCTTAGTTAATTTGGATTAATTTTCCTGAATATCTTTGTGAATAACAGCTCAGAGTTAGGATCCAGTCCTGCAAACACTCACAGGAATACCTCACATTATAGGAATTATTGCAATAGTAGAAGTTAAGAATGTGCATAATGTTAGGTATGCAGTAAGGTCAACACAAGCCTAAAAGGCTTGTCTGGAATCAGCAAAGAAAATATAGTCAGATTACTTGTTTCTTAACTGCTTGAACACATGTACAAATACTTGGGCTCACAGCCTGTTTGGTATCATCTCCAGTCTCACTGTGATGGACCTGGAAAGCTATACTAGAATTTTTGCTGCATGTTAATTTTGTATTGCCTTCTGATGCTCTGATGTTTGTGAGAACAGAACATTTCATTTCCACATCCTTACTGGTGATGAGTTTAAGTAATTTTAGAAAAAAACAGCCAACCTTTTGACCATGTTCTTGATGTGTTTGATGTATTCTTGGCCTGTTTGCTGTGTTGGGTGGAAAGGATGATGTCTGCTTCCGTTCAAGTCAAATACGAAGTGTTTCTATTGAAAATGTCACAACAGAAGGATTCCCATAAATAATTTTTCATCCAGAGTTCATCAGTAAGGAGCTGATATCAAAGAATTTGGTGCTAGTTAGCTTTGCTTTGAGCATTAACATGACATTTTCATGCTTAAAAGGGGTATAAGTTCTAAGGTCATGTGTCCTAGGCAAAAAATCCTTTCCTATTTCCAACAGGTGACATAGGAGTCCAGTAAACTGATGTTTTTCTAGAGCAGAGGGAATTTCTCTTTCCTTTTCCTCCTTCAGGAACAGTAGGGAGCATGAGGACTCATTCTCTTCACCCATCTGAAGACCTCCTTGCCTTGAAAGGGAAGAGTGTGTACCTGTTCTCAGAAGTGCATCTCCCTGACCGTCAGATTTGGGCTTGCCAACGTCGTCCCCATGTTACTCACATATGCTGGGAAAGTGGGAATCCCACGGTCATCTTCAAGAGATCATTTTCTCTGGTCTTCAGATGGCAGAGCTGCTGCACTAACCTCAAGGCAAGAGAGTTTGCCATCCCCTGCTTTTGGCTGCTCCTGATCTTTGTGTCAGAGCACATTCAAGGATATGATACACTGAATACAAATAATTTTATACCTGTGCTTGCACACAGTACTGAATTAGGGCCTCAGGCTCATTGTCTTAGGACATCCAAATTAACTAGTCCAAATTCACTTAAATTAGTAATCAAAAAATGGATTAGGCTTTATACGAAGCTGGGAAAGATAGGAAAGTGTGCCATGCTCCCAGCTGAGCTTGAGGGCACCTCCGAGAGTGAGGTCCTACAGTCCCCAGGGAAGAAAGTGAAACACATCAGGCCTTGCAGGCTGGTGGTTTGCTGTGGGTCCTGGCAGTGATGCTGTCGCAATTTGCAGGGAGCGTTACAGGTTTTAGGTTGTCCTCGCAGTGAAAAGGATAGAAGCACAATTAAAAGCTAAATGGAGATGCCAGAGCACAGTTGCATAGGAACGATTTTCACAGCTATGGGACTGCAGAATGTATATATATAACCCTCATTCTAGTGAAATTGTAGCTGGCTTTGTATCAGAAATTGTATCAGTTAAGCTGCCTGGAGTATTTAAAGTCCTGTTCTGGCTGACAAATGCAGTGCAACGCTGGCTCCCTAGCCCTTGATGCACTTGATGTGCATCTCCTGTACAGGAGGGGCTCTTTCTGGAGCCTGCTATCCCTTCTGGTTGTTTGGGCAGTTTCTTGCTTTTCTGCCTGCAGTTTTAGAGCATTCAGCATGCTATGGACAATACAGAGGTCATGTGCAGAGAAACCCACACAAGATAGCCAGGAGCAAGAGAACCAGAGAGAAGGAAAAGTCACCACCATCTGTTTGAGGTAAAAGAGAGGAGGATCTGTGGTACCTTGCTGCCTAGTAAGAGATGGGATTTGGCTCTGGCTGGTGGTTGTGTGGCTGCCAGTGCTGCACCAACTGTAACAGGAAGGATCCTTCCTCCGCTCTGGCAACGAAGAAACCTGCTCCTGATTCTGTGAAGTTCGGTATTTTCTCTCTGGGATGAGGAGGGAATGAGGAGAGCAAAAAGCAGTTGCAGTGTCTCATGTGTGGCCTAACTGGTGAGTATCAGCACCACCAGCATCTCCTTCTGTAACTGCTCACAGCTGCGGAAGCAAACAACCCCGACGATTACTTCTAATACCTGACAGATCACAGACCTACCCAAATATGCACAGGGCTTGTAATAATTTTATAGGAAGATGTTGGCAGGAGAGGTACTATGGGATGTTTCAATTTATGCTATCATGACAGAAAACATATATTTGTAAATGTAGTTCTGGTGCAGACTGATAAACAGCACGTGTTGTTTCCAAGTGAAGGTTTTCAGGATAGGCAACAAAATCTGAAGCTCTTCTTTGAGAGTCTGTATTGATAAGCCACTTAGTCCTGAAAAAATATGGAGTGATATCCCACTTACAAGTGATAGTAAGAAGATTATAATGTTTCTGAGTTTCTAGAGCCTACCAAATTCCCACCCCACAACCTTGTAGGCCATATGTATTTAACTTGGCTTACTTAAATGGAATTACAGAAGCCTACAATTTGCTACATTACTTCCTTTATAAAACCTGAAATGCTCACACACTTTTTTTCTTTGCTCTCTAAGTGAGAAACAGTTTTACTCTTGTGGATTTTGAAGGCTTTTTATGAAATTGATGATATAGGAGAAAAGATTATTTTTATAAAGCCGGGGTCCCTTGTGTTGCTCTGGTTTTGATTAGTGTGTGAGCTTTGAGACAGACTTCATGGTGAGTGACTTGTTTAAATGCTACTTAGTTTTTAATATTTCATTTGTTGCCTTTAGAGAAAGTGAGATGTCCATAGGAACTACGATTAACATTCTTTACTCTGTTCCCAAAGGTTTACTTCTGTGAGAGAGATTATTGATTGTGGCTCTTTGAAGGAGAATTGGCCAAAAATAATCCTTCTTGACAGGATTTCTTCTTGGGATAAGACCTGAGAGGGGGCAGTTTAACAAAAATAACAAACACAGTTACAAACAAAACAGTATTTGTTTGAATCTCATGAAGGAATTCTGTGGATTTTGCTAGTTCTAATAATACATCACCTTGCTGTGCAAAGTCTGCCTCTCGCCACAGGGTGGTAGGGGAAAAGCTGCTTTTTTCATACCAGGAGCCTTTTACATCAGCAAACACACAATATTATGCTCCTTAAGAATTAGTGTTTTGTTAGGTTGACAGAGAAAAGAAGGGAATTAAAGGTCTCTGTCTAAGGACAAGGTCTATTTTCATGAATCACAAACTGTGGTAGATTGGCAGAACTGGTCTATGAAGCAGAGGCACAAAGTTGAGAGCATTCCATTCATTTTCATATGTCATTGTATGTCTGCACTGGAGATCATCTTGAGGGGTCTGTTCAAGGTATATAGAGTTCTTCCTTCAAAAATACACAATAAAATAGCGGCAGGTAGGAGAGGATGGGTCTTGTTCTTCAAAAGACACAGAGGACTGGCAGAATGGTGAGCAAAACCAAATCCTTTGAGACAAAAGAAGACACATCTTCCTAATTTCTTAACAGAGTGTGCGTTTCTGAAGCAGCAAAATCAGGAGAGACTGTGGAATTAAAATTCCGACCTCTGGGTCCAAGAGGTCCAGGTGGTCCTGAGCTAGGTTAGCACCACTGTAATGATTTCTTTAGACTTTATAAATACTACCTCAGATACTAATCTTCCTCCCCCTACCCTTTTCTATTATCTGCAATAGATAGTGCAGAAAAAGTGCTGCAAATCTTAGGCTATTTTAAGCTTTTTGTGACACCCACAGGGAGGAAGAGAGGAGGAAATCCAGGCAAATGTGGAGGTGTAGTTTCCTTAAGTTGAGTTTATGTAGCTTCTGTGAGAATCAAACACTGCTGTGAATAGAAGGACAACCCAAAATATCAGTTCTGTGCCCTGGACAGGGCTCGGGCTCTGCACTGGACTCCACGATCCCACACAGAGGTGAACTTGAGCACCAGCGGAGTTGTGCTGCAGGAACCACTGTTTTCCCAGAGCAGATAACAAAAGGTGCTAATAACAGTGACGAGCCATAGACTGCAGGCTCCGAGCTTCACAGTTTTCAAGAATTGTCCTCGCAGTGCAAAAGCCTCTGAGTGAAAAAGCTGTGCTGTGTGGGTTCCTCACACTGTCCTTCCCATGCAAGGATGAGTTTCCAGGAGCTGACTGAACATTATGAGGAAATCTATAATTCAGAGACCTTGAGAGATAAAATGTAGAGCATCTTCTTCATAAACCCTGATCTATTAGGAGGACTGTACACTATTAGTCCATTGACACTGTCCGGTGGCGTGCCCTCGGTCGGAGGGGACACAGCGTCCTTCCTGCAGACATCCCCAGGAGGGAAGCGTCTCGGCAGGGAAAAAGCGAAGGGTTGGCTCGCTGGCTGGCTCCTTGTGGGAGGAGGCATGCACAGACTAGCCTGGTGTTCGGCTGGCATTGCCCAGGAGCAAAGAAGTCAAGAGGGACATTTTGTGTGGGTTCCAGCAGGTTTATTGGTTATGGAGGGACCAGGGACAAAAGGTGAGGAGCAACTTTGTGCAGGGGATTTTATACTGGGATAGANGCCCATGGGGAATGCAGCTTAAACCTCTGAAGTGCCCATCGACTCGCCTGCAGACTCACTATCCTGAGTGAGGAAACCCACCCGTTGGATAGTGAGGGTCTTGTGATTGTTTGATTGCCACAGCCCCGAAGTAGACTGGGCCACCGCAACAGTCTATTGCAGATCTACCTATTGCAGGCTCTGCTAAAGCAGGTTTTGTGATTAAAAACTATTTTTCTGAACAAATTTTAGGTAAGAAACTGTCCAGTGAACATCAGTGGGTAGTTATGATAAAAATGAGTCACTCCCGTATATCCAGTAGGTGCAGTGATTTCCAAACTCAGGCTTGCAGAGTTTTTATTAAAGTAGGTATTTGCCTTTTATTTGCATGGAGTTCGGTTAATGTTTACTCTCCTTTGGCATATGAGCACAATGGAGGGAAGCAGATGCTGTGTGTGTACCTGAGGCCTTTTTATCCTGGGTACACCAAAGAGAAACAAACCATTACTGTGCAAAGGGACAGCTCACTTCCAGCAAAGGCTTTGGCATGCCATCATGTCTCTGCTCCTGCCCAGATGTACTTGCTTCACCTGCCCTCACATAACCCATTTCTAAGTTGTTTCATGAAGTCCTGGATCTTATTTCTTTCTGACTCTTCACTATTACCCTCACTCATTCCCTCAGTAACTCTCAGCGCTTTTCATCCAGTCCATGTTGTTTATTTTGGATAAATAACATCCAGCTATTCTGCTCACAAAGCTGTGTTTCATTTAACCTTTTCTTTCTCCATTATAACTTCCCTCTTTTATGCTTTAAATTGCTCCCTGAATCCTGTGGAAAAGTCTATTGCAGGGAGGAAAAGGAATACTTTGTTCACCAAATCTGGGCTGTGGTGGGCAGGATGTAAGGGTTTAAAATTGTAGCAGCAGAAACTTCCTCCCAGCCTCATGCTAAGAGGTCAGGACAGCAAGAACTACAGTAGATTACTTAGGGAGGTAGGTCTTAAAAGAGAGAATAATAATAAAAAAAGAAAGACAGAAATGTTTGTAATTTTGAGTCCTGGTCCGAGATCTCTTCTGGTCTTCTCTTCAGCCCTGTTTTCTGTAAATCTATAATTCATCCAGAAATCCTTTTCAAATTCTTCTCACCTGCTATGAATTCTTTTTTTGCATTTTCCCCCAATACCCTGTGGCCTGTTCAGTGTATCTTTTGTGGCATTGACTGTATCTATATAGTTATATGGATTTATTATTATAAATCCTTGACTATATGAGACTAGTACTTGCAATACCAAGCTTTTATATCTGTGAGTAGCAGATCTTTGATTGATCAAGAAAATAGCAGGATATGTTACAGAAAGAAGAAAATCTGTCATTTGGTGGAGATATTTCTGGGGTTTACTATAAAATATTTGAGACTTTCCATCACTGGAAATAAAATTCTAATCTACTTGTCCATTAAAAAAAGCATTTTAAAAAGACGAAATTAGCAAGATCCTTTTTTGACTTCTACTGACAGAACCCTTTACATACATTTTCCTTGAAATTTATTGCTTCAACATTTCTCGTATTCTGAAGTCTTCACCTAAAGCTACTTCATAGTATTTATGATTAAAATAATACTAGATTTATACTGAAGTATTAAAGAAGCAAGCAGTGACTATTTTATATGCATATATGCAATTTTTAAATTGTTATATATACATAGTAACACGGGACTCTATGGCAATACAGCATAATGATGAATTGTATAGCAGTTATTAAATGTACTGTATTTTGCCATGTTATTTTATTACATTTACAGAACATTTGTGTAAAGGTAATAATACCAGTTTGATCCCTGAATCTTGTCCCTGCTGTCATTTATACTTGGTATAAATATAATCCTTACTCCACTGAAAATAAGAATTTTTGCTCAGTTTTATTCAGATGTTTAAAGTCTATTTCCACTTGGACTCAGGATGAAAACTGAAATGAAATTAATTTTTCAGTGGGACAGAATGTCCTAAAAAATTCCAACTTGAAGTCTCTAATTTCAAAAAGTCCTCTTAAAAAGTTTGGACATCCCTGGTCTGAAATGCTTGGTTTGCCCTTGGTGAAGGAAGAGGACCTGTTGCCACTTAGTTCTCTGTGACATTATTCTCAGTCTGCCTGGCAAGCTGTGGGACCCAATGGGACATGTGTTGAGTATCAGAAGCTGGAGTTTTCTGTTCACCCCTTGGCCCTGGGCAGGACAGCTTGGACCTCCTTGCAGTGCCTTGGATTCTGGTGCAGTGAAAAATCAACATCACCTCTCACATTACCATGGGGAAGGTGCAACCTGACCAGCCTGTGGCAGTGTGATGTGTGGTGGCCTGGCTGGGTCAGGGGAGCATTCATGGTTGAAAACGACTATTTTTGTTTTGCTTTGTTTCGCTGCATTGGTTATTTTTAACCTAATATTCACAGCATAACCCCATGAGAAGCTCTTCTGGCACAGTCAAGACACAGCCTGGTGTGGGAGAGAGCAGCATGGTGAGGGTGCTGCCTGCACTGGCACTGAGGCTGGAGGAAATGTGTTGGGGAAGATGAAACAGGAAAGTCTTATAAATATGATTGCCTGGCAAAAGATTTTGAGAATATAGAAACTATAAGCAAGATTGAAATGAAGGCAAGCTTTGAGATACCAAGCCATAGTTACTGAACAACAGGAAAACAATGGTATGGCCAGCTGAAGGTAATCCCCTTTTGATTGAACAATACTCTCTGCTTGCAGACAGGTCCAAGGGTCAGAGCAGACCCCACTAGCCTGGCAGAAGGGGTCCAAAGAGCAGTTTTTATAGTTTAAAATGTAACGTAGTATGGTAATGCAGTGATTCTTATAGGCTGTATGTAAATGCTATAGGATTTGTATCTTGTACTAGATTGGTTTGTGGAAATTAGAATATTCAGCACAGAAGAAGATTTATTGTATTGTAACGAGAACTTCGCTCTCTTGCTCTCTTGCTCTTACTTGCACTCTCTTGCTCTTACTCTTACACTCCTGCACTCTTACACTCTTTCACTCTTACTGGGCCTGCTCCAAGCTGGGCTGGCAGCTCCAAACAGGACTCCTGCACCCACGCCCTTTGCAATAAACCGCATACTCCAAGACCTGACTCCAGAGATCTCTTGTCTCCATCCATCTCGACCGTCCAACCCTCACCAGCTGCCACAGAAATGGTCATCAAACTATGGCAATGGTTTCCTATTCTTCCAGCAGGTTGTTTGTAGAATAGGTAGGGGGATGAGGGGACGTTAACTTGAGCTTGAATTTGAACAAAGGCTGGAGTGCTAGAAGTTGACAATAAAGAAATAAATGACAACTTCTGTGTCATGCCTAATCCCACCCCACATCTTGAATGGACCTCGGAGCTAAGAGAGGATGTGGTGGTGGTCTTTGATCACATTTTTATTTTCTTGACACCTTGCAGGACGCATTCCCTGACACTGAGTAAGGGGGTGGCATACACACAGTATCAGTGGGTTTCTCAATCCCATGGTAGGTGTGATGAGGTCAGAGTTTCCTTAAAGTCAGTGTAGTGAACTAAGTGCATGAGAACAGCACAAACCATCTGCAGAGTGGTATTTCTCTCATCTTGCTTTCCTTTGGCTTCTCAGTGTTGGCCAACAGCTGTGGCGACGAGATGATCTTTGGAGCAGTGGGATCTGGAGAAAGAGGCTGTGCTCCTAGTCCTTGCCTGTGTTCTTCCCAAAGGGTGGGAAGCAGAGAAAGAGAAGAGCCTCCCAGAGAAGCAGCAACAAGGAGTTGCCTTAGAAAAACCAACTCTGAAGTCTAGAAGTTTAGTAAATATTTGCCTTTGTACCTTGAGGCCAGCGATGTTTAAAATGTGAAAATGTTTTTCTTACCCTCAGGCCAAAGAAGTTTGTGCTTTGATTTAAACATTCATTCAGGCTTGTATTTAAGCCACCACAAAGTAAACTATCACACAAGCAGGGCTCTCAAAAACCCTCATTGTGCATCCACCCTCTGGCTTCTATTTTATCACAAGTGATGAAGGATTGGAATTTAATAAGGGATAAGCTGTAGAGCTGGCCCAGAGGGTTAGCACAGCCAGCTGGGCTCCAAGTGTCTGCTAAAGGACTTTCGCCCAGCAGGTTTCTCTGAGGTTTGGGAAGTCTGCATCACTGTGCAGCAGTCAAGAACCAGCACAGATAAGCTCCCTAGGGAGCCTCCTCCAGACCCTCACAGCCAAGGCAGATTGCTATTGAGAGAAACCTTTGGGAAAAAGCAATCTTTTCCAGCCAAATGGATCCCATCAAATAGGAAGGTGTTTGGCCATTCCACTGAATCCTCCTGCAAACCTGAAAAGTGAGAAGATCCATTCCTCATGCACAGCCCATCAGCCTTTCTGAGGAGCTTCAGAGCAGTAAGTGTGGGCTCTGAGTTGCTCTGGGGTTTATTGACCTTAAAGAAATCCCTTTGACTTCAGTTGTGATGTCAAATGAGTGCTGTAATTTCAAAACCCTCTGTGAATGTACCTCTGCATTCCTAAGACAGTAGCCTTGTCTAATGGTTATAGTAATACCTGTGTGTCAAAACTGAAGTGTTTTTTAGGTCATCTGTCACCAGCAACTGTGGGGCTGAGTCTCTTCCTCTATTACAGTACGCCCGTTTGTAAAACGGGTAATGTTTAGTTACCTCAGGAATGGTTTTGCAGGATTGATAAATGTCTGCAAAATCTTTAAAAAGAAAGATTGCTCTTTTTTTGGATTAAGCTGTTTATCTATTATTCCAATTCTTTCTACAGTGGGAAGAAAAAAAGGGAAAAGAAAAAAACCCCCTTATCAGTTCTCTACCATAGCTCTCAAAGCTTCAGTGTAAAAGCAGGTCTCTTACATTAACTGGAGGAACTAGAAAGCAAGGAGAAAAAATTGTACAGTGGTGAAAACTTTCACCATCACCAGACTCAGATTAAACACCACACTGGGTAGTATTGGTGTTGTATCCCTTTTAAATCCATGCCACTGGGAAATCACAGATGGTCTTATACCAATAGAAAGTAGGTGCAGATGAACCCTTAAAAAGCTTTTTAAAAATCTGTAGTAATACATTTTTCAATCTAAGTGATTGCTGGCTTAAGTTAAATGGATACCAACTATTCTTGAATTGGATTTGAAAGTGCCCATACTGGATAGAAAAGCCAATGTTTGGCTTTCTTAGACCACTGATGAAGATTTGTTTGGGAACCACCATAAGACACGGTGCTTTTAAAAACCAGGCAGATACAGGTGTGGGATGTAGCCCCAACCACACTGAGCATTCAGGCTGAGCACTCAAAGCACCTGGGTAAATGAGAAGTTATTTCTGAGCATTACACCAGCTGTAGGCATGTTGCTGTCTGTCTGCTGGATTTGGAGGCTGCTAACAAAGCCAGGAGAGAACAAAATACTGTTCTTTGGTGTCAGCTCACTAGGAACTGAAGAAAATGGAAAGGCACAGGTTACACTACCTTACTTCACCAGTGACAGTTTTCAGTCTTCATAGATATGCTTTATGAACTGTCATTTTGCAGATTTCTCTGGCTGCCTGTGCCCGCGGCCATACTTTTCTTTTATGGTGTACTGTTCTGCTTCCCTTATTTTTTTCTTGCTGTCCTGCAGCAATTCTAATGTGTGCTGTCCCATGATTTGGAGGTTACATCTGCTACCCGTGAAATTTTGGGATCACAGGATCTGTCCTATACTGCAAGACAGATTTGGAAGGTAACTGGCCAACAGATTGATTGTTAAACAGTGTTCAAAAGCTATACACACCATTTTAGGTCAGTGTTAAAATAGTCAAGTATCAATTGCTATGGCTTTCCTTAGCCTCAGTCACTTATTTTAGTGCAGTTCAGAGGTACACCCAATCTTCTAATGCTGATAACCCAGAGGTTCTGAATGTAAAGACATCACTGCAGTCTCAAATACCAGCACATATTTATAGCATCTGTCTCAGCAGAGATTCCTTTCTTCCCTACAATTATTTGAAGGCTGTAAGCCAACTCCAACACCCACAGAGAACTAATTTAAATCAAGATTTAAATCACCAACTAGGAAATCTTGGTTTAAATAATACATTTGATCTCTTCTTGGAGCTGTAAGTTATGCTAGATATTTTTCTGAAATAAAAGTTAGCTTTCATGAGTTGGTAACCATTAGAACACCTAAAGGGGGCCTACAAGAAAGCTGGAGAGTGGCTTTTTACAAGGGCATGTAGGGGTAGGACAAGGGGAAATGGCTTTAAACTGAGAGATTGTAGATGTAGATCAGATAATAGGAAGAAATTCTTCACTGTGAGGGTGGAGAGGCACTGGAACAGGGTGAAGCTGAGGATGCTGCATCCCTGGAAGTGTTCAAGGTCATGTTGGATCGAGGGAGTGACCTGGTCTAGTGGAAGGGGTCCCTGTCCATGGTGGGGGTGTTGGAGATGATTTGTCCCTTCCAACCCAAACCAGATTCTGAGATTCTATGATTTATAACAAAAGATAGTACACAGTGAGGTCTTTTTTCTTGTTAACCAAAAGTATTTCTCTATGAATATTTATTATGTTGATAAATTAATGATCACTTTATCATATTCTTAATTTTGTCATACTTTTAATTGGAAAATGAAGCATGGTTCATTTATTTCAAGATTTTTTCCTTGTTTTTATGAATCTATAATTGAATGAAAACTAGAATTCAATAAAAATTCCCCAAATAGCTTAATATTCTCTTTGTTACCTAAATAAAATATATTAAGTGATATCTTATAAGAAAATAAAACCCCACATTCTTTTCTTAGCTTAAAAGCAACTAGCTGGTTTGTTACTATGAATAATTAAGTTATCAGTCACTGAAGTAAGTCAGAGCAAAGAAATTGCAGAACTTATTGTACTCATTTTTATTCATAGATTGGAGAAGGGAAAAAAGCCCTTTTTTAAAAAATTCTCTGTGGATTCACAACTTGAAATGAACTTGTTAAACAGAACCAATGGGATAAAATTAAATTAGTAAATATTTTGTGTGTGCAAAGAGGCTACTGCATCCGAATCTGCTTCCAAATTTCCTCCTTCAGCAAATTCTTGTCCCAGGGAACCCACCTAGTTCACCTGACTAAAACCCCCCCTGACTAGAACTTCAGCAGTAACAGTATGTTATTTTAAGAAATTATATAATTTTAGGCCTTGATATGAATTGTTTTAATTTCACTTTTGATTTAAGTAAGGGTTTTTTAAAGTTTTTATTTCATGTAAAGTTGTTTAGGTTTTAAGTGACTGAGGGTTTTTTTGGCCCACTTTGTCAACTACCAGGGAGTGTAGAAAAGGCAGTGGCTTGTGTTCTGCACAGGCCCACTAACTTAAGTTGTGCAGGTTGTGAATTGGCATGAATTGTGTGCTCTAAAAACCAGAAAACTGCATGAAAATGACCTGGAAACCTCATTCTACAGATGGAGGAGGGTATTTTGAGCTCCTGGCCTGGCCAGGAATTCCCCGGGCTGAGAAATATCCACGTCTGGCTGGAGCAGCATCTGGCACCATCCCTGCTCAAGATCTGTTTTTTCCTCTGTATAACGCAGAAGGAAGGGAGTAGAGGTCAGAGCAGCAAATAACAGTTGAGGCACAGGGCATTTCACAGGGAATTCATGGCAGGCTTGGGTTAATGGTCTCCCAGTTTGCTTTGGGCCGTCAACTCTCCCAGCTCCTCATTAATCCCCAGGAAATGCCCTGTGTCCTTATTGCGGGTAGTGGGAATCAACAATATTCTGCATCTGGTCTATGTAGTGAAGACAAGAATGGAAGGTAGTAAATTTCCCTTCATTATGAAAATATGGCATATTTTCATCCGGAAACCTTTTGTTCTCCCTCTTAACGTTGATAAAATGTGCTGAAAAAGATTTCCTCATCTATGAAGTGATGCCAGAGGATACAGACAAAATGTCTCATCCCTTCACTTCCAGGTCTTTTCGCTTTAATCTTTCTACCCCCAGCAGCCCATTTGAAGGTTGTTTTATACCTGAGTGGATTTTAGAATATGGTCAGTTCTTCACCTTAACTAGAAGGAAGTTGTTTAACAGGTAGCTGAGTGTTATGTCCTTGACAGGGGTTGCTGAGCAAGAGTCCCACTCACATCATCTGCTTTGCTGTTGGATAGGCACAGAAGTTTTAAAGTGAGAGCAGAGAACTCCTCTGACACAGAAGGAAGATGAGGAGTGATGTGTCCCTCTGAACAAGTGTCTTTGCTGCAGGAATATATATAATCTGAATAAATATGATCGAGACGCTGAGTTGTTTGTAGAGCAAGTCATATACAGGTAGAAGGACACGATACATCTCGGTTGGGTGTAACACTCGGTATTTTGGCTCTTCGCCTACCATTTATTTAACACGATTTTGAGCTGTGCATTGCAGGTGTTAGACACAACACACCCTGAGCTCCTCTGTAAAACACAGTCCCTTTTGCCTGAGGTAAGCTGAATTCAAAACTTTATATGTGAGTATTCTAATTTTGGCATGCACCGATTCCGCATATAGCTTACCATGGTATGAAATTCCGTAATGTTGCTATGGAAGAACTCTGATTTATACTATCCCTGCACATTGCAAAAATCAGTTTTTTCCCTGCATACTTTATATTTTAAAGGAGACAGGTTCTAGCTGGAACTGTACCCATCCTTGTGTGGATGAGTCCCGATAAGTTCTGTGAGTTTGCTCAGGGACTGGGTATTTTGTCTTAGGCAGGAAGTCTGCAGGCATCCCCCTCAACCCTGATCCACACACCAGCACACCTCCAAAGTACACAACAGCAGAGTTGACTCACTGCCAGACCAGAGACTGACTGGTTTGTTCTAAATGCATGTCAAAGAGCTCGGGGGAGGCTGGATATGCACAGATGGGTGCTGGAAAAAGTGCTCACAGACGTGCTCTGAACCACCTCCAAAGTCCCATGCTGGGGTAGAAGACTGAGTGATACAAAGACCTGCTAAGTAAGAGCAAAAGGCAGACACCATGTCTGTCTCCTTTTGAAAAGGATTTGAAATATTTGTTCTTTGTTGTTTCCAGCACACTGGGAATGGCTGCCTGGTGTTGTCCTGTCCTGGCCAGTTTCTTTTTTTTTTATTCAGTTTGTGGGCTGATCTAGGAGAACAGCATGGCTCTCTGTATTTTTTGGCAGAGGTTCCAAGCCAGGCTCTGACACCCTGGGTCTGGGTCTCAGTTGGGTGCTCTGTGTTGCAGACAGATCCTAAACCAAAGTGTTCCCTGTCCAGTGCCCTGTGCTGCTTCTGCAGAGGGCCTGCAGGCCATCAGGGAATGTGGGAATGCTATTTTTCAGGAGTTGCCTGCACATTATTACCTGCATCATGATTCAGTCTCCCTCCTCTAGCAGCCCTAAGCACTCTTGTGGGTTTCAAAAGCCTCACATGACTTCTCTGATACTTCCACAGCCTACAGCAGATCAGGGAGCTGGGAAAGGAGGAAAGTGAAGCCAGAGAAGTTACATATGTGGGAAGGAAGTTGAATTCTCATGAAAGAGATACTGGACATACATCTTTAGAGAATTTTTCTCAGATACCAGCAGCTTTGATAAAAGTCCATGATCCCCTGAACTGAGGTAGACACACTATTGTTTAAGAGGCCCTGCATGACACATCCCTGTTCATACAAAGCCAGTCTGATGGGGTCTGAGAAAACAGGAAATTTGGTACTGGTCTGTGGTCAAAACTTTCTGCAAGCACAATGATATGTTATTCATTACCCTGTTGAGAGTCCAGTAGCACCTTTTTCCATTTTTTGATATCACACTTTCTTAGTCAGCCCATACACAGAGGAAATTATGTTATTGTAAAGAAAAAAACTTCCTTTTAGAAATAAAGCCAGCACCAATATTCTCAGCAGTTTCCACATGCTCAGTGTTAGCTTCACCTTGTATTTTGTGAAACCTGCTGTTGTGCTGGCAACATGAACAAGGATCATCTGAAGAACATTCTTATGTTTGCCTTTGGATCTCACGTAGATTAAACAGCAAAATCCACATCAAGAGAGAAATGGTTTCTTCTTCTGTATTTCACTATGCTTTTTTAGTGACAATCTAAGAAATAACAACTTCTCTTTACCTTTTCCTTTTGAGGTTTGCTCCTCTCACTCTGTTGCAGTCTTCTCTCACTTGTAAATGCACCAGGGTCTTACAAATCTCTGTTGTTTTGGAAAGGAGGAACATTCTCTGTGTGCTACCCTAATAAAGCTGCGTGAGCTGCTTGCTCTGCATTTGCTGCAGGAGAATCCTTGGGAGCAAGTGTAGAGCTGTGATACAGGCTAGGGCTTGACCTGTAAATAGGGAAGGAGCTGGAGCACTCAATGGCCAGCAAACAAAGTTGTTTCTTTGTCCCTGTCTCTTGCAAGGCAGCACAGATGCCTGTGGTTTTGGGGATCCAGGAAGCAAAGGAAGAAGCTGGGATCTGCAGCTGGCTCCCGCTGGGCATTTGGCAAGGTTCTCTCCCTGGCTCCTTGGACAGGCAGCTGGAAGTACTGGTGCATTGTCCCTTTCTTCCAAGACCATCATTTCCTCTTGAGGCACAGGTGGAAGTAGAGCCGTGTTGTTTTCCCAGAGCCATTGCTCTGGGTAGGAGCATCTTGCTGCTCCAGACCCTCTGTCCATGAGGGTTTGTGCTGGCATTTGCTCTATGGAATAACTGTGAAATCCACAGCATTTCTGCAGGCACAGCAGGCTCTTCCAGCCCACCTTGCATTTTTCTGCAATAATGTGGCTTCAGTAGTTAAAAATGTGTGGTGTATGTGTTTTGAGGAGGCAGTTCCAGGACAAGTCACAGAAGAAAGGCCCTGACTCTTGGCAGTTCTCGGAGTTTACCACTTTTCACCTCTGCTCCCTTGTATAAATAGCAAAGCTTTAGATTTTCTTTCCTATCAGAACATAAGAGTACTTTCATTTTTTAAAAATAAATTATTTAAAATTTCTCTGCAGTCAGCATTGTGAATACCTTAATAAAAGATAATTTTTCCTCTGCAAGTCTCAAATCAAAAGCTGTTTCTTCCCCCTGTATTCCTGAGCTCTAAGTTTAAAATAAAAATGAACATACTGAATTTGAAGAATTGTGGAGTTGAATTTTACTACAAGGCTTAGACCAACACATACATGATTTTAATATCTGGAAATGTGTGTTTTTATTTTATCAGTTATGTAATTGTGTGTTATTAGCTATTTTATTTCTGTGCTAGACTGGGATACATTTATGAAATTCCTTAGGGTGAACTGAAAAAAAGAAAATGCAATGGACTAAAATGTTATGGTTGTGTGCCATAAACAGCAAATTAGTATGCAGAATCTGAGAGTTTTGAAACCCCCACACTATTTAGGGACACGTTGAGGAGATATTGCTGTTGGGTTAAAAACCCGTGCTCATTTCCCCAACTTTGCTGTCAGGCTCACAACACCCTCCAAACACGTGCTCTCAAATCCTCAGATTTTCAGCAGAAAGTCTTTCATGTGAAAGGAAAAAAAAAAAAAAAATCAAGGAGACAGATTTTGGTTTCTGTTTATTTTTTTAAAAGCTACAAAAAGATGGTTCTATAGAAGCCATATGAATTTTATTCCTACACAGTCCCCTCCCGAGCAGCGCCTGGGCTATAGACAAAGGGCTGTGTTGCTTAGCAACCCCCCTAAAGCTCATCAACACAGCCTTGGTATTAATATTTATCCCCCCCCTTCCTTAAAAAAAAAAGCCTTACTCTGGAATTTGAAATGGGATCTGTCCTCCCTCTCTTCTGTGCAATTAAAGCAATATTGCTCACTTTTTCCAATTAATGTTACTGGGTAAACCAAACAATTTCTGCCAGGAGGGCCAA
The DNA here is from genome assembly GCA_013389985.1 of Dryoscopus gambensis. Classification (NCBI taxonomy): domain Eukaryota; kingdom Metazoa; phylum Chordata; class Aves; order Passeriformes; family Malaconotidae; genus Dryoscopus; species Dryoscopus gambensis. The sequence goes on from WEIT01035611.1 coordinate 87,543, forward strand.
ATACAGCTCTTGGGCGACTGACTGGAATAAACGTTACATCAGGGATTAATTTCCGTAGCCCAGTGTTCTCTACTGTCAGTGTTTTGTAGTTTCTGTTTCCTTTAGATCACTGAAATCCCTAATTTCCATCTTCCCACCACTTTTTTTCTGAGTCCTCTCCTTCCAGTCCCATACTGAGGTGCTCCCTTCTGGCTGCGACCTCCGCACCGCCTCCAGCAACTCTGGCTTCCCCAGTGGGGCACTGTGGGGGCAGGAGGGGTTTTCCTACAGCCTCTGAGGGCACCCAGGTAGCAGAACAGGTGCTGAACAAACCAGGGTGAAAAAAAAAAGTCAGTAAACACAACTAAAAGCTCATCTACCCACACTGGGACTAACCAGAACCCGGCTGTTCCTTGGCAAAATGATTCTCTGTACCAGCAAGAGGCCTTTGCACAACATGAGTCCCTTTACAGCCCATTTTTGAGAAGTTCAGTGGAACGTAATTAGCACACGGACTGGAGAAAATGTCTCTGGAGGGCGCAAAGCAAATTATTCAATGCCAGGGAAATATTTGGAATTGGCTTTGGTTTTCTGTTTGTCTTAAATGGCCATGAGATCCAGGGGTATTCACTTTCCTGCCCTTCGGCCTTTCCAGAGAAGCACCACCAGAAACACAGATCTGAGTCTACCAGTACAGGCAGTGTATACTCGTTGTCATACAAACTTGTCACTGTATCAAATCACTGTGGCTATGCTGGGATTTGGGGTGAAAAAGAGAAGCAGGATGGAAAGAAGTCAGCTGGAGCTACGACTTACTATGCACTGCTGAGAAAAGGGCACTTAAACAAGTGCCTAAATAAGGGTTTGGTGCTTAAAGTTTTGGTCACATTTGCTTTCTCCAAAATCCTGGCCACAAAATGTGATGCTCTGCAAGGCACAGATGCTTTCTGGAGTAAGCTGGGATGCATGAGGCTGCTGGTAAAGACACTGAAGGATGAGAAAAGAACTGTGATTCTGGAAGCAATTTCTTCTCAAAATCCTTTTCCTTTGGGGGTGAAGAGGAAATTATTTTAAGGTCAGGAGCAGATGTGTTTGGAAAACTAATTGCAAATGTGATAAAGGAAGAGAGGCGCCGGGTCCTTCAAACAGAAGCAGCAACTCTTAAACAGCAATACTGACTTCAGGCTCCAGCAGTGTCCTAATACTATATATTCTTTTTTTTTTCTTTTCGTAACTTCTACCCATTCTATCATGCCAAGCAATAGTAAGAACTGTTTACTAATATCAGTGAGACAGGAGAGCATAAAGACTTATGTTGTTAGGCTACTCTGGAATGGAGAGAACACCTTGCAGGTGCCTCATAGCCAGTTCCAGTCTGCCCTTCCTAGCTGTGAATATGGAGCATATCTCAGGCCCACACTTTCCCTGGAAGGTTACACCAAGACCTGTCATGTGGACTTTTCCCAGCCTGTAAACTCAATGCAGGGTTCTTTAGAACAATGTTAATTCCACTTGGCCAGATCCTCAGCTGGAGCCAGCCAATACACCCATTGCTTTCATCATCTGCACTCGCTGTGACAGCCAGGAAGGATCAGTTCTTTATATCTAAAAATGTTCTTTCTTAAAAGTCCTGAAATCTGAAAGCTTATTACTTTTGATTGGATTAGCCTTCATTCAAAAGAAAAGCAGCTTTCAGCCTCTATAAACTGGACCTCCTTTTGATTCCACTCATTTTTCACTGGTTTTGCCCTTGTGAATCTCCTTTAGGATTACTCCTGACTTACACTGATATAAGAATGAGAAGATATAGAACCACTAAGTGGTCCTGACATTTCGAGCCAAAATGTGTGTGCCAGTCTAGGTGCAGGTGCATCTCAGCACAGGGGCTACAAATACGGGAGAGGAGAGAAGGGGAGTGGGGCAGACGAGCAAACTGAGTGGGAGCTGTGCACAGGGCTGAGCCATTTGGGGAACAGTAGAAGCATCTCCTCTTTTTCCAGCTGTTGATGATTCAGCCTCACCTTTGCTTGCTCTCACGTCACTCAGCTATAAGCAGACACCATCTTTTGGATCCAGTAGTGTCAGTGAGCAAGTACTCTTTAGCACCTTGCTGGTAGACTTTAAATCCCTTCTTGACAGGTCTGGCAGGAAAACAGCTTTCATAAACTTCCCCTGTTTTACTTTGGGCAAAGAGACTCAGCCGAGTTGTGCCTGACCTTTCCTGCTGTGGGTTAGAAAGTGCACACAGGAGCTACTCCTTCAGCCCAGCTGGAAAGACCTCAGTGCAGCGGGGAGGTGGGTGATGCCTGAGGGTAGTGATGCCTCCCAGACTTTGCTACACGCAGAAGAGACTAGCTGGTTGTTACTGTAGATGCTCTGTTAATGCTGCCTGTATGCCCAATCAGCTACAGCATCTTGAGAAGTTGCAGAACAGCACTTCCAAGGGTAACTGGTTTAGCTGGCTTTGTTCTGCTAAATTTACCTCTTTAAATGGCTCTTTAGAGGAGCTGTTGCTTCCCATTTACTTCCTCGGGTTTTTTTTTTCCTTTTTTTTTTTTTTTTTCTGACAGGAGTTAGTGCTGCTGCTCATCCTGATCTCCTGAGCAGATTCTCATCTTCTGTGTGACAGGAGCTCCTTTTGTGCCCTGGGCATTTACTTTTGAATTATTTTAATTTAAAACAATGCTGGTGCAAAGCAGGGGTAATAGCTGTGTGATCCTGCTTTTAGTGCAAAAGTCTGGATCTAGCCTGAGCAGGGAAAGAGCAAATTTCCTTACCTTTTGTTGGTCTCTCTCAAAACTACCTGAGGCAGCACTGAACTTGTTCATTCTTCTCTAAGTCCAACTGGGATAGTGTATTTTCCACTGGGACCAGTAAGGTCCATGTTATACCTGTTGCCAGATTGACTGGATTCAGTGGCCACCAGCCAAGACAGCTGGGCTTGACCCAGTAACCAAGGAAGAGATCCTATTTGACCACTACATGCTGCTCATTTTCACTTCATCTGGCTGCCAAAGGGTTGAAAGGGTTTGTATTTGCAAACCTTTCCCTCTTATGGTGATCTTCCTTCCTCAGCATTCACACATCCTGCTGGGTTTGAGTTAGCCAATATCCTCAGTTTTGGTTTTGTCTTTGGTTTTCAGCTTCTAAAATCACTTGTGCAAAGTAGAAGGGGGGGGGGGTTGTCCCAAAGAAACAGCACATTTTACCGTGTGTAAAAAGCGTCTCACCTATCTAACAAACTCAGTTAACTAATTAATCCTTGCAATATCCCTGGAAGGAAAGTAAACATTATCTCACTTTTACACACGGGGAAACTAAGGCAGAAAGGTGAAGTGAATTGCTCGAGGCTGGTGAAAGATTTAGTGCTGCAGTCAGTTTTATAAACACAGGGGTTTTCTGGCTCCTGGTCCTGCATGCAGGCAATTAGACCAACTCTCCAATGGATAAAGTAGGCTACAAGGCACGACCTTCCCCTTGAAGCAGTGGTGGTGCTCTGGGGTCTGCAGAGAGGCTGAGGCTCACAACTAGGGAGAGGTGAGGGTGGGGAAAGCACTGTCCTGGTCTGAGCCCCATCCCTTTCTAACTGTGCCCCACCACTGTCCCAAAGGTAAAACCAGCTGCCTAATATGTACAGCAAATGGAGCTGCAGAATGCTGCAGAAGTTCAAGGGAGTTTTGGGTCAGCTGTGGCAAATCAGTGTAATTTGAACACAGTGTGGAAGACATGAGTGCTGCATCTCCTGCAAATGAAACTCCATGTGATGGAGAATTCGCTATGCCTGTCATCAGGGGGAATAAACAAGAATATTCATCTGCCTATCTTTTATGGGTATTCCATCTCAGGAAAGGCTGTGAGCAACTTTTCTGGTAAGCATTTTGAGCTGGCGCTGTGCTCAATCTGCTTAAAACTGTTCCACTTGTTCCAGAATTACGCTGGGCGAGGGAGCAGCCTTATCACAGCACTAGACAAGTTCTGGAATCAGTGACAATGGTTTGAGCAGAGAAGTTGATTCAACTTCAGAACCGCTCAAGCTTTCTGCTGCTGTATCTGAGCACAGGGCCGGCCAAAAATATCTATCTGTGGACCAGCTGAGAGAGGAAAATCAGAACATCTGTGCAGCAGGGAAACTTTGCTGTGTCGTCAGACAGCACTGTCAAAGGTACTGCTCTAGGGAAGGTTGTACCAGTGCTTCAGTCTTGCTATTAATAATGAGCATTCCTGCTCTTTCTGAGACAGAGAACTGGTGACTGAGGAATTAACACTGCCCCTCCAAACTCACCAAACTGTTTTTATAGCTAGTGGGTCTCTGCTTTAAAACAAAACAAAAACAGCTCCAAAAATCTGGCAAGTGAGTGCCAATAATTTTTATTTCTGCACTGAAGCAAATTGTTCCAAGCATTTTGTGAGAGAAGGACAAGAGAGGACAATCCATCAGTGCAGAGTACATCAACATATTAAAAAAACGCAAGTAGCGGGGAAAGCTTTTAATTTGAATGATATCAGTGCCCACAAGCATGACAATAATTAAAGGTCTGCCAGCATGGGTATTATACATTCTGGTTTAGTGCATTTAATATCTCAGCTGCTTCAAATCACATCAGCCTGATGGCTGGCAAACATGTTTCCACTCTGGATGCAAATCAAACTCTCACACACCGTTCTGAAGCCTCACTTTAAAGGTAGGACTTCTTTGCATCAAGACAGGACAGGTTGTCCTTTGTCCTTGCAGTTCTGTAATGCTGGTACACTTCCACTGCCTGAGAAAAAGGAGAAAAAATTATTCTCCTTACACTCAGACGGAAGTGTTATCGTACCCTACTTCAGAGAAATTTTTCCGGCTGTCAAAACTTTCTTTCTCCCGTGGCAGGTGTGTGTTCCGTGATCTAAAAGGGATGCTCCCTCCCTTTCGGGTTGCAATGAGGGTAAGGGAGGGGCTGTGGTCCCTCCCTGCTCTGCAGCCCCGGGCTGGTGCCTGACAGGGCACATTGTGCTCCACTGCGTTCAGCTTGCCGTGGGTGGGCTGACTGCCCGGCTGCAGCCAGCTCTGATGGGGCAGCAGGGCAGCCAAGGGGTTTTACTTCACCTTCGGGTGCTTCCGTACTGCGTTATTCCCGCAGAGCCACAGGAGCTCCTCAGGAAGCGCAGCCCAGAGCGGCAGTGGCACAGCACCAAGGTGGAGGAGAACAGCTGATCGCTTTTGCAAGCAGTCATTTCCAATTCACAAAAACAAGCCAACAACTTATTTTATTTTCATTTAGGGAGGGGGGCATAAAAATTAAAAAAACAACAAAGAGAGAGACTAACGGGCGATGTGACTTGCATCACCATGAATACTCCGGTTCCATGTCCCCCCCTCACTTTCCCTCTGCCCGCTTTCCCTTTCAGCCCATAACCTCGGGAGGGCAGGAGCTGTCTCTCACTGCGTGTTTATGCAGATCTGAGCACAATGGGGCCTTGATCCTCCCTGGGTCCTTCTGATGCTACTGCAGTACAGCTGAGGAGGAGGTTTTAGACAGAGATGGCTGCTAGCTTCAACTTGTAAGAGACTGAAAGTGCCCTGGAGGTCAGGGGGGAGGTGACACATCCTGAGACCTTGGGAACATTAAGGAGTCGAGCAATTAGCTGGCTGGAGGTTGGCAGGGAGAGTGCTGGATCTGAAGCCACCAAGCAAAAGTGTGACCTTGTTAGGATTTAAAAATGGAGAGCTCAAGGGGGTACAGAAGGGAGAATGGGAGGTCAAATGAAGGATATAGACAGACAGATACAAAGGTTAAAAAAAAAAATCCAGTGGTGGTTTTCTTTGCCAGTTTCACATCTGCTGTTGTACTGGGCTGATGCCTCGAAATCACACTGGAGCAGTTTTTTCCCTTGAGAGATGTGATAAATGATGGTGCATGTACTTCTAGACCATTGCAAATGCAAGGTAAAGTATGAAAGCCTTTCAAGCAAATATGATTTGCAGTGGACCAGGAGAGAATGCGCCACAGGTTTGTATCACATCAGCTGAGGGGCAGAAACCCTCTCTTTTAGGGGCCAAATATTTCTTAAGCTGTGCTGATTTGACCACTCTGGGCAGGTTTGTTTTGAGGGTGCTGTTCTGTGCGGATTGACTCCGCCTGGAGGAGGTGTGAATTCATACTGCAGCCTTTCCTTCAGTGGGGACATTGGTACAGTTCTGTCTGCCCCTTTGCATACACATTTTGGAGGCTGATTAGTTTTAAAGCCTTCCATACCCTAACAAATTGTTCAAAAGCTATTAGGAATAGGTGTCTACCTTAGCAATTTAGTGTGCTGGAGGGGTTCTTGATATAAATTCTCCTTGTGTCCTTACTTTGAATCTTGCAGTTGCACTCAGGCATCCCTCTGATCACAGCAGTGACCAACTCAGGGCCATTTCTCACCTGCTGGAACCACGGCTGGAGTCATGAGGTGCCACCCAGGGTGCTGCACTTGCAGAGCTGCCAGCTGCTGGTGCTCTGAATTTGTGTGAGGGGTTGTACCACAGGCTGCCCATGCTTCATGGCTGGGAGAGGTGTTATGTGAACGTGTGGGTTTGGAACTGTAATGGGAGCAAAAATGAACCAGATTCTTAATTCTAGTCGGTTATGTAAATCTGTTCACAGAGCATTTGAATCAGGTAAGCCTTGTCTCCAGAAGACACAAACCCACACCAGCCCAGATCGAGTGCTGGTGGCTGGATTCAGTCATCAGCCATAATGAATAACTTGAAATAGCGTCAGTTTTACTGACAATGTTGTTAATTTTAACAAGAGTTTTGTTTTATGCTGATCCACGTAATGATTACTTTAAATAATTGCTGTCTGCTATTAATTGGCGACTGTGCTGCCTGCCTGGCCACCTCCTGCCAGTGCAGAGTGTGTGACACAGCGCTGGCTCCCCGCAGGACGCCCGGCCAAACAGCCCCAGAGGAGGCAGGTCTTACAAAGATCTGCACTCTGAGAGAAAGCCAGATCAAACACTTTCGTTTGTGTTCTGCCCCTCACCCACAGGATCCTGCTACCCCACTGGGCAGTATTTGCAGTTACCACTGCTCTCTGCTGTCGTATCACACTGGCCCAGACTCAGGATTCCTACTCCTTTCCCTTCCTTACTTGCGTCCATTGTGCTGGGAGCTGCCAGCACTGGAGGTGCCCTGAGCCTGCTTTCCACAAGGCCCACTCCTTTACCACATCATCCAGCTCTGATGGGAGCTCCTTTCTCCCTGCACTGCCCATGGGCTGTGGGATCACACCAGATTGCCAGTTAATACCTGCAGAGGCACGAGTGTGAAACTTTATTTGGGGAAATGCCTCCAAAACCAGCATCTGGATCAGAGCACCTGGAAGAAACTGTCCAGTAAAAACCCTCAAGCACAGGGAATGCTGGACACCACGTTGGCCTGGCACCAGCAAGATGATGCTGACACGCTCCATCAGTGTCTCTCACAACCTCAGCCACATCACTTGGGTAGTCTGGGCCACCAGAAGAGTCAGTGATCTCCAAAATCCCCCTCCCCGCAGGGTTTATCACAGCAGACTTGGGAAGGGTGCTAAGGAGCCTCTGGCTCTGGCTGTGTGTGGGAAGCCCTGGGTAAGGGAGGGGCTGGGGAGGAGCTGGAGTGTAAAGACAGATGGCCTGGGAAGGGATTTATCCCGAAAGGAGGGATGTATCAGAGCAGCCTGGGAGGGGATCACAGCAGCAAGAGCAATAATGCAGCTTTTTTGCTACAGAATAGAAAGAGGGAGCTAGATTGACGTGCAGATATCACTGCTGGCAGATTTGGTTCCCAGGGAGTTCCCAGTAGCACTATTAATAAATGACAATTTTTATTATATACTTTGCACTTCAGAACCATTCTGATTCTCACTGCTTGCTTCATTTTTGAAGAAACACCACCACTAGACTGCCACTTGGGCACCCATCTTTCTGATGCACAAATTTACCCTTGTCTCCTTGTATCTGCACGTCACCAGTTCATTTTGGGGGTAACTTCCATATCTTTCAGTATTTGGACATTGCATTTGCTTTCACCCAGAGACAGGCTGCTAGAGGATATAAAAGGGTTTGGGGCAGCTGAAATGTGCAGAATCTGCTGGTTCCTGGGTGGTATAGGGATTTTTATGCTCCCTTTAGGCAGAAAATAGAAAAAAAAAACAGGCCCGGCTAAACCAGTCCCACCCTTGTCTGCTCTATGTCTCCCCTCTGAACATCAAAGCTCCCCAGTAGCTTCCCATTCTCCAGGATAAAAAACAGTGATAGATTCACATGGACATCTTTGAAACACCACACCTTTGTCTTCATAGTTCATTTTTCTTGGGGGTTGCTGGTACCCAAAATTTGATGTTTAGGAGCAGCAGGACATGAAAGGATCAGTGTAGCCAGAGGTTCTTCTCCTGGGAAATGTTTGAGGAGGTGCAAAAAAAAAGCAAATCTGAGACTCAGTAACTCTTACCTGAATGCTGGCATTAAAGTCACATTAGGACACCACATTTATGAACTACATGCTTGTGATCACAGAGTAACTTCCAGTATTTTAGATGTAATGGTGAAGCCAAAGGGCAGCACAGCAGATGAATGGGAAATTGATCAACTCTTCTGGACATATCCCACTGTATCCCAGAATCTATGTGCATGGTCCAGATAACTACAGTGAGAAATGCTGGAGAAGTTTATAGGTTAGAGACTTGTGTTGTTTAGGGCAGAGTGGTTGAATTCTGGAGCTCTGTGTCTTTGGAGTTTATGATTTGCACCAAGTTTTCTGACCAGCAAAGTTGGGGTTTTTTTCTTTTTCTTTTTCTCTTTCTTTTTCTTTTTATTTTTCTTTTCCTTTTTCTTTTTCATTTTTTCCTTTCTTTTTCATTCTTTTTCTTTTCCTTTTCCTTTTTATTTCTTTTTCTTTTCCTTTTTATTTCGTTTTCTTTTTATTTCTTTTTCTTTTTCTCTTTTCTTTTTTCTTTTCTTTTCCTTTTTCTTTTCCTTTTCTTTTTTTTTGTCCCCCAGGAATTTTGCTCCAACAAATTGCTCTGAAAGCAAATAGTCTTAAGAGGTTAACAGATTTTGTTGCACAAATGTGTTTCATTTCTTAAATACTATTATTTATTTCTGTAGGTCATGAAGTAAAAATTGAGATCATCTACGGTCACTTTCCTATCAGACAGGCATATTCAAATATTTAATACACAAGTTAAAGTACTCAAGCACTGCCTTTAAATCAGGCTCCTCAAGCCTAGTCCTGCACAACCTACATCTCCATTTCATAGCAATGCTTGAAAAAAGCACTCCAGCATTTGTTCCCTTTATTGTTTATCTTATGGGTCAGATTAATGTCGCCCTGTCAGTTATTTTGCCAAATTGAACCCTCAGTTCAGAACTCCAAAACAGGCATGTGAAAAATGTACAGTAGAGTATTTTCTATCTAAGATTAGGTTCTACCCTATCATCCAGGGTTAATTTAGGACCATTAATTATGCGTGGGTTGGCCATAAGTTTTCAGGCATGTATTATTTTATTACCTGATCACATAATTAAAATGTCACTTATCAAGGGACAAATTTTAATGAAGTTAAAAGCACCCTGATGACATATTGTTATTTGACCTGTTATATATGAGGATTATTTCTTGCCTGTTACTGATTGAGTTTCTTTGACAGCATGAAAATCACTGGTTTTCAATTAGCTTTTTCTTCATAGAGGGTTCAAAGCCATATACTACATCCTTCTTCTGCCTTCCAAGACCTCCTTTCACTGAGGTACACTGAGGTACACTGAGGTACACTGAGGTACACTGAGGTACACTGTTTTCACACTCTGAGCTCATCAGCTTGTTCAGCTGCTAGAGGAAGGGTAAAAGTTGTTGATCTGTGATAAAATGTGTGCAAAGAGGGTCAGGAGGAGGAGGAGGCCATAATTACAGTGGTATCTGCTGAAGGACACTCAAATTGAGCTCAGTTCAGCTGGAACTGGAGGAACCGACTTAGGAGACAAGAGTAAAATGTGAATTTCAAGAAAGCAACAGCTAGGAGGGTGGCAAAATAACTCACAACAGGATTCCAAAGTATGTAAATACCACTGGAAAGAGGTGAATCGAGTGGGGCAAGATGTTGTAGTGAAGGATAACAAAGAGGAACTAGAAAAGCACTGGTTTACTAGAAGTTGCCTCCTGCTAGTGCCACCAAGGGGGCAGATGAGTGGGGCTGGGTAGGAAGGGGTTTGTTGCTGCTCAGGTGGTCACAGACGGGATAGATCATTGCCATTCCAGGTTCTGAAGCTGTTTTATCCAGGTACATGCTCAGAGTGTTCATTGGGAGTTACTTCAACGAGAACCTGACATAATTTGCCGGGGTTTCACCAGTACTGGCAATACTGAGGGAAGGTAGGCTTAGAGAAGGCATTAGGAAGAACTCCTTGACTATGAGGGGGGTGAGGCACTGGAACAGGTTGCCCAGGGAAGTTGTGGATGCCCCATTCCTGGTGGTGCTCAGGGCCAGGTTGGATGGGGCTCTGAGCAACTTGACCTGTTGGAAGGTGTCCTTTCACTTGGCAGGGAGTTGGAACTGGACAATCTTTAAGCTCCCTTCCAGCCCAAATCATTCTGTGATTCCATGACTTAAGAAGGAAGGAAGCTGCAGTGGACAGACAGTCGAGTAGACTAGCTCATTCTCTCTTTATCCCAGTTCATGATCTCAAGACCAGGCAGGCTGTGCTGCAGTTACAGTCTCCAAATCACAAAGCTGTGCATTAAACCAGTGTGGCCCACCTTAGAACGGAAGAATACAGCAGCTTTGACCAGCCTTAAGAGAGATAAGGCATGAAATGCTGTTGCTGCTTCCTTCAGTCTCAGAGAAGTGGTGGGTTGTTTCTCCGGCCACCATCCTTCCCCAGGCTGGATGTGCAACCTCTCTGACAGGTGCAGGGATAACCCTGTCATTTGCCCCAAGACCAGTGGTTCCAGAGTTTTGTTTCTTTAGTAGATGGAGCCTGGGAGTGAGAAAAGTCATTTGCAGTGCAGTAAGTACTTCTGTGTCCGTCTGTTTCGGTGACAACAGCATAAATTCAGAAGTTTTCTGTGTTTTTTCTGGATCAGAGTTCAGCCTGGGGGTGAGCACCACCTCAGTCTGACACGTGCTGCATCTTGCAGGAAAAGCCCTGACCACAAGATATGCAGCCCCTGGACGACTGAACACCCCAATTCCCTGAGAAAGGAGTCTCAGGCTGTTTGCCTCCCATTCTTTCCATCCCCTGGGAAAGCTCTGAGTCCTTTAAGCCTCACTGCAGTGGCACCGCTGAGGCAAGCCTGCCATGGTTCCTCACTGCCAGGTAAAATGTACCCAGGATGATGGAGGAGCAGGAATGCACTGCTACAGGATGCTCTGAACTCTGGTAACTCCAGGGGTCCAGGCTGCATTCAGCTTGAGTCAGAACATTGCTCCATACCTGGGCTTCCAGGACACTCATCTCAGGGTAGCCTCTTGTCTGCTGCTGCCAGGCAGAATCCCTGCAGCCTCCAGGATCTGCTGGCTCTCAGCCACAGATATGAAACCCCTCTGTCTGCCTGCACACAAAGGTTTGGTGGGCTGCATCTGGCCACAAGCCAGGCTTCCCCTCTGCTTACCAGCCCCACTTTGACCTCACCTAGATTAGGCTCAAGCTATTTTGCTTCTACATCTCCTCTGCTCACATAATATGGCAAAATTTGGATGCTGTTATCCACGATAATACAAAGTTTGATAAAGACCTCACCCTGTGTTCCAGTTCCTTTCAGAGCCCTGAGACCTATATTGCACAAAAAGGAGCAAGGGCGGGGAACCACCTACAGCCACTTATTACACATTATCGATTTCTTTCCATTGTGAAAAACAGTCCCTTTTTCAAAAAGCCACCTTCCACCCCCTCCCTCGTAGCTATTGATTCCATAGACCAAAACAATAATGTGCACCTTGCTGCAGTGAACTTATGAATGTCTAATTTTGAACAGGAAAATGTCACAGACCTGCAGTCATAGGCAGGGCTTTGAACTGAAATGTATATCCTGTCTCTTCATCCGTGGTTTCCTGCAGGGGAACATTTACTCCCTCCAAAATTCACTGTTAATTTAAGGATTGTTAATGATACCCAGTCTCTCGCTGGCAGAGAGAGGAGGATGCAATTGTCCATTTTGGTTCCCAGGAGGCCCTTGAATGGCTGTGACAAGGACCAATAATAGGACTTAGATAAAAAGAGAAGTTGCTAACTTTGTCCCAATGTATCATAGTTATAATTTCCTTGAAAGATGAAAGGATTGTTAAACTGACTGGGAATACAAAGCAACTCTCCTCAGACTGAACTGAATCATCTTTGCCCATTTCGACTGTATTGTTCCTTTTCTTATCTGAGTATTGGGGAGTCCTAATGTTTCTTGCAAGTAGCTTAGTCTGAAACCCACCCCCTAAGTGACAGAGATGCAGGTTTGTGGGAGATTTAGGTGCACTGAGAACCTGATCCCCGGAAATATTTAGATGCAGAAGGATGCAGAGATGCCCAGAGACAGTTTTCTCGAATGATCAAGGTTACAAATCCTCCTGGACTATCCTTTCCCCTGTAAGAATATCAAACTGCCAGTAAGATTCTGACCACAGTTCCTCTCATAGCAGGTGGTACCATTTTATAAGAAAGTTTCTATAATATTATATTTTCATTCCACATTATTGGATAAGTCTGGACTTTGACCTATTTGAAATCCTAAGATTCCTATAAGAAAACCAACTCATCCAAATTACAGGACTTTGCAATATGACCACTATATTTCTTTTAGAAGATTACCATAAAGATTGATTCTGCTGAATATAAAGAACATGTGTTTGTGGGTAGGGAGAAATATCCCCATAAGAACTTCAACAATTCTCATTTTATAATGACCAGGAACTTTTATTAGACAAATAAGAGACATTTTGGATTCACTGCTACTTTCTATTTTAAGCTTCAGACAAAGGCTTGGCAGCTTTCAACCACTCAGGATGTAGCACTAGAGGATGCTGACAAGGGAAATTGCCACTGTAGGAAATTATCTGTCCCCAGGGAGGGGAAGCCAAGGGAAAAGAGTTTACATTTTGGGTCTTTGCAATAGTAGAGCAAGGGGAGACTTGCACTAGGGTAAAGAAATTAAATGAGTCCTTAAAAGAAACTGTCTAAGGGCTCTTCTTCTTTGGGTGCTGAAAAAATTTGTAGCCTGTGCACATCAGAATTAAGAACCTAAGAAACTGTCAGGCAAGAGCTTGGAAAAAGCAGGAGAAAATACAGTAAGAAAATGACAATGCAGGAGAATAGTTTGGCTTAACTGTTGAGGAAGTAAAAGGTGGGAGGTATTTCTGGGATAAGAAGCAATTGAAGTCAGCGAAATTCACTGTGATGTGAGTTTGGAGCCTGCAGTAGTTTTTGTGTTCCCATGAAACACACCTGACCAGAGCAAACTGCTGCAGCCTGTCTTACTTCATGGATAATTTCTTTGTATTTAATTGCTTGTTTCGGTCCTTGAAGACACACTTTCTTTCCCTGGTATTTGTGTGGGATTGTCACTGTGTTAAAATGTTGTACAGATTACCAAAAGGAGGCTGTGTGTGCATGTGCACGCTGTGTTTATGGGTAGGCACACTTATCTGAATTAGTTTTGTTATTATGCAGACTTAATTCAAAATACATTAGAGGAAGACATTATTCAACAGCTAATAGATGCTATACCATCAACATATTCTAATAGGCTGATTAGCAATTTTATTGTATTCAATTTGCGGCGTGGCAATTCCATGTCAGGTGGAAGAACTATCAAAATGAAAAACTGCGTTAAAATTAAAAACCAGCAGTCCAAGTTTCAGTCTGAATGAGCTTCCTGGTGGAATGAGGAAATGTGTTTATCCATGAACCTGCCCTGAATACCTGTTAAAAATAGGCTATGGAAATCTTTTGATAAAGGTGGAGAAATTAGGTGTTTCTACTATTTCACACACAAAATTAGTAAATATGCCACTGGGGTTTTGGAGTTTCTTCTTTTGGTCCTCTCTGTTCCCTCATGAGAATAACACCAAAGAGTCACAACCCTGCACACTTGTTTTTGGAGGAATTTTTGTCCTGCATCCAAAAACTGTTTGATTTGTCTACTGCCTTCTGAAACACAGGGGTGGAAGCAATAGTTTATTGTCCTTTGCCTCTCGTTTTCACACCTATAAAGAAGACACCTCTTAACTTACTGGCAAAAAAATGTATGCTGGGGAAAGTGTGAGGATTTTTCATGTATCCTGCTCAGTCCTTCACAGAGCCTAGGCACAGGAAAGGCTTCTGCCAGAAAGCCAGCTGGAATCCTGAAGGGAATGGGCAACACCACACTTTTGCACACCCAGATGAGAGAGGGAATCCTCTTCCCTCCTGAACCACCTCAGAGCCCCTGTGTTGTCTCTGGTGGCCCTCATGGTGCTGCGGCTCCTCGGTGAGGCTGCCCCAAGGGACTCCCCTGTCCCCATGCCCTCACAGTTTCCTACCACACTGTTTGCACTGACGCAACTGTTTGTGAAGCTGCACTTTGACATCTCAGGTCGCTGAGTTGATCCCATTAAAAACAGCCCCCCACCTAAGAAAGAGCCAAGAAGATGGATTTGCAGCAGGTGCAGATACTGCTGCCATCCTCGGCCCTTCTCTCTCTCTGGTGAAGCATCTTGTTCCCTTAGCAGAGGCCCTGGCAATTTGCTATGGCACTGCCAGCCCCAGGGTGCTAAGGCAACCCAAAAATTACCAGCAGTTTAAATCAGTGCTCGAGCCGTGACCTCAAATACGACTTTGCTGTCAGTTCAGCTGGACCAGTGACTAATGAGAGTGCCCACTTGTCCCAGCCGTGAGCTCCTGCCACCCACAGGGTGGGACAGGGTGCCTTGCTGACCTGGTGAAGTAACATCTTTTTCTCCTTTTGCTTTCAGCTCCATCAGCATCCAGCTTTCACTCCCTGTGGGCTGGAGGTTCAGCAGCAGAGGTGGGGGAGGCACTGGGAAATCACAGCTGCACTGGAGGAAGACAGGGCCATCCCTTTGGGAAGGGAATGTGGGTTTAGGTCAGTTTAATCCAGTTGCAGGGCTGTGTCTTGGGAAAGCTTTGGAGACGACAACCAGCCCACTCACTGAGTTCTCCTGAGTGATGGTGACTGCCACGCAAAGGCCATTGCAGACAGATGGGACAAAGACTGCCTCAGTCCTGGCCATTAAACCCATCCAGGGGGATAAGACACATCCCCAGGCATGCACATAAGCACCCACGAGGCTGGAGGGGTTACTTGTGTCACTGAAATTTTTTTACTGTGTTTTTGCAAACGCATCCCCTTCAGGGATTTTGTCTTGCAAAGGCAGTAGAGAAACACCCCCCTGACACAGCCGTGACTTGTAGGGATGAAAAGCTGTTGGAACTGATGTCTGGCTGAACCCTGCTGAGCTGGGCTCCCTGTAGCAGGCTGAAGGCAGGGTGAAATGCTGCCCAGTGCAAGGGGTGCTGCTTTACAGCCCCTCAGCAAACTGCAGTGGAGGGTGCAGTGCTGTGAAGCATCGAGTGCTCTGTGCCTGGGAAAGCCTCAGGTGAAGAGGGAGGTGGCACGTCTGAACACACACATAGAGTCTTGTTACAGCCCTATTTCTGCAAAAATGATAAACGGACTAAAGCAGAAGCTGCAACAAACTGCAGGACAAGTTCTGTGAGCCAAAGTATGCTCAACATCATGTGGTATCCTTTTAAATCTTGTTTGGAACTAAAATATTCTGTTGGGTTTCTTTTTCCCTCCCAACAGAAAACATGGTCTATTGTTACTTAAATAGCATATATTTCTGTAATAGCCTTTTAATGCAGAGCTGTTTTTCTTTAGGGCCTTGAATATATGCAAATGGAAATGAAGAAAAGAGCTGAAGTAGAAAGGAAGCACAGTAGTCTGGAAAAAACAGAGGGGCGAGGGACTGTAAAGATCAATGGGCAAAGCAAGCTTATTAGGCTTTTGGGGGGGGAAGGAGGGGGTTATTAAATACCTCATGTCTCATCCTATGTGAATATAGCTTCCTTATTGCAGAGGCTCCGCAGAAGTCAGAATGTGTGAAGGAAGCAGCCTCCACTGAGATAAGTGATACAAATCAGAATGTTTCCATTCCCTCAGCTGTGATGCCATTCGACTCCAAAAGCACTGTTTAAATATGAATGGCATCCTGTTTATGTGCGTATTAGCAATATGTATGTCCATAAAGACCTGCAGAAATGCAAATATTGCTCTGCACACAAGTGTCTCCCACTGAGGCTGCCTGGAAAAGTAGCATCAGGACACAAATTGGTAACAATAAGTGCAGCTGAAGCCAATAATGAGGTAAAATACATATGCATGTGTGAGGAGTATAAAACCTTGGCTCTGAATCATGTGCCTCCTAAAGTCTGGTGATATCAATTCCCCAGTGCCTCTGCCTCTCTGTCCTCGGCTACAGGTGTGACCAGCGGATGGCTCCGTCTGCTTCCAACACCTTGGATGAGTGTCCATTTTACATGGCAGAGGCTGCCAGAGCAGAGCAGATGGGCTAGAAACAGCTTTTGTTGCACAGGTTTAAGCAAATATAGCAATTATGCTGAAATTTGCTTAAAATGAAGATGCTGCTGAAACCCAGGAAAGGGTGCACAAACAGAAACCTGCAGTGCCATATTGAGTGCACAGGTCCTGTCTGATCAATGAATGCATCAGTGCTGCCCAGTTCACAGCAATATCCCACGCCCGTGCTTTTAAGGAAGAGCTCAAGGAGAGCCAATTCCCAGTATGGAAGTTTACAGGTTTATGTGTTTGGTTATTCCTGCGATGTTAGCAGTGGGAGGGTCACAGAAGGTCCCTGTACGTAGGGTGTGTTTTTTCCAACTCATCAGCTGTTTTAGTCTAGTGTCCTTAGCTGTGCTGGAAACTCTGACTAGATAGATTTTGTTCCAGCCAAGAGCTCTCCAAAGCATTATTTGTGAACACTCATTCGGAGAAAACCTAAAGATTTGCTTATAGCTGTTTTTCATCAGCATTTGCACCAGTGATACCACTGCGTCTGCCCGAGCGTTGGTGGAGAGCACAAGCCTTGCCAGGGTTCATGTGAAAGCGGCTGCGTGCAAGTTCACACAGGAGGTTCTTCCCGTCCCCCAGTCTCTTTTTACTGGTTTTGCTGTAGAAAGGGGAGAAATTGATCCTCAGAGAACATGCACGGCAGGGGATTTCTTCCGATTGCGTATCTCTGAATTCTCACCACCCCCTCCCAAACTGCAGCAGATGACTCTTCCTGTGCCTTCATGCCAAAGCTTCACCAGAGTTCACGCAGCCTTCAGAAACCAGATTGGAAACAGGTCATTAGACCACTTTCATAACAGTGAGAAGTGTCATGCTTTTTGGCTTAGCTGAGAATAGTTAACCAAGAGAGAGTCTTCTGAGTGACATTTCTCTGGAGAACTCCCTAAAATCAATTATCTTCTAAGCACGGGTAATCTCAGCCAGAAAGCTGAACCTCTGAGGAGCCAGGAGCTTTTTGTACAAAGAGAAAAATTAAACTCTTTGCAGTAAAAATTCCAACACTTACAAGCCAAACTAGTTACAGAGGATACAGATGTGTCACTTTTTAATTAGTCTCTGTCTGTGTCAGTTTGTATTTGGTCTCTGTACAGCAGACCATCGTCTCACCCACAGTGAGGAATCTTTAGGGTTTTGCAGTGACAGGAATCTTTTTGCCGCAACTTTTGTTGTTTACCTCTGAAATTTTAATGAAATGGAAATTTAGGGGAGGGGGGAAGGCTTGGGGTTTTTTCCCTTAAGCATTATCTTACTACCTTGATTCAGAAAACTTCCAAATTGTGCATATCTCCTGAAGACAGAATTAATAATCATATGATCTATCATGGGGAATTGACTGTCACTTTGACAAATGAGATATTAAACTCTGCCAAGCTTGAGAGCTGAGAGGATTTGGTGTTTTAGCAGGTGCTGAGTGCTACCCTCGCTTTCTTCCCCAGTGTTTCTCAACCCAGCCTCCAAAAGGTCCAGCCCATGCAGCTGACTGGGAGTTTTGCTCAAGAACAGCAGGATCTGAAATGCTGCAGGCCAACACTACCTAAAATTCAGAGGTATGACCAGCTCTAAAAAGGGCCAGATATTACAACTGAGATGCTGCTGTGAAGAGAGACAGGTAGGGCTACCCTTACCCTGGAGGCCATATTTTCTTTATTCTCGTATATGTATGTTTAATAACCCTGCCGTATCCTATCTCTTATACATTATGCAGTAGGTTGTCTATATGGTGTTTCTCCATGTGTGGAAAGAGTCAGCCCCTAGCAATTTGCAGTAAACATGAATGCCCAGGGAGGAACTCCCTGAGTGGGGCTTGAAGGATGCAGTAATTCTGGGAGCATTTACTCTCTCTGTTGCTAGCACAGTGCTTAGGTGCTCTTCTCCTTGCCTAAGTGTACTGAGGTATTTGTTGCAAAGCAATGGGATTGTGCAGGATTGTGGGGTGCCTGACATCACAGAGGTGCACAGGATGGGGTGAGAGGGCAGGGTCCAACATATTTACCAAACACTGGTTAGCCCCAAGCAGAGCAAAACGTGTCACTGTTCTGTCAGATCCTTTCCCAGGCTAACTCCTCTCACCCTTCCCCTTGTCTTTGGCCCATGGAGCCAGTTTCACTGCTAGCCAAACTCTGTATCCCTAAGGATGCCCCTCTAGCCTGAACACCTGCATCACCAGCTCTCTCCGTTCTCTCACATGCTGAGGCATCATGTTTGGTGCTTTTATGGGGGTGGTGGCAGCAACAACAGCATTTTCTGTCCCCAGGCTTTGAAACATCCACCAAGGACCAGAGCTGGAGCACCCTGATGCTGTGTGAGACTGGGAAGCTGGAGGTGTCCAAGGTTCCCAGGCTGGGAAAGCAGCTGTACTCACACCCAAAGCTGAGCCCACTGGTGGGGCAGAAGGTGGATTTTTGGTTCATTGCAGCGGGGCGAGGAGCCTGCACTTGTCTGTTCTGACATCCAACCTTGGGCAGGTCACCGCTCTTTGGGATGCACAGAGCCCGCTTGACCAGGTGCTGCTGAATCAGGAGACAGCCACCTCCCAAACTGCTGCTAAAACCTCTCAAACTCACTGCTGTCCTGCCCAAAACCTCACCTCATTCCCCAGCAGACTGGCTGCATTTTTGAGCACAGCAGGGAACAGCTGCAATGAGTCTGTCTTCAAACACATACAGGACTTAAGCAAAGCATCCACTAATAGCAAAGCCCTGCTCTGAGGTTTACCTTCTTTTTTTTTATTTCCCTAACCACTGATTTTCTACCATTTTGGGATGTCTTTTTCCAATTTAAATGAGCTTAAGTTCTTTGGGGCACTGAGCAAGAAAGATTTCCATGTTCCCTGGGAAAATGGAGCTTGTACACACTCTTTTCTCAAGTTTTGGTCACGTATGGGATTGTGCATCTTCTTTACTAACCAGCAGGTGTGTGTGATGGGACACCACAGCCCTCTAGGTAGTGCTGCTGTGGGTGTAAGGTGTTGCTGGATCCATGCTGGCAGTGCCTTGTGTTCTGCTTTGCCCTGGAATTCTCTGAAAGAAAGTAAAGTCTCTTGCTCATCTCTTTCTCTGCAAATTTTTATCCCAACTTGAGATAATGCTCAAACACTGAAAGCTGAAGTGATTTAATTACATCTGTATAGACAGCAAATGAGAGTGTGCTCTTGGTCACAACCCCTGCAGTTGAGATAATAAGAGAATTTCCATTACACCCTTCTTTTCTGTCTCAGGAAAGTCTGAATAAAATTTTTCACTCTCTTTGAATAGCTGTAATTAAATTTGTACAGCACGCAGGATTTTAGCTACTCCCCAAGCTGAGGGGCAGTCTCTGCAGGGACTATTTTTGCCTCTGAAAGCTTCTGTCATCAGGCTAAGAAATACCTTCTGAAAACCAAAATTATCAATATACACTGGTATGTTGCTCTTCATGAAGCACCTATATGAAATACTGAATCTAATTGGCACCTGGAAAATTGCTATTATACCTAGGCTGTAATCAAACCACAACTTCAGACAAAATGTGATGACTTTAAATGGTCAATCCAGCTGTCAAACATCTGGTAAATATGCAATGATTAAGAAACAAAAAGTGTTTGTTTACATTCATCTGAACACCTCTACTTTTTGTGTCGCCTGTGTCATGTTTTGAAGAAATTCCAATTCAACTGTTAATTTAACCCCTCAAATTCTAGGCTTACAGCTGTTTTCTGATGGCTACAAGCTTCTGTTAAATGGTCTTTATTCAGCTTTTGGCCTTCCAGTAAGAGTTAAAGAGGTGGGATCAGTCATGTTGGATGGGGCTCTCAGGACCTGACACAGTGAATGGTATCCCTGCCTGTGTGACAGGGGGGTTGGAAATGAATGGTCTTTAAAGTCCCTCCTAACCCAGGCCATTCTGTGATTCTATGACTCTGTGATTCTATGATTCCATGACTCTATGATTCTATGATTCTGTGATTGCATGATTCTATAAGTCTGTGATTCTATGATTTCACAATTCTATGATTCTGTGATTCTGTGGTCAGCCACCTGTGGATGTGCTGGTCTCACAGGAACCAGCCTGCACACCTGCCATGGTGATCCAGCACCCTCAGGCCACATGGGAAGGCCTCAGGACCGGGCTCTGCCGTGTCTGCATGTTTGTTTTACACTAAATGTGGAGAAAATGGGGAGAGTCACAGGTTGGTGAGGGCTGCTGCAGTTGCTGGTTCTGCCCTGCTGTGGACACTCTGCCTGCTCCAGCCATGATTAGTTTCTTATCCCAACACAGGATATTGGGACTGGAACATGGCCATGCTAACTTTATTTTTTCATTAAACTAAACAAATTAGTCTCAAAAGATACAGTGTGATCCAAAAGGGGCATTACCATTTTTTAGCCAATTTTCTTATTGCTGCTCTAAAAGTATGAGGAGGTGCATTACAGGGATATAGTTTAAAACCATGCCAGCAGAAGAATTTAGATGTTGTCCAAAATTAACAAATCCAAGTGTTATTTCTCCCAGAGGTTAGATGGTATCATTTTTATTTTTTTTTCCATCATATTTAGGTAGCACTTCCCATAAACTCTGCAGCCAAGAAAACTTTTGAATAATTTTAGCCATTATTAAATTAAATTTTAGAGACAATTATCAAAGCATGGCTAGCACACGTAGCAGGGTGAGGGTTTATGTGCTTTTATTGGACAAGTAGGAGATGGTGTTTATTTTTCCTGGATTACAAGGAGTCTTGGTTTCAAGACATGCCCATGAACACCTTTGTTCCCGGGGACAGTTTTACCCTGCCAGCTGTGCGTGTCCATGGATTTAGCAT
Source organism: Dryoscopus gambensis (assembly GCA_013389985.1). Lineage (NCBI taxonomy): Eukaryota > Metazoa > Chordata > Aves > Passeriformes > Malaconotidae > Dryoscopus > Dryoscopus gambensis. The sequence continues at coordinate 108,902 of WEIT01035611.1, forward strand.
CCTCAGAGGCTGCTGCAGCCTGCAGAGAAAGGCACTGGAGGCTCCATCAAGAGTAGGCACCAAGCCATGTGGCACCAAAACTATCTAAAGAAAGGAGAAAGGAAAATGAGAATAAACACCTTTGTAAAGCTGTTCTCACGTGTGAGGAAACAGATGATGATGCATGATGCCACCTGTGCTGTTCACAGCTCTGTTTTCATTTAAAGTTTTCAGTTAGGTAGGTGGAGCACTTTCTCCCTCCTCCAATTTGAAAAAAATGGTTGATCTCAAACTTTATTTCATCTCCACCCTTAAAATGCTGTCTTGTGTCAGCATGTGAATGACCAGAGCATTACTTCTTGTCATGGTGCCAGAAGGGCAGGAGGATGGTAAATGGAAATTCAGTTTGTAATTGCCACAATGTTTTCCCCTCTGCTTACCATGTGTTGACAATGGGTGTTTATGGCAGATGAAATGAGTCTGCAGATACGTCAGCATCTCACTTTTCTCTGTCCATCCAAATGTTTTGGCAAGTCAACTTATGAAGGCTAAATTATAAGCAGCACACAAGAGATGGAAAAGTCTTTATTGGATAAAACAGGCAGTGCAGGGTACGGCTCTCTGCCTGAGAACTTATCAGATGCCAGGCTGACAGCGCTCCTGCCCGGCGGAAATTATCAGTCTTTGAAAGGGGTATGTACTGAAACACGTTGAAAAAGGCAGCACAAAAGATGTCCTGTCTGCTCTGCAATTATCACAGGTAGCTACACCACACTGTGTGACAACTGTGGAGGAAACCCACTCGGAGCTGGAGACGTGCCAGCCTCCAGGACAGATCACAGAGCGCATCTGACGACAGTGCCATGTTTCCTATAGGTGGATGTGACTAATCACAAAAACAGGCATGCAGGGTGACACCAGCACAATTAGTTTTCAAAACTCTCAGCGGTCACAGAATGTACATACACCATTTTATCCAATTAACTAAAATTAATTTTGTACATTGCGTGCCAGGGGTGTTTCTAAGGCTCTAGGGGCGAAGACTGCAATGATCACTCTGGTTCAGCAGGCTATCAGGGTTTGAAGCCCTGATCTAACAAGGCACTTCAACACATGCATAAATTTAAGCATTTGAGAAGTCCTGTTGTTGACAGTGGGACTACTTAGGTGCTTCAAGCTGAATAACCACTTAAATGTTTTGCTGAATATGACAACGTTGAGTAAATGTGGCACAGCTCTGGAGCTTTTAAACGTCATGTCAGGCAGAGCAAACACCATTAACGAACACCAAGTCCCTGTCAAAATGGTACCCTGCTCCTCCAGGGCAAGGGAAATTTTGAAGTGGTTCTGCTGTGTGGGAGCAAAGTCAGATCTGACTGTAATTCACTGCACGCTTGCTTTTGCTTGCTGCAGAGACTGCCTCTCATCTCCTCTTTGGCAGCAGCTTCTTTTTATTAGAAACAAAACCCAAAAAAGTCACTCACAATCTAAGCTTGAATTCTTGCAATTCTTGTGCAGTTTCATTCAAATTATGGGCCATTGTGGGTTCAATCCCACTTCTGATCCCATCCCTTCCACCTCAGAATATTCTGTGATTCTTAGGCTTCTGTGATTCTTAGATCATGTCCAAGATGCATTGATCTGCTGAAGAACCCCAAAGGCTGCAAAATCCAACGACAATTCATTTTTTGTTTCAGCAGATTGAGTAAGAATCCAGGGAGGGGCAGGGGTGGAACATTTCCATGGCTGATACGGCATCCATGAATCCAGCCCTTTGTTCAGCTGGGGGCTGCATGCTGACAAATGTGCTGCTTCCAGAAAGCTGTAACATCTTTGTCCTGTGTCCAGGTGCGGGAGGCAGGATACAGACTGGGGCAGCCTGTTTCTAAATATGTTTGAGGGAGGTTTTTTAATAATTTTAAGATCAAGAAAGCAACCCAAAATCTCAAGACATGCTTAAGATCCAAAGGATTCCAGCTCAAGAAAATGTTAGAGCGTCTTTGCATCCCCCAGCTAGCCATCTTTCTCCCAGTGAAACCTGGTTCAATCAGCTATTATCTATCCTTTTTCACAGACACTGCCTTCTTTTTTTTCCTTTCTGAAATCTTTAGGAGCATTAGGTCTACTCCAAGCAACAGATTAGGTAGTTCTGTGTGTACTGAGATACCATGTCGGCCTTCTCCTTGGCTGGACACGAGGCCAGTTTCGTGACACTGTCAGATTGTCAGGAATGGTAATACCCTGAATGTTGAGTCCTCACATATTGTCACATTAGATCGTTTTACCCTTGGATTGCCTCAAGACGCAAGATAACACCCAGTCAGCCCATCGGTTTCATACAGCAGTTCCCAGTTTCAAAATCAATAGGAGGTAAGGAGAGGGTAGCTGGGTCCCATGGAATTTGACAGCTTGGTATTGAAGTGCAGCACGCACCTCTTAGCAAGAAAATGTGGGACTTGGCTTGAAATAAACATCATTTTTTCGGTGCAGTGGTAGAGCTCAAAAATTGAAGAAAAAAGACCTAGTGATTTTCTTTTAGAGAACAAAAGATTCTTTGAGGGTGTTTTAAATAAGAATGGAGGAGCTTAGAAACAAAATACTGGATCACAGGTGTTAGATGTGAGTTTAGATGCAGCTCCTAAAACTATTGAGGAAAAGCTGTTCTTGTCTCTCCACCTTGGTCTGATCATCCACACTGCAGAAAGCCACTTGTCTGACATCTCTCCTGATTCAAACCCCATGGGCACGACACACCGTATCCTACAGGGTACCCAGTTGATGTTTGAGCTCTCCAGCACTTGGACCAACAAGTGAGTGTCCTCGTCGCTGACTTATAAAGTCCTTTTTTTATTTTTTTCTTCCATTAAAATGGATGTTCAGGTGCTTCTTTCTGCTGAGTGCCATAGCTCTGCCAGGACACGAGAGCACAACCCTCTGGACCAGAAGCTGCACCTGGCAGGGACCGACCAGATTCTGATTATAATTTTTATTCCTAAATAAGCAGACAAGGCTTGTAATATACCAAGTGTGCCATTCTCTGGAACTGTACTTTGTCCCTTGAGTAATCATGGACCAAAGTCTACTCCACAAAAAATAACAAGATGGCTTGGACATGTCAAAATTGCAACATTCCCTCTTCTTTTTTTTTTTTTTTTAATTCGGTCATAACTATTTCTCAAATTCAACTTGAAACGGAAAATTATTTCCTTTGATCTGAAATTTCATTCCTCTTGAAATACACTTTTTTCTTTTTATTTTTTACAGAAAAAACAGGCCTACAGAGAAGCAGCTAATATGTTTTTACAGCTGTAGCTATTAAAGGATGCTTTCACAGCCCAAGTAGGATCCAGCGCTCATTGAAGCCGACACAAAGCCACTGAATTAAATGGGCCTTAGACAAGCCATGAAGCTCTCTGGAGAGAGCATATAACTGGATATCAGAAATAATATTTAAACAATGGTAAATCATTGCAAAAGATAAAATCACACTACTGCTTTGCCACCTAGTTTCTGACCAGCCTTAGAGGAACAGACTCTGTGCTGGGTGTCAGGAAGAGCTGGGCTGTAACTCCACTGCTCACCCAGGTGTACTGGAGAGTGGTTATTTTACTGGGAGGGTAAGGGACAGATGGGAATAGTTTCTCATCTTGCTGAGCAAGATTCTTCACAACTCACGTGTCAGTGTCTGTGGTGAGTCTCTCAGCACCCTTGGGGAACACATGGGGTATCACTGTTCTGGTCTTAGGAAGACGAATGTTGCAGCAAAGGGGCCATTGTCGCAATCAGACCCAGTCGGTGCAGTGCCCTGTTCCAACTCCTGCCCCAGCTCTGCTACCAAGGGGCCATCTCCAGAGAAGAGCTCAACTTGCAGCATCCCTGGAAACCACAGAACCACAGAATGGGTTCAATCCCAGAAAGGGATCATCATGGGCGATCCAGTCCCACCTCCCTGCTCAAGCAGGGTCATCCCAGAGCCCATGGCACAGGATTGAGTCCAGACTGTTCTGGAACATCTCCAGGGAGGGAGGCTCCACACCTTCTCTGGACAATCTATCTGAGTGCTCAGTCTCTGCACAGCAAAGAAATTCTTCCTCATGTCCAGGTGGAACTTCCTGGCCATCAGTTCCTACCTGTTCCTCCTGCTGGCCACCAGGGAGCAGAGCCTGGTCCATCCTCTGCCTCCTCCCCGCAGACAGGGACAGATAGGGGTGAGGTCCCCTCTCTGCCATCTCTTCCTGAGGCTGAACAGGCCCAGCTCCCTCAGCGAGATGCTCCAGTCCCTTCATCATCTTTGTCACCCTCCGATGGACCTGCTCCAGGTGCTCCATGTCTCTCCTGTCCTGATGAGCCCAGAATTGGACCCAGCACTCCAGGTGATCCTCACCAGGGCTGAGCAGAGTGGCAGGATCATATCCCTGACCTCCTGGCAGTGCTCTTCCTAATGTACCCCAGGATCCCATTGGTCTTCTTGGCCACAGGGACACGGTGCTGGCTCAGGGACAGCTCATTGTCCACCAGGACCCCCAGCTCCTTCTCCCCAGAGCTGCTTCCCCACAGATTGGCCCCAGCCCATTCTGGTGCCTGCGGTTGTTCTTCCCCAGTGCAGGACCCTGCATTTGCCTTTGCTGGATTTCAGGAGGTTCTCTGCCCATCTCTCCATCCTGCCAAGGTCCTTCTGAAGGGCTGCACAGCTCTCTGGGGTATTGGCCCCTCCTCCCAGCCTTGTGTCACCAGAGAGCTCGCTCTGGAGGCACCTGCCCCTCACCCAAGTCCAGGTAAATGAGATCAGTTTCTCTTCCCTCAGCCACCAACACCATTACCCCATTGTTGCGGCGTGTTGTTTCCCTGTGTTGGTGTGGCAAGCCGCAGACCTTCCCGGAGAGCGCAGTGGGGCTGCCTGCCCCGCGCTGCCCCGGCTGCTGTCAGCTTCCACAACACGCGGCGATAAAGGAGGTGAGAAGGCTCCCCGCACGGGGACCTCAGGGGGTCTTTACTCACATGGTCCCAAAGGCAGAGAGAGAGCACACACCCTAGGGCTGGGTTTTATATGGGGATGAGGGGGGCGGAGAGAGCACATGGACTAATGGTCTCAGGGCACAGGGGTGGTTCATGGGTGGGACCTTGACATATAAGGGAAAAAGGGGCAGGGAAATCAATGGGCCAGTCACGGAAACAGAACTGGGGTTCACTGGCATGGTAGAAGAAAGCATCCTGGGAGGCTTCACCCTAACCTGGGGAGATCTCTCGGGGTCTGTCCCTTTAGGGGACTCTCTTTTTCCCTGATTGGCATATTCACTGGCTCCCACAACTCCTCCTTCTCTATTAAATTAAAATCTCCCCCTAGGGATCCCAGAATTAAATATCCAGAAACAGCCGAATATATAAAAGACAACAAAAATAACCAAAAAACCCACAAAGCAACCCCCAACAAAGACGTAAGCCACCCCTTGAGTTCCCAATGTCCCTGTAAGTCTTTGATTAAATCTTTTTATCATCTGGGTGCTGGAGTGGATGCTCTAGCTGTGGGTGGTAGGTTGTAGCACAATTCACACTTTCTACTTCCAGCAGTACTAGCAGCATTCAGAGGCCGGTGGTACGATGAGCACTGGGTTTCTTGGTAGCATGTGGCTCTGGTGGGTGCTTCTGTTGGGGCTCAAAATAAAGTTGTTAAAAGGGTTGTAATTAAACAGAGGTATCGGGGAACATGGCCACAGGAAGGGTAAAGCTGGGGTATGGGGGATAGGTCATTTTGAATATGATTCGAAAAAATTAAGAACATGTAAGGCTTTTGTTGAGGGTATATCCCATCTCTCTACCGCATCACAGAAAGCCACTGAATTAGTCAGGCATGGTCTACTCTTAGTGAAGCCATGTTGGCTGTCACCAGTTCCCTCCTCATTTTCCATGTGCCTTATCATAGTTTCCAGGAGGATCTGCTCCATGATGTTTCCAAACACAGGAGTGACTCTGACTGCTCTGCATCACTTATTTTTCCTTCAAGAAGGTTGCCAAGATGTGTTACACCCACACAGCCATTGTAATTTCACTGACCTCATGCATGTACATTTCTGAGGTACTGTAAGAGTTAAATGTTGGAATTTCAGGACAGGACAGCTGCAGTGGGGGAGGATGATCTGCTATGCAGGCACTTGCCATTAGATGTCTCCAGCCCCCTGGTCTTGGAAACAGAGGGACTCAAGCGTGACAGTCAGCGGTAGCAGAAGGTGGAATTGGAAATCTGGTCATTCATCCTCCCGGTTATCAAGCAAAGGCTGGTGTAAAGTGTCCATTTACTTGGGAAGGAGCTCTTGGACTGCAAACTAAACTTCTAAATCAAGGTCCTCTCTGGCCTCTGGTGAGCCTGGACGTTCTGAATGAAGCAGTCCAGTGCCCAGGTGGAAACAGTGGTGGAAAGCATTCTGAGGTCAGAATGCTCTGCAAGTTATAAACAGGGACCTACAGAGTTTGTTTCTCAATGGCTGAGAAGGCTGCAGTTATTTTTCTCCATTTAGTTTACTTATTTAAACAACATAATAGATTTTCCTTGAATGATTAATGGGGATTTTTCAAAATAATAAAGCTTCCACTTTCAAAAATACTTACCAAGCCAAGCAAAGCTAAGCAAAGCCAAACTTTATCTTAGTTGGGGCTGGAATAGGATTTCGATATGGATCAGTTTGCTATTTCCATTTTCTGTATGAGTAAAACAGCCCAGAGCTAAGTGAAATGACTTGCAATGGACACTGTGCAAGCGAATGGCAGAGTTGCAATTTGACTAAATGCTCAGTCTGGTCAGTTTGTCTCTTTCTAATATTTCCGTGTAGCTGATCACAGAAGAGAATGACACATCTGTTCTTTGCGGTGAGCTCACTGAAAGTAATTAAGAATGGCAACAGGTGTTAAGATGAATTAAGATCTCAAAGGTAGCAGCACAGATAGGAAAAACTGCAAAGCACTGATTACATTAATTGTGATCAGTTAGAGAAAAGTCTCTCCTCTGAGCAGAAGGGTTTTGGAGAACTTGCCCCATGAACTTGCCTCAGGTGCTAAGCAAAACCTTGCAGGCCCAAAGCTAACTGGAAGAGTCAAAGTAGCAAAACTAGACCAGCAGGAGACATTGCAAGGGCTCCACCACCTCAAACTGCAAGTCTGTTTCCCTGAGAATGCCCGAGGTTAGAGGCCTGGGAGTGGGAATAAGCCCATGGCAAAGGTCTGCTCCCTCCCAGAAGGCTCTCCTCCTGCTCTGGCTGTGCCCAGGCAAAGGGAATGCTCACACCTGGGCATTCATACTGCAATGTGTCTGTACCATTTGCCTGCGCACCCCAGCCCAGCATGGAACAGCCACAGGCACTGGCAACCCTGCTAAAGGCAGGTTCCTCACGGGCAGGTCAGGCCAGTCCTGCTGTGTTTGGCTGCATCAGACTTTAAATCACCAGCCATAAACAGCTGAAAGGCCACATAAATAAAGAAGAACTTCAAAATTTTCTGATAGTTGCTGAACTTGTTGTAAAAAAAGTCAACAAAGACGAATGAAGCAAATGCTAAATGTTTGAGATTTATGGTCTACACGATGACCTTCCTTTGAAACAGTGTCAGTGTCATTCCCTTTGCTGGCTGAGTGCACACACACTGCCTCTGCAGCAATCCCCAACCATTTCTTTCTGGTTTCACTTTTTCTCCATCCTGATTTATAAGGATGTGTCCTGTCTTCATGTCTCAGGGAACACATCAGGCTTTCAATAAACATACACAATGCAGTTCCTTTTTTCCCAAGAGTCAAAAGGAAAAGGCTCCTCCCGACAAGATAAACAACCCACCCACCCATTCCCTCAAGCAAATGCATCAAGGAAGAGATGACCAGCTTTGTGTTGAGCCCTGGAGGTTTCCAGCCTGATGTGTCCTGCAGTGGAGAGCTCTATCAGTGAGGACCACCTCTTGAGAGTGGCCTGCCATGGGCCATTCCACGTGAGGTCTGGGACTCTCAGGCCCAGCAGTCTGTGATGCTTGGCTCCTCCCTTACCTCCTCACCAGAGAGATGGATATTTTGCAGCAAGGCAGTATAATGCCCAAGGAGCCAGGCATTACAGACTGCACTCCATGGCCTGCAGGAGCTGATCCAGTTCCTGTTGAACTGGTATCAAGTGATTTCTGTGGCTGATGGCTTAAATGTCTTTTAGACTAATAGCGTGGCATGGTTTTGATTAAAAAAAAAAAAAAAAAATTCCATTGACCTATGGACCTTGGAACTTGTCAAATTTGTCTTACAACCTGACCCCAAGACCATTAAAGTCAGTTTAAAGTCCCCCTTTGATTCCATCGAACTTCAGATTGGCCCTTGGCAAATGTTTCAATTAACCTTTGCCAGGTTCCATGTTTGTAATGAAATCTAAATTCATGTTAGTTTTGTGCAGTTCCCATTTCTATAACAAATGTTCTTCACTGCCTTGTTTCCAATAAAGAGATGTCCTCAGGCCCTACAGACCAAGTATAGCCTCAGATAAAAGATAAATCAGTGGCCACATCGGACCTGTGTTTAGAAGGATGCCATAGCAATGTCAGAAACAAGGTGGTTATTTATCAGAAAGTCCCAAAACCACTTTTCACCTCAGTCTGCTTATCCCTTTACCTTCTGTAGAGGAACAGTCCCGTTACTGGGGAGCAACACTGGGCTCACTGACTTGGTTACCTGAGGAGGAAGGAAAGAATTGCATTGACATAAGAAATGCCTACAAGGCCAAAAACCAGGCAATGAGACACTTATCCAGGCTCAGAGAAACAAGAGAACACAGGAGAACCAGGTGCCACCAGTCAAGTGATAGAAGACAACTGTCTACATGGCAACTCCTGAGCTGCAGAAAATGTGAGGTCATTCACACCAGCACAGACCTCTCTCATCTTCCACGAGGATGCAGAGATCTCAAATTATCCCACATTTGCCACCTTGCAAATCATCAGGGACAGTTGCCATGGATCAGCAGACACCTGATAACTTGTTACCCAGCAGTGAGTTCTTCATGTGTTTAAACTCGTGATCTCCCTTGGGACTGAAAGGTGCTCTGCAATGTTTTGGAGTGTGCCAGGCTTTCTGTCTAGCACTCAAATGCTGTTTACCTCTCTTTGATGCCCCTTTATTGCTATTTACTTCTAAGAATACCCTCAAAATTGCAGTTCCTGCTATTTTTTTATTGACTGGAATTTCTTGTTATTCACCTGCTGAGTGGAGTGATTATTGCAGAATACCCTTAGTGCTTGCCCCTCTCCTCACTGCAGCTTAAGGACCATCTTTTTGGAGGCTGCTTTTTTCTGGAATGGCTGTGTTTGGTGGTACCTCTGAGTGGGAATAAATTACATCCAGATGGGCTGTGAAAACTGGTGCTTCAAAACACCAGTATTCATCAGGCTCCAGCACTTATCTTTTGTATTGCGGCTGCTTGTTTCCCTCATCCCACCAGAACCAAGAGAGCTTAAATTAGCTTTCAAGGACACAAGTTCTACATCATTTTCACTTCCATTCAATTTTGTTTACTTTCTCAACATTGTTGGCTCAATAGTACCCTGATATTCCCATCCAGTGCTTACTCAAGATCAGTCAGCAGAGCACATCTTCTGATGATAACTTGGATTTTTGATTTGCAGTCCACAAAGGGCCATGATATAAAGGTGGTAACAAGCTTTGGTGCCTTCTAGAATAAAACCTTGCACAGGCAGAAGCCACAGGATGTGCCAGAGCAGAAAGGCAGGCTGGATAGCACATAGCATATGGGAGACCTGGAGAAATGGATTTGGAGCAAGTCTAGCTTCCACAGCAACCAGCAGCAGTGTCAGGTCCTTGGGGTATGTTCTGCCAAGGAACCTTCAGATGATGATGATGATGCTCAGATCTTACTATCACACAGAAGTCTTCTGAGGGCTGAAACGGTGTGGCACTTCGGTTGCCATCGTCACCCTTCTGCTTTCGAGTGCCATTTCAGTCCTGTGTGCCATGTTCAGTGCAGGTTTCCACAGAAATAATTGTACATGCTAATAATAGCACATGCTAATAGTACGTGCTTCGTGTTCTGCAGAAGGACGACTGAACGCACTGAAATCCCTTGCTGAGGTGCAGTTTGGGTGCCTTTCTTTACTGGCAGTCAACTAGTAAACCAGCACAGATATCAGCTGAACAAAAATTCCTTTCACTCAGGGTTTAAGGCCCCACTTCTTGAGGAGCGTGACAACTGCGTACTAAAAAGTCAAGTTATCTTAGCTAGTAACACACTCCAAAAGATGGATGTAAGAAAAATATGGTATTCTTTTCAAACTCCAAGATAATTGTGTCATGTTAGAGAACTCCTTTCAAGAAAAAAATTGGCTTGATATAAGGCAGATCCTTATGTCTGGCTCAGGGTGGTTAAAACAACAACAACAAAACCCCTATAAAGCAAGAACTAGAAGGACAAGCGGGAGCAAAGGGCAAAAGCAAATGCAAAACATACAGAGCCTTAGAAAGTACAAGAAAGCAGAAAAGGCCTATAAATACTTATGTCAATAAAACAAGCCACTGGTCCTCATTTAATTAGCAATTTTTATTAACAGTGGTTTGTTGACTTGTGCAGTGTTTACCTAGGGCCCACATAAAAAGCATTACGATCAGGAGATAGTGGCATTTTAATCCCCCTATTCCCAGTGTGGAAATGAAAGTGCTAAACTGGTCATTTGTGTCCATCAATAGATCAGGGGCAGAGAGATCACCAATCTTTGTATTTTCCTCAGGAGTCAGGATGCAGGGGGGTATAGCCACGGGCCCAGCTGAGCTGCAGCTTGCAGAGAGGCAAGAGGTAAAATAACATTGGCAGATGTCATTTCATCTGCTGCACATGGATTCATAAGACCACAGCCAGCAAAACAACTGCTGGTTCCCAGATCCATCTCTTCCTGCTAGTGGTGTAGTGGGATACAAGCCCGAGGTCACATGTTTTATTTCCAATCTTTGAACTCAAAACCCATTAATTATACATCTAAAGTCTTGTCTATATCTAAAATGTAGAATTCCATTCCAGCAAAGCAAAACTGCTGGAGGTTTTGGGCTGGAGGTAAGGGGCCAGGACCCACCTCCCCTGATTTATTTACCACTGTGCTGTGTACTAGAGTGATCCTCCTCACTCTCTCTCTGTTGGCGAAATAGGAAACATGATGATCCGTGATCATTTATTTCAGCAGATCCTTTCTAGAGTTCAGAAAACATTGCTCTCTGCCCTAGTTCTGCTTCCCTTAATCTGAGGTCAGGCAGGGGCTGAGCCACATCCAGAACTGTCTTTAAAGGTCAAAAAGAAGTGTTAGATGAAGATGCTAAGAGCGACCCCCAGGGATCAGTGCACTGCTGAGGCTTGCTGGTCCCTCTCCACTCTTGCCTAAGTGCCGTGTGCCTGCCCAAAAGGTCTGTGCTGCCAGGGGCAGGGGCCTGGTGGCAGGGAGCTTGTGACACTGGCCGTGGGTACAGGGAGGGCTGCCCCTGCATCCTCTCTGTCCCAGGTGAGCTGTGTAGGAGAGGTCAGCCAAAGCCATGTGTCCGGATGGTGTGGGTAGTGACCAGGATGTTGTTTGCAGTCCTGGCCTGGACCCAGCAGTGGATCGTCCCCGTTGCTGCTGGATCCTCAGCCTGCTGCGTGGCCTGGAGGAATTTGTGCAGGGAAGGCTGGGGTGGCAGGAATGCAGCCTGTCTGGGTTACAGTACCTGCAACCCCTAATTAGTCAAATACTTCCAAGTCAGACGCCGGTGACTAAATGGGTGCGGACTGAAATCCTCTTCCTGGTGAATCGGCCGGGCTCCAAGGGAGCCGGAATGTGGCTGGGACGGGGTAAGGCAGCCAGTCCCCTGCCTGATGTGGGACAGCCCACTGACAGGTCTGCGGACACGTCACTGTCACGGGGGTTCTTGCGCCTGCCCCACCCCAGCTCTCCTCCTGTCACCCGCAGCATGCCGAGGCCAGGCTGCCCGGCCAAATCCAGCAAGGCTCCCCCTGACATCTGCTGGGCTGGGGCCACCTGTGGCTCCCGGCTGTGCCCCAGGCTCGCAGGTGGCACAGCCCGGGCATCCGTGGCTCTGGAGCCACCAGCACCGCTGTGCCTTCAGCCAGCCCGGAGCAGGCATCCATCCTTCACAAGGGCACCCCACGGCTGATGCTGACAACTTTCCACTACCTCCAATAACACAACTCTCGCACCTCAGCCCACTGCAGTGGGCAATGACAACGTGGCCTTTTTTCCATCTTACAGCTTCCTCAAAAATGAAGGCGACTGAGCTGTCCCGGGCTGCAGAAGCCAGTGTCAGGATCTCTGACTTGCTGCTGGGGCTGGGCTGGGTGTGAGGCATACCTAGTGGCTGATGGCATTAATGACCTTTATCTGCAGGAGCAGGGAGAGGAGGGATAACTCACAAGTGGCTTTAATGGGTGACCATAAATACAATGGAAGACTTGCAATCACATACTTATCTGTCTAATTCATCCATCTGTTGTACACACACTTTATTGATTATACGCACGCACACATAACATATATCTGCAATATGTATATATATTTACAAAATGCTTGACAAATCATCCACGGATTGGAAGATTTATCCTACTTGTCACAGCTGTTCAGGCTGCTGTTTCCATTATAGCTATTCTTTCCCAATGTGCCTAACTTTCTTCAACATAGCACTTTTATGCTGGCATTTAAACAGTGTATTTCAGCAGAGTCTGAATGAAAAAATAGGAAGAGACCTTGTTTGACCACTTGTACATTCAGTAAAAATGAAAAATTACTTTTCCCACATTTTTGTGTTAATAACAAACTCCTGTGCTCTGTCTGACTGATGATGAGACAATTTACCTGGGAGGCATTGTGATTCTCTCAGCAAAACAAAGCAAGAAACCTCTGTAACTCTCCCTGGTCCTTGCTGCCTCAGGGAAAAGGAAAAGGGGAAAAAAGCAAATAAGACTATTTCCTTCCAAGGGAAGTAAAAAAAAAAAAAAAAAAGTATGAAAAAGAAAAAAACCTTTACATGAGGGTTTATTAGCACTATTTGTAAATATTCTCCAAGCTTGAAGCCTTTTCCTTCCTTCTTTTCAATAAGGAAAAATGTGGGGAGGGATTTTGTCTCATTCCACGAGAAGAATTGAGCTGTTTCATTGTAGGTGGGGATGCCATTGCCCTGCTAACCCCCTGCTGCAATGCAGCTTTGCCAGACAAACAGGAGAGCTGCGTGGGGTGTGAGGGCAGGGTGACACTAAGCTGAAAGTTTGAGATGGCACAGTTTCAAGAGGTTCAGCTGTATATGAAAGGAAATTGATTTGGGTGATGTGTTTCTTCTCTGTTACCAACACCAACAGGAATGTGTGGAAGTAGGGGTGCAAAGAGTACCTCTCAGCACCTCAGTGTGTGAGGTGGGCTGCTCCCTGTCCTGTCTTGTGCAGGAGCTCAGAGGGATGCTCAGGCAGGCTGCCTGGTCTGGAGAGCTTTAGGTCCAAAAAGTGTGCATGGGAAAGAACTACAGGTGTGCCTGTGGCCAACACTGTCTTAGAGCCCTAACTCTTACACTTCCCTCTCCTGTAGCCAAAAGCCAGATATGCCAGGACAATAGCTGTAAGGCAAGAGATGTTGAAACCAAGTTTGCTGAGGCTGAGCAAATATTTCTAACTTTGGGATCACTGAGTGCATGTCCTGTGCTTTGCAATCCTCCCTGTGCCGCTGTGGCCAGGTGCTTATGGAGACGAGACAATGGGTTAGAATAGAACAGAATACAGTAGTATCTTTCCATTGGAAGGGACCCGCAATGATCATCTGGCCCAACAGCCTGACCAGTTCAGATGGATCTCTGATATGACCTCACACATCAGGTCTTATTTTCTGGTATGTTATCTGTCAAATCTAGTCCCTCTCTGTTTAGACGTATTACAGTATACAGGGTGCCTGCCCAGTCCTTTTTAAACTGCATGGGAAAGGTGTGAAATTTCCCAAACTCCTCTGGGAAAAACAAGGTGATGGTACTGCTGCTGCCCCGAGCACCAGGCAGTGCCTCCCTAGCCGAGCTGGTGGTTGGGATCAGGAGGCTGGTCTTCACACCAGGCTGCAGATGCTGGAAGCAAGGCTGGGGAAGAGGAGATGTTGGAGGCTTTGAAGGCAGCGTGGTATCAGTGTAGAAGGTATGTGAGGGCTGAGGGTGGATCAATAGTGAATTTGGGCTTTGCTGGTGATTGCAAGATGTTGAAGGATTGCCCTGATAAGAAAGGTGTTTCTGTAAGCAGGAACAAATTGGATTTTTAATTTTTTTTTTTTTAAATAATTGGGCTCTCTTGGCTTGAGCATATATGTCAATCTTTCTGTGGTGTAAATTAGTCTTAGCTGGTGATTTAGACCCACCGAAGGCCCCATACTGAAACACTGCAGCTGAGGTGCAGTGATCACACAGCTCGGTGTGGGTGAATGGGATGGAACAGCTGCCTGGTCCTGGGGCTGGGATGGGCTGGAGTGGCAGGGATGAGGGCCAGCACTGGTCCCACAAGGGTTTCTGCCCCTACTGTGATGCTGCAGCTGTGAAACCCCGGGATCAGAGGTGTCTGCCCAAAAAGCTGGCACTGCCTGTGTGTCTCTGGCATAAAAGCAGCATCATAAGGGAGGGTGCAGGTCCCTTCATGTCACTTGGCTACCAAGCTGTGGCCCTCTTCTGAAGCAGTGCTCCCTGCCCACCTGAGCTGTGGGTGGTCAGTTAGCCCTGCCAGCCCAGCCAACACACACCAGCAGCTCCTGAGAGCTCCATCCACTGGGGATGGAGCAGGGAGAGCCGAGCGCTGAGGCAGCAGAACGGTACCTCCTGGGTCTCGGGGTTCTCTGCTACATGGGCAGCAAGATCCCTGAGCATGCAGGAGCCCTGATGCCAGCAGCCCCCCTCCCTGGCTGTGGGATTTGGGACTGCCCAGCAGCTTGTCTGGCATGCCCCGGTGCTGGCCACGTACGTAATCCCAGGGCAGGAGCCGTGCTTGAACTGCATGTGAACCGTAAATCCCCACTCCTAAAGCCGAGGGCAGTTCCCGCTGGCAGCCTGCTGCGGCGGCTCAGCCTGGTCCCCGGCACTGCCGCCCAGAGCAGCCGGCTCATTTAAATTGCTTTATAAATGGGCCAAAGAACTCTGGCTCCAGCCTTCATCTGAGTAATAAATACACAATAAAGCAGCCTCAGTGGCTGAGCGAGGCCAAACAATCAACACTTCCAAAACAGGGAGGATGCTCTTACTGAAAAGAGGTCGTCTTTTGTAATGTTTTAGCCCTTTTCTGCCCCTTTTAAGGATTTCTCCTGGAGGAGATGGAGTAGAGGCTATGTTTAGCCAGCTGTATGCCCAGATGGTCACAACACTTATGAACAACATCCCCTAGGAATAATTGTATTAAGTCTTCTTTGGATTTTATACTCTTGGGGGTTTAAAAAAAAAAAAAAAAAAAGAAGAAGAAGATTCTCTAGAATCAATGGTTTGGCACTTCTACATTTGATTACTGTATTAAGGAAGCAGCCAGCGCCTGACAGGTTTTTGTAACCACCTCCAAACACAAGACATCACACAGAACTATGACTTCTTAATGAAAAGCTGGAAAGTGTATAATTGAGGCTGAGGTAAGATGTGCTGACGTGCCAGAAAGGACATTTGAACCCTGCCATACCAGTATGCCCACATGGATTTAACTCGCCAGCCAGGTGAGCAGCTCTTCTCGTACGGATGAGAAGAGCCGGTGAAGAGTTTCCATGCTCCTGTTAAGCAGTGCACACGGGAACGAACGTGTGCTCTATTTGGCTTGCAAATTTTACATCACCTATTGCGTTTCCACTGACTTCTTTCTTTGGGGAGAGAGAAAAGAAAGCAACCAAAGAGAAGAAAGCAACAAACAAGAGAGATCAATGAACCATGGCAGAGCATTCTGCTGCGCACACACTTCCCACCTGCCCTGGGAGAAGGCAGGGAAGGGTGGGGGGGACGAGGGCATGAATGAAGGCAAAGCCATGCAGTTCAATTAAGGAATGTGCTGAGAGATGAGAGCGATGGTGGTAGCTGGCTGAAAACTTTTCAGGGAGACCGTTTGGAAGGGTTTTTAAGTTTTAAAAGCTGGCATGCACTTTCCTGGTGCATCTCCGTGGATCTCGAAGTGCTTGGCAAGAAACAGCACTGCCCTCCTGTTAGCAAACTCCTGTCTGATGACACCCATTTTACAGGCAGGGACACTGAGGCACAGAGAGGATTGCAAGGAGAAATTAACTTCCATTAGGGAAAGATAGATACCACCTGTGATTGCAGAGATCTAACCATAATGGTCAGGAGGTCCTTGCCCAAAAGCATACATTTCTATTTATTATTGCAGTGTTGGAAAAGCCATGAATAGAGACATTAAATGGACCTGCAAAACATCCACCCCACACCTGGATCACCAATACTTCTCTGCAACCCGTCACAAACGGGTAGTGTAGTCAATGACCTGCATCTTCAAGTGTTATATTCAGCAAAAAGCAGCTTAAAAGGGTATGACTGGTGGTCTGGGTCCTTGTGATAGCAGGGAATGTACGAAATTACTAAAACAGATGTGAACACTGCCTTTTGCTCCAGTGAGCTCTTGGACACCAAAGATGTCCTGCATGGAGTGCATGGGAAATTAGATCTGTGCTTCCCTGAAGCCATAGCAGCCTACAAAACATCACACCACAGGCAAAACCAGCTGTTCCTGGCCCAGGAGACCCCAACAAAAAACAGCTGTCTGGTGTCAGAGGAATGGGAGCATTGCTTTCTGCCTCATGTTTGGTAGTTGGCCTCTGAAAAGTGGCTGCTGCAGGACTGCCCGGGCTTGGGTGTGAGTGTCCCTTGGTCCCGAGAGGCTGCTCTGGCAGCTGGGAACAAGAAGACCGCAGCAGTAGCCTGTCAGTGCCTGCCATGGCCCTTGTTCGGATGCTGTGGGGGAGTTTGGCACGTGAGATTCCTGCCCAGCCTCTCCATTCCTCAAGACTCTGGTGAGATGGCTTTGCTGCCCCTCTCTGTTCCTGCACCACTGCAGGGGGCTACAGCAAACCCTGTAACTGAGGCTCCTGGCATTATCCTCCTACCACACATAGGACTCCTGTCTCTAAAACAGAGAAGGGATGAGATTAGCATCTTCTCCCTCTCTTGCTATGCCAGCTTTTGACAGACAGAGGGATGGGGGAGTAGAAAATGGGGTAAAGATAGAGCTGTGTGTTTTGATAGGAATTGTCATTACCCTGATAGCAGTGAGGTTATGTGGGGACACGGTGGCTCTGACTTGCTGCAAGCCACTGGCTGGAGGAAAGGGTGGTACAGGAGCTCAACGTGGGGTGAAGGGGCTTTACTTTAGCACAGACCGTGGAGTGCATGGGGATAACAAACCTCTGCCTCTGCTGGCACCATAAACATGTACTGCACGAACCCTTACAGACTCAGGTCACATGATTCATCTTACTGAATCCCACAGCCCACAGAGTCAGGCACAAACTTTAAGCCTGTTTAATGTATCATTCAGGAATGAACCAGGTCGCTTTTACCTGTCTTTTAGAAGACACATGTTTTCATTATATATGCTCTAAGTAGAGGCTAAAGATCCAGAAACGATGGCTGTGGAGTTTTGGTGTTCCCTCTCATCAGTTTGGTTAATTGCTCGTTTCATTTACTAGCTGGGTTTTAACTTTCCTATGGATCACTTGGCTCTTGAAATTCTGTAAGTACTGAAAGTCAGCAAATTTTGGGAAGTGTTCTCTGGAGGAAAGTCCTGGAACTCTTACAACAGGCATAATTTTCATTTGTGCAGGTTTAGTGCTCTCACAGAATAAATAAGCATTAACTATCCCACAACTGCGCCAAAATGCAGTCGGTTTGTAGCCTGCTGTGTGCTGCACTAGAAGCCTGAGCATTTTACCTTGCAGACTAAATGGCTCTGTGAACAGAAATTGTGATCATTACTCAGGAGATACTTTCCAGATGAAACCTCACTCAAGAACAGCTATGCCTGGCTATAATACCTGTAATACCAAGACAGTGGTATTTGCATTTAAACACTACCTTCAGTGCGAGGCAACTCATGAGGGAGAAAGGTATATTTTTAACTAACCCTTCTAGCCACTGGGTGCCACTAGTGACTTGCTGGGTTGAGGGAATAGCAGCTATCCTGAAACTTTAGGGGAACAACCCACTTGCAAATCCTCCCAATACATTAATACATAGGAAGTTCACCTTCGACCTATTCAATTTGCTTGAAAAGCATCCACCTGCATGTCTCTGATTTCCTTCTGTTCTAATTCCCAGTGGCTGTATTTCAGTGCCAGGGTATCATTCAGGGTGCTGGGTTAGAGGCTGTGTAACCAGCTCTTGGAAAGCCTGATGAAGCAAGCAAAGCACTGAGCTGGCGCTCACGTTTATGACAACTGAGCAGCACCTTTGCAATCAGTGGAACTGCTCGTGTGCTTACAGACAAGCACATATTTGACTGGATTAGTGCATGAAGTGACTGGAACCTAAGGCATGGTCAGCAGAGAAGCCCAGTGAGCTACTGCTTTTGCTGCTGGTTATCCTCCTCA
This sequence comes from Dryoscopus gambensis, assembly GCA_013389985.1. Lineage (NCBI taxonomy): Eukaryota > Metazoa > Chordata > Aves > Passeriformes > Malaconotidae > Dryoscopus > Dryoscopus gambensis. The sequence goes on from WEIT01035611.1 coordinate 127,466, forward strand.
AATTCATCCTTCACAATGCAGACACAATTCCAGACCCTCACATAAGATACCTATAATGATTTCTATTAATTCCTGGCAGGGGACAGGATCAGACCCCTGGGTTTAATGGTCTGCTTTTCATCTCTGTAATCCCCCTCCCAACTCTCATTCTGCTTTTCACTTCAAAATTACTTTGCCTGCCTCTCCCTCCTCCATTCTTATTGTTCTGATGTTCCCTGCCACAATTTCTCCAAAGGCAGGATGGTGAGGCAGTTCATCTACAACAGTCAATTTCCACAAATAGGCACATACAGGTGGAAATACGTACATGAGTTTATTCTACACCTGCAAACATACAGGGCAAAATAAACCCCTGGAATCTACATGAACACTGTACCTACAGAGAGGTCTCCATTGTTTTATTCTCTGATTTAAACTAGAGTGATACAAATTCTGTGTAGGGACAAGTCTTAATGAGCCAGTAATTTGCACGTGTACGTGGAGCCCCTACAAACCAGGTTTAAATAGAAACTGGGCCCTCAAATAAGAAATCCAACAGAGGAACAGATTTCTGGGGGGCAATGAGCTACTGTGTCAGCTACCTCAGGGCAACAAGCTGGCTGCAAATGCCCTAAGCCAGTGGTACCTGCAGTGAACGTACGCCGTGTCTGTGCCAGTCCTGTTTCTCACATCTCCGGTGTGAGAGCAGGCACACAAGCACTGTATTACACTGGCTGATGTGCTGTAGATCCACACGCTGCTGTATCTCACGATAAGAGTGCCCACAGACCCCAGTGCACGGTCTTCTTTCTTTCCTCCAGTTCCAGGGGTGTCCAAAGCCCACCGATGGCTCCGCTCACCCTGCCTGTGGTCCCCCTCCCCTCGCTGCTGCTGCTCCAGCCGCAGGGGCTGGCTGCTCCCACGCTCCCATTTGTATGTCACTCACGCGTCTCCCCCCACTTAGAGCTGTCTTCTGTTTCCTGCTGCCAAGAACCGTCTCTATTTGAGACTCCATTTCAAACCCATGATTACCAGGAGCCTTCCTCTCATCTCATCTCTCTTCAGCTCTTTCTTGCTCTTCATTTCTTCATCTGCATTTTATTTTGGTCTGTGAGCGCGTGCTCTGGGGCAGGGAAGCCCCACGCGTACTCACTGCGCTGCAGGAACGATGTGACAGCATGATCCTCACTGTGCAGAAGTGACCTGGAAAAAAAAGTACCTTGTCATCTGAAGGCAGAAAGGACAGTGTTGTGATGAATTTTTAACTATTATCCCTGATTCCGTGGTTGGGAATGCTCCCATGCCTTCTTCCTGCGGGTAAGGCAGCCTTCTGGATCAGGAGTAAGGGAGAAGAGGAGCAGAAGTGTCACACAGCTGCCTCAAGTCTCAGCTGATCCACCCTCCTCTGGGCCATCTTCTAGCACGGGTTGGGGACCAGGCTCGGATCAGCTTGGTGTGGCAGGCTGCAGAGGAGCTCGTCGACGGGAAACTGTGGGTGCAGACAGGCTGCATGACAGAGTAAAAAGGTTCCAACCAGAGTTTCATTTTCCAGTAGCTGTACTGGGTAAATAGGGCCAGGACACAGATGGGTAATGTGCATTACTAAGGCCGAGTCCATGGGCTGTGTTCAACTCCTCGTACTCGCTGGGATTCCGTTTTTAATTAATAAAGATTTTTCTCCTTCAGACATTTTAAAAATTACTCAGACGGTTCCTTCAAGCTGCAGGTTTCACACGAGAGAAGGGTTGCGAGAAATCACCATTTAATTAAATAAACATCTCTTTGAACGATGACCCTTCTCCAAAGTTGGAACCTCCTTGCCATCATTAGAGCCCCACATAAACTGTAGCAGTTAGCAGTCTGCTCCGGGATTACAGTGTTCGTAGCAAGAGAAATTGCTCCTGAGATCATTTAACCTCCCTGGGGAGATGACAGGAAGGAATTAATCTTCCGCTGCTAATCCGCCCTGTGCTGCTGGATCAAAAATTGGCATCGATGGGGGTGCCTGCGCAGGGGAGCCTGCGGTGGCATTTACCATCCGCGTGTGCTCCCTCCCACCTCCTCCTCCAGCGCGGCTGAGGAAACAGGGGGCAGCTATTTCAGGAAGTCTACGTAACATACTATTAAACCGTTTGTGCTGGCTGCGAAGGAGATTTGGTTTCTAGCGTTCCCCTCCAGTCCTAGCTGTGTCAGCAAGGTGAACGCTACAGAAGGGCTTTCACTTTAGTCCCAGGAATCAGTCTCCTCCTTGGTTTTGTCTCTACTTGCCGTCTCTTTTATTTTATATCAATTTGTTTTATATTGTTATTGTTATTATATTTGTTAGTGATTTATATAGATTATTCAGCAGTGCCCAGGTACATTTTTATCCCCCAGAGTGCTTGTAGGAAATAGAATGTGCTGGCACGACCCTCTGCCCATGAGAGCCTTTGTGTCGAAAGCAGTTCTGCATGGAATGGAAACCTCCATTTTTATTTGTTTTTTCCTTTCCTGGTGAGTAAAATGGACCCAAGAAACAATTCAATATGTTTGTGGGCAATCTGCGAGCAGAGAGGGGGTTCAGGTTTACAGAGTTGAGGTGGGGCCAGTCCTGGAGCAGGGACAATTCCTTAGGATACAGCACCCAGCCACACAGTGAGAATAGCAAGTAGCGAACGCCCTTAGCAACTGGCTTGTGGAAAAAAATTAATTTGCTGAAGATCATTGGCACTAAGTCGCCTTGAAGAGTTGTAAATCACAAGGCTGTACAAAGGGAAACCTGCTCCTGCATAGTTTGTGAGCAGAGACAGACTATTATGATGGATTCAACAATTCCTAACTAATAAGAACTTACCAGAAGGAGTTCAGAAAATGCTAGGCTCATCCAAATCAAAGGCCAAGCCCCTGCTGATGTTGGCAGAGGCAGGATGGGACCCAATGGGCAGATTATTCACAGCAGAGGACAGCATCTCGCTTCTTTCTCCACAGCATTCAGGTTTTCAGCCCAGGACCAGCTGCCCGTGCCAGACCTTGTGCTCTCACAGCTCCCACCTCAGCAGGCAGCAGGACCAAGGGGATCCAGCAGGATGCCCAGCTCAGGCCCTGGCATAGAAGGTGCTGTGGCTAGGAAAGCCAAGCCCAGAGGGAGACAAAGCTGCAGTGAGGGCTCTCAGGAAGGCTCTCACCAGCTGGAGGAGGGGACTGGGTGGTGTGGGAGCAAAGTTAGACCCTTCTGTTGCTAAAACCAACCCTGACACAGGCTCTTTTCTCCCCTGACTGATCCAAACACTTGCAAAAGACAGGTTTTCTTTTCACGAGCAGCACACCACCAAATGGGATTTGCAACAAGGAGGTGTGAGGGATAGCAGCCCATCCCTCATATCCAACAGAGCCTGCAGGCTTCTTTTGCTGCTTTCAAGTTTCCTGTGCATTAATCCCCACAATAACACACGATCACCAGAAAAACCTTGGGAAATAGGGGGCAGGGGGATATGGACACTTCTCAGAGAGAAAGGTATAAAAGGAAGCAAAAAACAATCACAGTGGAAAAACATAGGTCGTTTGCTCTTCCATTTTTCTGTCAAATAGTGATTAGAAGAGAAAATGTTCTTTCTGTACCAGTCAGGAAAGGAAGAAACATGTTCCACTTCTCTCAAAAAAAAAAAAAATCCAGTGAAACAAGAGTGATGCTATTTCTCTAACTCAGAGAAGCAAAGCAGTCTCCAGGAGTCTGTGAATGTTTGTGAAGGTGCCCTTGCAGTTATTTTGTTAAACACTGAAAAAAGCTTATTTCCCAAACGTGTCGGGTGGCACAGATGACTCCAGCAAGCTGCTTGTCAGTTCTTGGGTATCCCCAGCTACCCAAACCCGCCTCCTATGTCTCTCACCTGCGGTTTTGGAAAGTCTTCTGTAGGCTTGGAGAGTTTCTCTGAAGCTGCTCCCCCATCTCTCTGAAGATGGCGTTGAGCCTCACCAGTGCTGGTCTGGGTGTGTCTTGCTCTGGCTGTACCCTCCAGATGCTGGTACTGGAGGAAACCAAGGTTCCCTCTGAATAAATCTTTTGTCTTCTCTGCTCCACAATAGGAAGCTACAGGTAGGAACTGGATATACAGAAATGCACTTATGGAGCACACACTTTGATGTTCTTTATTTCTGGTCTGGGATCATGGGTTATTGTATTCTAGAACAAATGATAGCTCAGATGACACAAACACAGGTGTCAGCTCACCTAACAAGTGTATTTCTGGTTCATTTCTTTCCCTCAGCATTTCTGCATTGTGATGTCTCCTTTTTTGCACAATAAGCATTTTCATTTAAGCCAAAAATAGTGTTTGGATGTGTTTAGGATAACCCTACTCTGCATTTTGTTTCAAGGAGAGTACATCTACCTATGCCAAGTCAGTCCAAACTGCCTGCTAATTCATGAGCTGGGGTAACAAGCTCCACAAAACTTGGGCATGTTGCTGCACTTGTGGCAGTAGGCACAGACTGGAGCTGCCTGGTCAATGTGCAGCAGCAAATGGGGCAGAACTCACAAATGGCCGTGTCACCCCTGTGGGCTCTGGCACCACAGTTCAGCAAGCCCCAGTGCCCAGCCATGACCTGCTATAGTTTTGTGGGTGCTGTGACATGCACCAAGCACAATATGGTCTCATCTAATACCATCTCACACAAGGAGTCACTCAAGCTAGTGGTTGTAAAAGACCTTTATTCGACCTGCCCCTTTGACAGACAATTCGTGTTCCCCGTCTAGCACAATGTGGTTAAAAACAAACAACCCAGTATAAAACATAAGCAGCTGCAGCAGAATATATATTTCATTTTTACATTAAAAACTACTTACAGTGATAGATGACAGCACGGTACAATCCAGAAACCAGCTGCCTATATTATGCATTATATCAATATTTATTTTAATTCTAAAGAACTGTAGTCTGGGGACTTTTACTAAAATAGACACTGCAAATGGTATCCTGATGGATTATTCTTCATTCCAAAGTAACTTTACTTGGACATCTCTGAATGCTGTTTGTCACTTGTTCTTCTCTCAGTTTTTCAGCATGCTGAAAAAAGAAATGATAGAATAAAAATAGAGCTAACTGTGTAACTGAGGTGAGAATAATCTTCCCTGGCAGTGGAGCGCAATTGGTCTCCAATTGTAATTACTGCCTTTCTCATGCTCTAACAATAGATCTGAAATGGTGTTTTGGGGATACAGGGCTTTCCTTTGCAGAGCCACTGCTGTGTGATTCCCCATGCTGAGTGGCCGTGCTTCTCCCCTGCCCCCCTTAAACCTTTCCCAGTACCAGTGACAAACGGCCTGAGCAAATACCACACACATGCAGCACGTTGTGATGTGCAGAAGGTATCACCTCAGCACATAACCCAAGCTGAGGCTCTGCCAGCGCTGCTGATGGTGCAAACTCTGCTGGGAGCAAAGGGAGCCGACGCAGTGCTGGGCAGGGGGAGCAGCCAGAGCTCCCTGGGCACAGGAGCTTGTGCTGCCTCCAGAGTGACCCGGGGTAGCAGTTCCTTGAGGCCACTTCTTTTACAACAGACAGGGGCTCGACATTCAGAGGCCTCAAAGACCATAAATAAGGGCATTTTGCTGTATCGCTAATCCGAAAGATTTTTCTGCTGCTCTTCCCTTGCAGAGCCAGAGGTGAGGTAGCGTAGAAAACACAATTCAGGAATTATCAAAAAGGAACATGGACAATTTTCGCTCCTTGAAAATGTGTTTATGCTTTTGTGTCATCTTCAATGCATAATTGCTCTTTTTGGTGGGCAGCATGACTAAAATGTAGCATTCATGTCTATTAGAAATTGGAAAGAGCGAGCTATTTCTTTGGTGCAGCCCTGTTTATTTGCAAACATTTGGTACGTAGAATGCAGGAGGGATCAAACAAGAGGAAACAATTTCTTTTTCTCCAGTTTCAACTTTGTTTCTGGAAGCACTTTAACCCCAGAATATGCTTCCTCTGAGCATATTCTCAGTCCTGCTAAAAGTGGTGCTATGATTACTGCTTGCTTGCTGACTTTCCTGAAGCTGTCCATGTGGTTTCTCTTACTTATCATACATACAAGCATCGTCTTCTACTTATTTCCATAGCTACCCATTTCAGTTTAATCAATCTCTTAAGTGAAAGATGGTGGTTACACACTTCATTTCCCATATAACTGTATTAGCCAGGTTAATGATGATATTTAAAACCCAGGGGTTTGTTGAGGATATTCCAATCAGTGATCATTGCTTTGTTATTGCTGTTACTGCAATCATCCAGAATCACAAAATCATAAAATCACAGAACAGGTCAGGCTGGAAGGGACCACAGTGGGTCATCTGCTCCCACATCCCTGATCAAGCAGGGTCATCCCAGAGCACGTGGCACAGGATTGAGTCCAGACTGTTCTGGAATATCTCCAGGGAGGGAAGCTCCACGCCTTCTCTGGACAATTTGTCCCAGTGCTCGGTCTCTGCACAGGAAAGAAATTCTTCCTCGTGTTCATGTGGAACTTCCTGGCCATCAGTTCCTGCCTGTTCCTCCTGCTGGGCACCGGGGAGCAGAGCCTGGTCCATCCTCTGCCCCCTCCCTGCAGACAGGGACAGACAAGGATGAGGCCCCTCTCCGCTGTCTCTTCCCGAGGCAGAACAGGCCCAGCTCCCTCAGCCTTTCCTCAGCGAGATGCTCCAGTCCCTTCATCATCTTTGTCACTCTGCCCTGAACCCGCTCCAGGAGCTCCATGTCTCTCCTGTCCTGAGGAACCCAGAACTGGACCCAGCACTCCAGGTGATCCTCACCAGGGCTGAGCAGAGCGGCAGGATCACCTCCTTCAATCTGCTGGCAGTGCTCTTCCAGATGGACCCAAATCCTTCAGCCCAAACCCTTTTGGGACACTGCCTCAAAGGGAAGTAGCCACTGCCATATGCTTTATGCAGTCTGTGCTCCCCTCTCATCCTGCTTCTTGCTGAGGTCTGCGCCCTTACACTGCCTCTCCATGGGGAGCTAGGGCAGGACCAGGATGTCATCTCATTCTGCAGCACCAGGAGAGGCAGAACCCACCAAGAGAGGGGCTGCATTTCCAGGAGATCCCGAGTGCCTCTGTTGTAGGATCTGACTCTGAGGTAGATGCCTGTGGTGGGACACAGTTTTGTCTTAGGTAGCTTGCAGCAGGCCCAGAGCAAGCTTAGCCCTGGTACGAAAGCTTTCATCCTCTTCAGACTGCTGGCTCCAGTGATGAGCATTTCTAAAACTCTCAAGTTCAAAAGTTGTCTAATCTCCCAGCAAATCTAAGAAAATCAATCCCACCTCAGAAACGAGTTTACTAAAATGTTATGATGCTTTTATTATTGACATTAAACTGAAGCCAAATTTTACTGGGAGGTGCTCAGTGGTGACAAGGCTTTTTCTGCCCTTGCATTATTTAAAGGTTAAAAGTAGAAGGGTATATCACTTCAGATATAGGACAATATATATATGTAAAGATAATGATTCTACAAATAGTGAACCCTGAAAAGGGCTGCGTGGGTGTAGCCTAAGGAACGACATAAACATCAACCAATTATTTTTACATTTTCTCTTTCTTAGTGTAAGCTTCAGCAGCTGGGTCCCATATAAATATGTCATGACAGATGACAGTGATATGAGCAGATGAACCCCAAGGCAACCCGCTATCCTGTCAAGGAGAGGGCAGAGCTGGGTCCCCTAAATATGCATAGGCTGTGTCACTGACAGCAATTTACTGTTGTGGTCAGGCGCCTGGAGTCTGTATTCTTCCCCAAGAAGCAGGTTTTAAAATATTTTTAGGCATGAATACCATTAAAGTTTGTCTTCAGTAAGAATCACTGACAAAGGAGAGCCCAATCTTCCACAACTTGGTGAAATTTCGCTTTTTTCTAAATCTGGCATTTAAAACGATGCTTAACTAAGCCCTGCCAGCTGCCTTACCTGCCTTACCTAGCAACATTAAGCTGAAGAGATAGGAAAAAATGTTACTGGGATGATTTGTAATAAATGTTTACATTTTATAAATAGGCTTACACCTGTGTTTTGTCTGGCTGTGGCCATGTGGTTCAAAACACTGAAAATGGAGGCAAATGCACAGTTTTTTCTTTTAGGGTGAGGTTTCCAGCATCAGTAGGGTGCAAAAGGAGTGGCCAATCCATTACCTCCATTAGGAGCTGTATAAACAAAGCAGCCACCCTGTGATGCTGACAACACACAGCCTGTTGCTCAAAAGCTTGGATCAGTTCCTCTTCTGGCTTCCACCACAAAAAGACACGATGACTGTCACAGACTGTGCGTGACAGTGCAAAGCAAGGGCTGAATCTTGCTCCTGGTGTCTCTGTAATGTGAGGAATTCAAGAGCCTCATTTAAATATTAAATCCTTCCTTTTCCATACCCCATTTTCAGTCGTGTTCTCCATTTCAAATACCTTCTCTGCTCTCAAGCAGTGACCAAAAGCTTTCCATGGTATTTTGAAGGGATGCCAGTGATTTCTTATGGCAGGGATTCATATTAGGGGAAGCTGGTGTGCATACTGCTAAAATAAACTGTGCTCAATCAAGTAAAAGGGGAGATGTCAGTGCTAAGGTAATAGTTAAAGCCAGTTTGGAATTTGCAGCCAAAAGAGGAATCAAATCCCTCTGTATCAAACTTCCCTGGCTGAGTTTAATCTCCAGATTTTAGAGACTAGCTCTTGCATAAGGCACAGAGGGGTTAACATTATTTTCTGGCATAGCAACTCATTTCTAAATTATGTTCATTTTCTTTCTCATTTATTTCTAAATAATTGTAAATACCAGACTTTACAGATGGAAGATCAGATGGCACTTCAAGGTTTCTGTTGTTTTGTACCTGGGGAATTTCAGGCACCACAAATCATTCCTCCTGCTTCGAGTGGCAGGTCCGAATTATGCTGAGTTTAGCCAAAGGGAATGGTTGGGTTTGCCAGTAATGTGAGTTTAAAAGCCTTCCACCTCTTGCATTGCTCACCTGATAATAGAAATTACGGGGGTGGATTTTCAAGGTAACAGGGGAGTGAGATGTGTGGGATATGTGTGCTGTGCACATGATGTGATGAGCAAGTGACAGAACTGGGTGGAAGTGGTTAAACCCCACTAAGCCCCAAGTGCTCCAGTGCCTCTGCAGGAGAGGAGGAATGGCCTAAGCCTGGCTCTGGGCCCTGAGGTTCCACACCAGATCAGCAGTGCTTGCAGCTGTCCTTGCAGAAGTCTCGCCCACGTCACCTTCGCTCTCCTGCACTCAGCCCATGCCAAGGGAGCTGCAACTTCGTGCTGGTGTGCACCAGCCTTGACTGCTCCACAAAGCTGAGGCAAGACTGAGGGGGTCCCTCTGCGGGCTGACCCCATGGGGTTAAGGGCTGCTGGGCTTTTACCCCTCCAGGAACCCCGTCCTGCTCCTGCTCCCTCAGTCTCTCCCTGGCATATTTTTTATCTGCACCTCGGGAAGCTCAGCTGGCAGGGCAGAGGGGGTGCAGGCAGCTACAGCAGTGGGATTGTGTGGGGCAGCATGGAAGGGGAAGGAGAGCTCACATGAGAGCTGTTCAGGGTAGAGGGGCTGCCCAGGCTTTGTCAGCCCGCAGTTCCTCTGTTTCTCCCTGCTTGGGTCCAGATTGACTGCAGAGCCAGATTTCTCACCTCTCCCTCCCCCTTGGAGCTTGTCAGTCCTGCAAACCCACAGAGAACATTACAGACAAGCCCCCACCTACACTTCAATATCTTTACCAACTCTTCTCATGCTGCCCTCCTTACTGTCCCACACATATCCCCTTTCTTCTTCCCTGCTCCCTCACTGCCTTTATTTTTTCCTCTGTGCCCATAATATATAAACTCTCCAGTGATTCTGTATAAATGAGCAGTGAAAGAGCTGACCAAAGAGTCAGAAAACAGGAGAAAAGAGTTAGTCTGGACTCTAGGAACAGCAGAATATAGAATTCATCCAGGACATGGTCCGGAAAAGGAGAGAGAGAAGGGGAGTCAAGTAAAGAGGTCATACAGAAAGCAAGGTGGTATGTGAAGATTTAGGGCTTTGCAAGACGCTAGGGGAGGAACAGAGATGAAAATACATGAGCTACCCATGCCATCTGTCAGTGTTTGCACAGAAATCCCACCAAACCAAAAATATTGTTTAAAATCCATTAAAGTTGCTGGTGGCACATCCCACCAACAAAAACATTAGAAAGCCATGAAGTCCCTAGCCAAGCCTTCACTTGGGTTTTGAAGCCCTTAACCGCAGTTTCACGTTCAGCACGTCACCCCACCGACTTCTAGAACCCACAGGCTTCCTCCCTCCCTTCCCACTTGAAACCTTTAACCTGAACCCTGCACACAAACCTCTCCTGCCAAAAAACCAAAACACAGCACCATTCTTCCTAGGTGCACCACCTAACTCACAGCAGCGCAGGGAGTAGGGGAGAACTTGTCCAAACCTTGAACTCTCCTACAACAGATTCCCACTTAGAAAGAAACAAAACCCATTTGCACCATCGTACGTAGCTCCCTCCCACCAGCTGCTGAGACCATACACCCTGAATTCCTGCTGCTTCCCAGGGCACCACCGATCCACACAATTTCTCTTCCTGCAAACCACACTGCACGGTTTGAGTTTACAGTTACTCAGCTTGTGTGGGGACAGGGGGAGGAGGTGTGTGGGTTGTGGGTGGTGGATGTGGCTGACGTAATGTGAGGGTGAAATCATGCTCACAGATAGCTGAAGGCTACACTAGCAACTTCATTGATTGTTTCTGTGGCTTTGGAAGTGCCTGGTGTAGGTAAGACACTCTTTTTTTTTCCTCTTATCAGTAAATTTTGAGAGAGGATGGAAGTGGTGGTAAGGGGTAACTGCTAAAACATAACAAAATAATAAGTTGTCATTCTTCAAAAATTGTTGTTTTGTTGACACATTAAGGTCACAACTGTTGGCTTCACTCTCCCACTGTGAATGACAGTGCACTTCTGCGTTGGCTGGGATGTGGCCCTAGCACCTCATGAAGCTCTGGGCTGCTGCAGCATTGGGTAGGAAGAGCAGATGGCCTGAGACAGTGCAGTCACTGGTTAAAAAACAGAACTCAGCTGTATTTAGCAAAGGTATAAAGTAAATTATTCTAAAATGGATAATCTCACGGTGTAGAAACAGGAGAAAATATCTTGCAGTGCACCCTCTGCTAACAGTTTTCACCGTCTTCCAACACAACTGCACGTGCATGTTTCAGCATTTCTATCCATTCTTGGCCAGACAGAATTAAGCTGGAATGTGTCTAAATAGCTGCTGGTTGCAAATGCACCCACTTTTCCGTACAGGCTGTAGCTGAGTGCCCAGAAATTCAGGCCTTTATAATCAGTAGCTTTTTCTGAAAGTGTCTCCCATGAGGTACCTATCCAGTGCATTGGGCTTTGTCTTTGGAGTTCTCACAACACAGGGAGGGAGCAAGAGCACCATTTTTCTCCTGACGTCAATATCTGTAATGAGCATTGCAGCTGGTTTTAAACTAAACAAGGGTAAGTTTAGAACGTAGCATTCTGTGACTGGGGAGATCTGGATCCTCTTTGCACAGCTATAAAAGAAGCAAATACGATGTATTACTGTTTTGTAGGGCACAGTCTTAAATGGTTGGCAGGAGCTAGAGTGGGAAAGAGCAGAGCTTGTTCAGACAGAAAGAGCAAAAGCCCCTGTTGAAACCCAGCAGTCCTGCCCTTTGCAGGGTGGGCTGGCCAGGCACTCTCCTCTGGCAGCCAGATCGATGCTTCCAGCCAGACACTGCCTTCAGGGCAGCGCTTCCCAGCAAATCACAAGGCTCCGGGAGAATCTCTCTGCTTATCAAATGCTTGGGTTTTTCTGCCAGGGTTTCCCCAAAAGATACCAGTTGTAATTATACTGGGTCCCCAGTTCAACTTACCTCATTTAACAATAACGATAAGTTTAAAAAAACTTTTAACATAATCATGGACATGAACTTAGTAATGCACAGATTAGAAATTACCCCGCATGAGAGCTGATTTGATGGCCTCTGGGAGCCAATGCAAATTTTTCCAGCAATCCGGTGACTGGGACAGATTTCTGAGAGACTTTAGATCAGGCCAAAAAGTTCTATATTTGCTAAATGTTACTCACAAGGTGCCAAATATTGTGTTGGTATTACGAGGGCTGGATCATTACACACAGCACAGGAAGGGTCCACTGTTTTCCAGGTTAGTGTTTGACCAGGCATCAGTGGCCAGACATGATGGCAATAGAGAAGCAGACCACAGAAGAGCATTTTCACCGAGTGACTGGCATGGTTGTTGGTGCAGAGACCACTGACTGATAAATAAAATAAAATAAAATAAAATTAAATTAAATTTAAAAAAAATAAAATAAAATAAAATAAAATAAAATAAAATAAAATAAAATAAAATAAAATAAAAATCAATGACGTAGTATAGCATAAAGCCACGTTACACAAAATAACATAATGAAATCGCTCGCGTGTTGTGAGGGTTTCCCATCCGGCAGGAAATCATTTCTCCAACAGGAGGAGCTCTTTGCT